>WHYT01015844.1:158041-297947 GCA_009806455.1 Tetrax tetrax
CTTAGGGTGGGGTCCCATCTGCCACCCGTGCTCTCATCCAGGTAATATAAAATAAAGAAAAAGAAAAAAAAAGAAGTTTAGTTGAAAGACCTTGAAAGGTAAGGATGCTAAGTGATGGAAGAAAAACTGAAAGTAGGATTTGTCATGTTAATATGTACAGTCTCTATCGTTATAGAATCACAGAAGGGTTTGGGTGGGAAGGAACCTTTAAAGCCCACCCAGTCCAACCCCCTGCCAGGAGCAGGGACATCTCCAACCAGATCAGGTTGCTCAGAGCCCCGGCCAACCTGGCCTGGAATGTTTCCAGGGATGGGACATCCACCATGATGATGATGATATGATGTTGTTGTTAACGACTAAAAGAACGTATGTCAAAATTACAAAAGCACACTGCTGTGTTATATGAGCCACTCGAAAACTATATGTAGAAACTGTTCTTTCTTGTGCAGCACTCTGCATAGATGATGATAGGCTAGAATAGTTACTCTGGCAAGTGCACCTGCAATGTGAAATTATCCCTGATGCATCGTGAAAGTTTATTCCACCAAATAATTTGCTGAAATTCAGAGCGGATGGACTGTTAAAGAAATATTCGATTTAAGTAAAGATAGGCAACATCTTAAATTGGGTGTGTGCGTGTGTGGAAAAACATAAAAGGAGGAAGTGACTGGACTCAGTGTAACTGCATGTGAATGCAACAGTGTCTTTTCTGGAAAAGAAAGGAAAAATGTTTTTTGGTAAAGAAAAATGTTTTGTAGTTCAGTTTAGTCAGACATTTAATGATCCTTAGCCCATTTTTTACCCTTAAGGAAATTAATAAAGTTGAGCTGCTTGGTTTCTGTGTAGAGTTGGTAATGTTTGCACAAGTGGCATAACATTTGCATGACTTGCTACAAAAAATAATTCATAACTGTTACTTTAGTGACAGATCTGCCTGTATTCATACAGTTACATTCTGCCATTCAGTCATTGTTTCAGACTTTTTTCCTCCATTTGCACACTGCTCTGCACTTCCTTTCAGCTAAACGTGATTGTTCTGTCTGATATGTTACAAGAGGAATTGCTGAGCACTTAGTATTTAACTGTGTCTATTCTTGTGGCAGATACCCTTCATATAAACACAGAATTCATTACATCTGTCTAGTGCTGTGGGAGAACTTAAGCTGTGCTGAATAAAATCACCCTTTTCCCGTTTCACTTCTACTTCTGTACCAGATTTGTTTTGTTGTTGCGATGTTCTGTTCTAGTTACTGAAATTCCAGATATTGAGAGTACTGTCATATTGTAGTCAGCTGGGTTTTTTTCTTAGTTAAATAGGTGCTCCGTGTTGAGGTTTCATGTGTGAATTCAGCCATCATTTTTTTTTTCTTATTTCTACAAATTTGAAATAATTCATTGTCATCAAAGATATTAACTGTAGAACAAGAGCTGGAGCAAACCAGTGAAAATTATAGCACTCAGCATATCAACAGCGTTTAGTTGGGTTTTTTTGTCTTTAGAAGCTGGGAATCCTAGTGCAGTTAATAAACAATTTGCAGTTCCATTTCATTGAATAATTTGCAACTTTTAGGTACGGAAACCTGAAGGATTCCGTTTTTGCCTGAAAAGTACAAATAGCAAGTGGAACAGTAACTCTGATTTGTTGTTCTTGTTACAGATCTATATAGGAAGGTTGCTAGAAGTGGACACAGTGAGTTACTGCAGGCCAAGCAGGCCTTCTCTGCTGGAGAAGGTATCTTCACCAGCAGTTGGCAGGGGTTCCTCTTGAGAACTGGGAAGTGATTTCTCAGGATGGACAGCCCTGTGGCCTTACATGGTTTTTCTCACCCTGTGACTATTTCATATTTGCAAAATAAAAATTATCCCAGAGAGTTGTGTTTCTATTCATATGGCTATGGAAAGTATTCCTCCAAACATTGAGTCTTGATAAGAGTACTCTTCCGTCACTCGGAGGCTGGGATTGTTTCATGCCTTTGAGGATCTGGAGGTTGGGTGCTAGGACTTTGGGTGGAACAACTGCTTTGAAACGAGTTCACCTTTATACTGATCGTGTGTTCTGAAGTATAAAGATGGCAATTCAAGGATCGAATTTTCCTAAGAGCAAGATCTCATAATTGTGGAACTGATTAGCACGCTTCTGTGATTAATCATGCTTGCAAACTGTAGTTGCCCTGAACAGCAGTAAGAAGTAGCTGTGCATTATAAAAGCTGGTCTAAAAGTAGCCAGTCCTCTGTTGGTGGATGCAAGGTGTCATCCTAAACCAAACCAACTCTTGCAGAGGTGCTATCTGTAGGTATGTTAACGTCTCACAAATTTCAGTTGTGTTTCCTGATGTTTAACACCACTAATACTTGAACTTCAAGCATCTCTAGCAGAACACTGGAAACAGGAGTGCTAGAAGTGAGATACTGTTTTCCTGGTAAAACCTGTTCCTTTGCCTACTGTGTGGTGCGCCAGCTGAAATTCAAGACACTGCATTGCCTTAGCTTTATAGCGTCAGCTGTGTGATTCTCAGTGAGTGAGACTGGATTTAGCCTGCTATCAGGGTGTCTTTCTTTTGGAAATATTAATACCATAAAGATGTCCTGGGAATTATCCAGTAGGCCTGCATAAAATCTCAAGATCCTGACCAATGCACCCTCTTTGTTGTAAACCCACGTGGCTTCCAGTTTCTGCCTGATTCTGACACGTGCAAAGGAATGGTTCCAGTTACTGTATTTTTTAGTATTATGTTTTTTGAATTAAAAAAAAAAAAAAAAACAGGAAAGATCACAATTTGAGGAAGAAAAACCCACTTTGTTGCCTTGAGCATTATGATACATGGCCATAGATTAGCTGGGTGGTTGTGTCTGTTGTGCCTCTTCATCTCAAGGTTTTACGGTAATTTATGACAGGCATTAAGGATGCAATTTTCTTGCTCTTTCAGCACTTAGATGGTTCTTTTTGTCAGAATTGACGGCAATTTTACCATTAATTTCAAAGCCAGGTATATTTTAATCCGAGTAGCTGTCAATCAATTATTGCTTTTAATGTTTATTTAATAACATAACTGCAGGAGATCTCAGACAGTGTAATCAAGATGGAGCTCTGATTGCTCTGTTTGTTACATTAAATTTATGAGGAGGTATCCTTAACCCAGACACTGCCTGATCAACAGCACAACAGGAATTATGAAGAGATGAATATGGGGTTTGGTGAGAAAGTGTGTTGGTGTGTTGTTTTTATTAACCATGCTTTGTTTAAATTTCATTTATGTTTAAACAGAGTATGGGCCACAAGCCAGATTAATATTCCCAATTTTTCTTCTCTATTTCTGTTTTCAAACTGACTGTAGTTATGAGAGCAGAATCAGGCCCTGGATTTGGAAGTTCATTTTTAGCATCCTGTATCCTTTTATGTTAATGTTTTTAGCATCCTTTTATGTTAAAACTTCTGTAAATACAGATTCTGCTTAATTCATACATCTTTGTTATGCAAAAATAGTTACTGTTCATGGGCTTTTAGCAAGACTTATTAACCAAAAATATTTTAGTTAGATAGCCATAGCCCTTCTTGTGTCTTTCAGGCATTAATTTGAATTCTGTTTGGAGAAAGGACGATTCTGGTTAGCGTACAAACAGAGATGGCAGGTTTACTGCACTGCTGTGATTTGTCTCCAGGTTTCCAGAGAAGAACAGATGCTGCTTTAATCCACTGTAGCACAAAGCCCTAGTATTATGTTAAAGGGGACTGCAAATTTAGCTAAATAAATCTTCTTTTGCCTCCTTACAATAGACAAAAGACTAGAAATATTTTCATAAAATTATTGTAAAGATGTCTTTAGTAAAAATAAAGTTAAAAAGTCAGGCTTTGATATGATAAAAAAATCAAACCCTCTTATCCCTGTGGGAGAAGCAAAAAATTAGAATGAATGGCTTTGATAGCCTTTAGTACAGGAAATGGATGCAGTATATCTGTTAATCAGATTCTTTCAGTAGTTCAGTGTCACCCGAGTTAAATTTGTGGTTAAAACAAAGGACTCAATTCCCTGTTGCCTTATGTTGTGCAAGCACAAACACAAAGCAGCAGTTATGATTTTACTTCCTTTTACATAAGTGGCTACATACAGGGGAGGGCAATAGAAAAAAAAACCTTCAGCTTTGAGAGATGCTTGCATTGTTTAGTCCAAAAATTTTAAGTTGTTCCTGAAATTCACCAGGTTAACAAGGATGGATATGTCATGAGTTTAAACGTTGTGGTAAGAACAGAGAAAAAAAAACCAAACTAACTTCCTTCTGTTTGTTGATAGATACACGACCTTTCAGGTCATCTTTCTGCAGCGTAAGGGAAGCAGGGATGCAAGCCTGGTGGATTTTCTGTTACAGGGTGTGTTTGCAGCCATTCCTAAAGCTGCACTGCAGGAAAGTTCACAATTCAACTTTAGTTTTCACTCCCCACTTTTGTAGTAGAGTGAACCAAACTTATCTTGGATCACATGGAGTGTTAAATACAGCAGTGGCCGTGGGCATTGTAGCTTAGCTCTGCGTTGGGCTGCGTTTAACTTGGCTTTAGCGCATTCTTTTCAGTGTAGCCTACAGCCGTAATGATTCTCGTTGTGATCCCTTCAGTTTCCGTCAGTCAAGTCAGGGGTAGGCCATGTCAGCACTTGCACAGAACTCCAAGGGAAAAAAATCTTCAGGAAAGAATGGATGGTTTAGTTGGAAGCACTCCTGCCTTTCAAGATAATACCGAGGATGGGTTTCCCTCATTGTATGTGGAGGCTGTGCGGAGGAAGTCAGCATTCCAATGCAATGGACAGCAGTGTTCCTGGGTCTGATAGAGCATGTAACAGAACAGGCCTGTATCAGCCCTGGCTTTCCGGCCATATTTCAGCTTAATAGCTTTTTTCTCAATCTAACTTCCCTCTACCCTTTCAGTTGGGAATAAAACTTATATTTTTCTTTCTTGCGTGGTTCTGCGTTATTGTAATGTGCTGTAAAGCAGCTGTTGAATTTCCATTCTAGAGGTGTCTGGGGTGATTCTCATGCTTTGAAGTTAAGGACATTTCACAGGGTGTTGAATGTTAGATAATATTTTCAGCTGTTCTCAGATTCTTGAAAGACAGTCCATTGTTGTTGTTTATTTATTCTTTTCTTATATTTTATTCTGTGAACCCTCTTTAGAAGATACCAGTGATGTGGAGCATTTAGTAGAAACTGGTTTCAAGAAAGGAGCTGATTCTAATGGTTCAAGTTTGGGGAGAATGGGACTTCACAGCTAATAGTGTCCTGTTCATACTAGCAGTTAATGCTTTGTGAAATTGAGAGAGAACAGAGGATTGCCCAGCATTTCTTTGAAATTGTCCCAAACAGTGACAATCTTGGACTATTTTTTTTAAAATTATTAAAACATGATTAGATGTTTTTTATTAGGTTAGCCTAGAAGAAAATAAGGATTTGGGGTTTTCCTGTGCTGCCACAGTGCAGCATGTTACAGAAGATAACTTCTGACTGTCGTTGACATTTTCAAAATCTGACTTTGCACAATATTTAATTTTCAGTTCACAAAATGGTGACTCTTGTTTCCAGGAACTGGACTACTACCCTTGTCCTAGAAGCCATTTTCCATTGTGGAAAGATCTATGAATTAAGTCACGGTAAAGAGCCTATAAATTCTAAGAATGGTCTGAGTTCTCTGTTTTAAACGCAATGTTCTTTTGTGGTTGAGCAGCCTCACGTGCAGCCCCCAGCTGAGGCAAGCTGTGTCAGCAGAAGTCAGTGCAGACTGTCGATGCTTCTGGGAGCAAGAGTGGCAGAGCCGTACCGGGGATCCGTGGGCTGCATCAAAATGAAGCTGCTGTACGCTGCAGCACATCCTAACAAGTACTCCTGGTCTGTGTATGTGCAGTAAATCTTCTGGTTTTAGGTACTGGTTGGAAGTAGCTAATAAAATTATTTAGAACATACAATAGGTCTTAAAATTTGATAATAGGTGAGCTTTGTAAGGAGAAAGCTCTTGGCTTATAGTAAGCTTTGAAAGAGCATTTATAGGTTTCCAAGACAGGAATTCCTACCCGTGTTACTTTTTTATTGTGATCAGTGAGGTAGGTCAGAAGTCCTACTGAAAGCCTACATTTAATTCCTCACTAGCAGAGACAGAACTATGAAATATATAAACTCAGCATAACGGAGAGGAAATGTAAGAGGAAGGAAGTTTGGATGAGAAAAAGCATCTGTCAGCTCTTTAACTAATTTAGAGTTAGTAAGCAATATTCTGAGCTCTCGTTTATCCTAAGAGTGAAGACTTTCACATAGTAAGACAGAAAATCTTTCTGAGTATGTCTGCAAATATCTTTGGTATTTGAACGCGTTGCCTTGAGTCTAACTAACATCTGAAACATTCTCTTTTCCACCAAACTCCATACTTCCAACAAAAGATCTCTTACCATTGTGTTTCCTTAAACATTATGTTCTGTACACTTTGATATCAGCTTTGGGTGTGTTGCAGAGGATAAAAATCTCACTTTTATGAGGATGTATGTGATTAAAGACTGGTTAGCAGTGATTCTGTTCCAGTAAGTTACAACACAGAACTCTTTCGGTGCGTGCAGAGTGCTCAAGGCCAGTTCCCATTCTCAAGAACTCAGTATACCATGACACTTGTGAGCTTCACTGGAAGCAGGAACAAGAGTTCTATGTTCTCATCGGTTTTCTGTCCTACCTGGTGAGTTTTCTGTGCCCATTTGCATATTGAAATTATGTTGTTTCCCCTTAGAGAAAACTAGTAGGGTTTCTTTGTCTTTGGGATTGTTTGTTTGTCTTTTGTTTGTTTTTTGGTTTTTTTTTTTAGACTTGGCACGATGTAGTTGGCAGTCAAAGTGCAGGATTTAGGCAGTGTTTAAAATTGAACGATACTTTGATATCTACACCTAGATTCAGTTGCATCAGTAAAAGGTCTTTCTCTGATCAGACTTTTAACAGTCCATCCTTGACTTGGATTGGCTTTAAGTATGTTGCTCTATAACATTATGAAATTTATCTGTAACTTCAGAGAGAAGTGAAGCAATCACTAAAAGCTGAGCAAGCCCTTTCTTTCTGATTTTAAAAGAGAGAACTTTAGCCAACTACTTCTTAAATCCAACTGAGAGAACAAAGTATGTAATGCTTACCAGTGACATTGTTTTAAAGCACACCTCACTGGAGAATAACAACGTATTATTAAGTAATTATTAAGTAATGGAATCCCTTGGTAGCTTATAAAAGGTCTTTTTGTATAACGTTCATTTGCTACTTAAATGAAAATATGATGTAAATGAATACAGTTGTGATGTGATCTGTGACTACCTGATACAATGTCCAGTACCAAAAGATGGGTTTGTTGCCATTTCTGCTGCGTGGACCCTCTACGTGCTCTTGGGTTTATGGTGATTCTTAATTTCCCTCTCCCCAGGCACACAGACATACTTGAAGGGAAGGGCTGACCTGCCCAAAAATTGTTCTCAGCTCTCTATACTGCATTTTGTTTGTAGTCATTTTGAATAGTAAAGGGGCAAAACCTTAAAATGAGTCAAATGATAGGCTTATCCAGTATATTTGATGTAAGATGATACTACAGTTTTGTTCTAGGTATGACATTTCAGTGGCTGACACATCTTATTTACTCAGTAAACAGGATTTTGTTAAGGATCTTTAAATTAATTCATGTTTGTATGATATATAGTATATAAGGGGAAAGAAGAGTATGATCTGCTAAGGCCTGAATGGGGAAACTAGTGTTTAGTCTCTTACAGAACCTGCCTGCCAGCAAGCTGATTTCTCAGCAGTGCCATTCTCTATCCCCTCTTCCTCTGGGGGGCTCGACAAAACAGCTGAAGCCACAACGGAGGTGAAATACCAGGATGGCTGGTGTGGGACACCAAGGATTTTTGCATTATATCAAATGCTGCTTCAGCTGTGCTTGCAAATCAGGTTTTTTTCTCATCTGCAGAAACTAAATATTCCTTTTTAAAATTAGCATTGTATAAAGGTCTTGTCAAGATATAAACGGTAGAATGTGTATTAATATCTTACTGTCTTAAATACATGTCCTATGTAGTGTAGATATGCTAAATAAGAGGATTCCAGTTGCTGAATGATATATCTGAACAAGTAATAAATAGTTGAGGTCAAATTCTACCACAGCTGCGTTGAGAAACGCCATAGATTTCTGAAGCTTAGCCTATTGTGTAAGAGTTTACATAGGAGGAACAGGACAAAGTCTGCAGTGGTAGGTAGACCTTCACAGATTTTGTGAAATGCTCAGATACCACAGTTAAACTTAAAAATTTTTAACTTTAGTCTCTATAAGAAAGTAAGCATCCTTTTGAAGCACACATGACGTTTTCCGATGTTAGCATGTTTTATGCTGACACATCAAGAGGAAGAGCTGGCCATAAAAAAACACTCTAAAAATTCTAAAAATTGGGCTGATAAATTTGAGAACTCTTCTTCCAGTGACAAGCCTCAAATTAGTGCCATATTTATCTTTTAAATAACATTTTATCCATTTTTTAAAGACTTTGAAGTATGGAATACAGTCACTGCTGAATAAACATATGCTGGGTGATGATTAGTGCAGATTAGCGGGGAATGACGTCTGTCTTCACCTGAGATAGAAGGTAACATTTGTAAGCTGCACTGAAGTTCTGTTGATGCTGTCAGTCTCTTTGTTACTTTCCAGCTGCTAAATAATGAAAATAAAAATACAGCTTTGCATTCAGCAGGTAGGCTTCGTAAGGGATTAAGTACTGGGTGAGGGTGGGCTGGTTTGTCTGACCCTTCTGTAGTAAATGCTGATGCCTGCTAGCCAATATGCTGCCACTGTTTGACTTAGACAAAGGTGATACGTGAGGTGTTTAACCTTCCTTCTCCTCCCTGGGAGCTGAAGGTAATCTCAAGTAAGCTCTTCTCAAATGGATATTCTTAGTTCTTAAATCTGTTGTAAAGGTTGTTCCCTAAAATGAAGAAATTGGGGAGATTTTTGTTTGTCTCTCTTTTCATCTCACTAGTGTGCACCTTCATTTCAGAGGACACAGTGCATTAATTCCAACGTTCTGTTTTGGTGTGGAGAAAATCTCTCGTGTTTCTTCCCCTACTCTTCGTTGCTCTAATAGCGTATAAGGCTGTGTCCAAATGCCCTTTTTTATTAAGCATTTTTGTTAATACCTTTTGTCAGGTTATTTAGTGAGAATTAAAAGTTGGTACTGTCCAAGTGAGTAGATGTTGGGGTTTTTCTGTAATTTTGAATCCAGGGCTCAGACCGGAGCACACACGGAGGTTTGCAGTGCACATAGTGGTACTTGTCTGCGGAACCCGGGTCGCTCTGCCAGTGGTCGTCAGAGTGTGTTAGAACTGGAACTGGCTGCTGTTGGCACTCTGTTACACAGAACATTACAGAATGAAACGGTTGCTTTGTTAGTGCTCACTTCTGAGACACATGCAAATTTTGTCTGCCTTTTTCTTGCCGTGATATTTAACTTCAGTGAGATGAATTACCTGGGACGGTACTTTGATGTGCATTCAAAGGTTTCATTTGGTTTTGACAGAAACGGCTGAATTGAGAGTGCGTTCTAAGTAAAACAAGTCGGTCAATACCTCTTTCCTGGATCAAAGCTTTTGTCAGAGCCTGTGAATGCTGTTGTCCATCATAATGGCTTTGAACTTTTGACTGTGTATGTTTGAAGGTAGATTGGTGTGTTAGTGTTATTGCATTTATTGAATTTGGGGATTTGTAGAGGTTCTTAATATAATTGACTTTTGTTTACTAGACAATACAAAACAGACATGGCAATAAGAACTAGATGCTAATCTGTTGCAAATTGTACTAATAATATGCTTCTGCTCAAATGTTCTCACTCCATTGGGGAATATTGTACTAGGGAGGGGAAGAAAAACACTAAAAAACTAGCTTGTATGAACTACATGTGAGTAGTTTTGCATTTAAGAAGTTACATTAAGAACTTTTTGTCGAGAGTAATTTGAGATGATACTATGGATACATCAGAGCTTTAATTAAATACACCTCCTCGTTTATAGCAGAAAGCACGGCAGGTTCTGAACTGCGCAAGCCAACTTTGAAGCAGTGGGATGCACCCTCATGTCAAATGAATGCTTGTGTTCAGATTAAGTTGTGTATAGGGACTCGTAGCTTTAGTTAGCAGTGGTATGTCTGTAATTGTCGTTTAAAATTTCACATTCAAATTAGGACTTTGTTGCACTTGAGAAGATCAAGTTATATGCAAGAAATTAACTTCTGTAGAGGTTTGTTCCTGTGTGAAATGCCTAGATGTGACCTAAGCATTTTTGCCATATAATGGGTTTTTTTCGGGCTTCATGTTGGAAGTGCCTGACCATAGCAGCTGCTTTAGCAGCTGCCATCGTGCTTCTCTCTGTTACTCAGAGTTTGCTCCATGGGCGACTTCTGGTCTGCGTTCTTTGAGCTAGGTAGAGAATCTGGATCTATTTCAAGTGGGTATCTATAATTAGAAGTTATGATCAGAATTTGACTTTTTTAACCTCCAAATTTTAAAACAAGATAGTTGGTGTAAAACAGATGAGTAGCACGTCTTCCTTCCTGGGCATTTGGGCCTATTTATATAGGGTAGGTATTTTTGAGTGAGACAGAAGTCTTACTGGGAATCATGTTATGAAATTAGATTTTAATATGAAGAGCTTCACTCTTTGGTTTGCATTTAAATCCGTCTCATAAATCATATAGTCACTAGGTACCTAGATACTTCAACTGTAGATATCATGTTAATGTCTATGGACAAAAAAGATTCTGGGACAAACAAGGGAAGAAAATAAACTTGCTGATTTGTTCTATCAGTAGATATGACTTAAAGGGAACGAGGTTTACATGCGTTTTTCCTGAAGACGGGAACAGATTACATGGATGCAGGGAAAAGTAGGCAAGTTAGAGAAGGGATGGGTTTGAGGAATTTCAGGAAGAATACTCATGCAAATGCTTCAGTGTTGCAACAAACAAAATAAACATATAAATACTTGAAGTTTGATTTGAATTCACGTTATGCAGACTACCTGGAGTTTTGACTGCTGTCTCTGGCTAGTGATGCTCTACCACAGTTATGCTTTAAGAACTGCCTGCTTCTAAAGAACAGAGCACTTGCAGTGACATGGTGAGGCTCAGTGGTTTTATAGTCTCGTGCTGACTAGAATTTTAAGTTGACTGTGTTTTTTCTGACTGTATTCATATTACTTGTGCATACTTTTCACGATTTAGAAGAGAAGGAATTATTCTGTGTACCTTTGAACTTGTGTTCATACTTTTAAGGATCTAAAATGCTATGGGAAAATCTTTAAGATGTAGCAGCACAAACTTATTATCATAGAATCATATTGTCATACTTCTCTTTATGTCCAATACAAATTGTTTTACAGAGTGAATATAATGCTGGCTGCTTCTCATGTGTGTACCATGCAGTTGTTAGGGCCTGTTTTTAATTTCATGTCTTTATATTAAACTGTTGAAAGTCCATTCTAAATGAATGATGAAAATAACTAGTGATTTCAGAGAATGTTCATTGGTAAAGTAATTTCTCAAGTATTTACTCAGTGTTGCTGGGAGGATCTTTTGGTTCTATTTTAAAACGCTGCATGCAGTTTTGGTTTAGCATTTACATTATTTAGAAGCATGCTGAATTTCTTTGTTGCTTTTAGTTCCAGACTAAATCTGCAACATACTGGTTTGAAAATTTGGGTGATTTCTGTAAGCATATGTTCTCATTATCTTTGTATTTTAGTCCTATAAATGCATTGGGACACTTCTTGACTTTGTAAACTGTGAGGTTTCTGGGGTAAGTGGGAATACTGAATAATTGCTAGCGTCTGATGATACCGTTACATACTTCCTCTGTACATGCACGGAGGTTTAAAGATAAGAGTTTCAGCAAAAAGAGAGTTTTTGCTTTTCTGGTTATCATATCTCTTTATTTCATAGTATAGTCTCTCTCTCTGAGAGATAAATGCTTGTGCCTGTGGATCCAAACCTGCAGCTTCTCTGATCATTTTGCCATTACTGTCAGTGGAACAAGTAAGTCTGTACTCATGGAAAAGCTTGGAGTTTGCTGTTTACTGAAATTTAGGTCTGGAGGACTTTGCAATTTCCGTTTTAAGCTCCAACATTGAAGTTTTCTTGTTTTTCAGAATTTCGTCTTTATTGTGCTTGTTTTGGTTTTGCCGAGATTTGAAGGAAAAGGAAGGTGTGAATAAAAATATATCAAAGAATAACAGTAGATATTCAAACATCCTAAATAACATGTTGTTTTAAAATGTGATACTGGGTTTGGTTTACTGTTTACTAATTACAGCCTTTGTGATCAGAAGTAATAACTGAAAGTATGAAATGAGAGACAGTGAAGAAAAACCTGCCAGGCTTCTGCTGCTAAAATGCCCAGAGAGGGTTTTGTTTTGGTCGTGGCTAACCACACAACTATATTTGGCAATTAGATCAGAGAGAAGGAGGAGACAGAGCTTTTTCTCATTAGGTAATTCTTTAAATGAAGTTATCACCTAATAGTGGGAAATAACTGTAAAAAATGCAGCCTTTTTCTAGCTAGCAACAAGATCTACTTCACGCTTGGTCAGCTTGGATCTATTGTATGCTGCTTTAGTCCAGAGATAGAGCCGTGCGCCGTGTCACTCAGCTTTGACATCTGGGCACGTCGGTTAGAAAAGCAGCTTTTGGCTGCGTTGGTGTTAGACTTCGAGAGCGAGCAGA
The DNA here is from genome assembly GCA_009806455.1 of Tetrax tetrax. Classification (NCBI taxonomy): domain Eukaryota; kingdom Metazoa; phylum Chordata; class Aves; order Otidiformes; family Otididae; genus Tetrax; species Tetrax tetrax. The sequence goes on from WHYT01015844.1 coordinate 170,799, forward strand.
GCGCTGTGGTTCTGTGGCTGGCGCAGCGCAGTGTGCAGCGTGGGTAAATACAGCGCTGGCTGCGCGGCGGGCATGACCCTCGCCTCGCCGCTCTGCCGATGAAGCCGGCAGATCCTACTTGCGGGCACATATGCCACTTCTGCGGATGTATTTTCATTTAAAAGTGTTTGCAGACTGCGTGGCTTAGCTCTTGCAGGAAATCTAGAGCCATGCACACACCAGGGGAAAGAAAATGCCTGAATCCATCCGTGTTCAGTGTTTAACACTGGTTTATAGTCATTAGACAAAGTAAAATTATTCTGATTTTCACCAATAGTTTTACATATCCATCGTGATATGTTAAAAATACCGTACTCATCTGTTTCCATTTTTTGGTGAGCCTCTCTTCTTCCCCATTGTTCCTTGATACAGTCGTGTGCTGGAGGTTTTTTTAACAGTATTACAAGGTTAATGCAGGGAGAAATTTCCAGTGTCAGTTTCTGGTAAAATACTGATTCTGTCAGTGCTGGCCACTCTTTCAAAAATGCAGTTTAGATGTACACAGAAACAAAGTTTTTCCATGGCTCCATTTTAAAGTTTTGTTCATGCAAAGTTATATTAATAGTACTAATTATTTTTTAATGTTTAATTTCCATTTTCACTCTTTTAGCTGATCCATTCTCTGCTTCTTTGTAAAATACTGGCAAAGAACCTTTCTCTTTTTCTGGCTTGGCAGATGATGAATGTCTGTTTTCTGCAGAAAAAGAAGTGTGATAAAACAATCAAGAGTTCTGAAAATGAAAGGTTAATTTCAACCATTTCACATTCCCTCAATATTACATAATTGGAATACTCAACATATTGCCAATCTCCCTAGTAATATGCCATTGCACCTTGCGGGGAGATGAACCAAATTCATCCACTAGATTTTTTTTTTTTTTTTTTTTTTTTTTAAAGCACTGAAATTATCAGTAGTTCTACTAGGTGTGTCTAGTAGGTGGCAGATGCCTCAAAGCAGAGACCTTCCCAAATAAGTTCTTTCTAATTCCACTTGGGACAGGGTCAAGTGTTATATTGCCCATTTTTGCAATGTACTTAATTTCTCACCTTTCTGAGAAAAACTGTGTGCAGGGTGACTATTGAAAGTGAAGTAGTGCTAGAGAAGTATCTAACTACTCCCCCGGTCATAGGGGCCTTACTCTAATTCTTGGTGCTAGCCTGGAGCAGAGTCCCTGAAGTTTCTCTGTATTGCAATGTTTAGTAAGTGGATCAATTAAAAACCACCCTTCTAACCCTGCAGTGACTGGCTCGTGTCCTGAGTTGGTTTTGAAGCAGCGGTATTAAGCAAACCCTCTTGCAAAACAGACACGGGCAGGATGATTCTCAGTTCCATGCTCCCGTTTCACGATGCTCTGCGTGCGCTTCCTCCGTAGGGGAGCAATGCATCTTGTCATCCTTAAAGCTGTACAAACATTCTTCTTTTCCAAACACATGTAAAGTAGTAAGAAGAAGAAAGCAAGCTGCTTTTCTTTATCAGTGGAGTTTCATTTTTACAAAATAATTTGTATGAGGCTTCAGCTGCTCTTAACTTAAGGGACAAGGAAGAGATGAACGGGAGGAAGCCTTCAGATGTGCAGTACCGGCTGCGCACGCTGGTTCGCTTTAAAGGGCCGTAGTGGTACTGTGCAGGAGGCTGCCTGTGCTAAGAGATAATTACTTCCCCGCTTCAAAGGTCAGGTGTGATGGCAGGGAACAGGCCTATGAGCAAAATAAGATCCAGCATTCCAGTCAGGGATTATAGTTACGTCTGGAAAAAGTATGAAAGACAAACTGAAAATAAAGAGGAAACGCCTAACTTTAATCAGAACCACGGGCAAACCCTGTTCCAATTTTTTTTCTGATCAGGGCAATACCCTTTCTGTTGATGAAAAGGTTAAGCGATCCATTGAAGGTATTGTTATTAAAACGTCAACATGAGAATATAATCAATGTGGAAGGGTTATTAAATAGTTCACAATTTAAGGACAAGGAAGGCAAAGCAATCACAGAACCTAAGAAGGAGAAAATAGTGATAATTCCTGACTTCCTATTGCAAACAAATTTACCATACTTGTATGAAAAGCACTTACAAATAGGCTTGGAATTAGGAGCCTGTGATGTACAAAATCGTGTGGCCTCACAGTTCAGCAGAACACAGCAACCTATTTTAGTATTTAGAGAGAGAATGCTGAAGCAGTTCAGTATTGTAGGACTTTCTTTAATGGATACTTCAGAGAATGATTTGTTTGTTTTTAATGGGCGGTTACACAGTTTCAATGTCACTAGCAAAACTGTGGAGAATTTATCATTTTTAAGTTGAAAGCCAGCTGTATCAGAGAGGGAAAGGGACTAGTTTCCTGTCAGCTTCCTTTTTGGAAAAAGTTATGTGCACAGTGAAAATATTTCCAGCTTGGGTAAAGTATGCTTGAAAATACCTTGTGGGTAGAGTCATATTTTGATGGGCGAAGAAAGAGGACTTGCTTTCAGTTTTACAAGTTTATAGAAATATTTTTTGGGAAATCTAAAGGGGCTTTTTTCTCCTTCACTTTGAAAAGTACACGCCGTTCAAGCTAGGAGAGTTTTGCCAGTGGTAACCTTGATCTCTTCCGGCACCGCGGTCCCGGGGAGAAGGTTCTTTCAGAAATAGCTCTGTACTTTGAACTGTGCAAGGGACTGCTCTGGTATGCGTGCGGCAAGGGTCACAGTGTTCCGTTTCTGAGCGACGACAGAAGGGCTTTATTTTTTATGTTTGTATACACGTGAATGAAATCAAAATAAGAATTACAGGGCGTGCTGGGAACGTGGAATTTTACTGCTTTAGAGTTTGGATGTACCTGTTCCTAAAACAAAAGGTAGGGGACGTGCTACAAATGCTTATATTCATGCATGTATGGAGTGTTTCTTAAGTCTTTTGAGTGATTAAAAAGAAGTAAAATTTAGTTTTTCTGTCAATGCAGATGAGGCAGATAGTAAATATTTCTGTGAAAGATACAAAAAAGTTAGAAGAATGAAAGTGCATATCATATTGCAATGTGAGAATGCCCTACTGTAAATATAAAACAAATACACATTACGATTAGTCATCAGTACTTCAGGATAAACCTTGACTGGGACTCAGTTTTAAAATGTTTTCTATTGTGTACAGCTCTGTTAACATGGAAGGTTTTTTCTTTCTTTTATTCCTTAGCAATAACAGCATTCATGTGAAAATGAAGTATTTTGTTTGCCAGATAGCTCCTATTGTGTTTTCCCTACCTAAAACTATTTTGCTTTCATTAGCTAGAAACACCATCCCTTGGGATGCTTTACTACAAAGCACGCCGAAAGTATCTCATGGGAGCAATCTTTCACTAACAGAGCAATAAACAAGATTTCTCCTGTAGGTACTTTTTCCTAACTTCAGTTTCTAGAAACACAGTAGCTCACAAGATCCATTAAATCCCGAATCTCCGTTGAGTAACATGAAAGTAATCCTTTTATCTCAAACAGTAATATAACAGTAAGAGTAGCGCTTTTATTACTCAAAGCAGAGAAAGACAAAAATAAGTATCTGTCATTTTGCAGTGGAACAACTTGGGAATGAACAATCTTACAAGAAATTAAAATTTTTCATTTTTTTTACACAGTAGTTGCTGAGTGACTTATTCAGGATGTTATTAGTAATTACTGTATAAAGTGAAATAATGCTTGAAATCTCCATTCTCCTGCTCCACCCATGCTCTAACGATGACCTCGGATTACGGTGAGAAGGCTGGTGTTTGACATGAAAGCCACGTTACCTTCTATGAACTGCATTTGAACAAAATGTGCTGGATGTCTACATCAAATGATGCAAAGTAATACTATGCTATTTGTTGATGAGAATTTTGGTATACAATGCTCACCCGAGGATTTTCCTGTCTTTTCGTTCTGTCTAGTGTTGAGGGTGAAGCTCCCAGCAGTGAAACTGGCACGTCTTTGGACAGCCCATCTACTTACCATCAAGGACCTATAACACACAGTTCAGCTATAAGTCCGGACCATTACGATCATTCCGCTTACGGGCTGTATTCTGTCTCCCCGGGACAACAAAGATCTCGGAGGCCGAAACTTCAGCACTCAACATCCATACTGCGAAAACAAGCAGAGGAAGACGCTATTAAAAGGTCAAGATCACTTTCTGAGAGCTATGAACTCTCTTCAGACCTACAAGATAAGCAGGTATTTGAGCTTTGTTACGTAATTTATGACAACAGCAACGTGTCTGTAAGCTGGGAAAAATATTTCCTAGCATCACTGCAGTTGTGCTGCTGAAAATAACTTCTTTTCCTGCAACCTAGTTCAAAGTAGTCATACCTCAGCATTTCTTAGGCTTCTGACCCTCTTTTTCTATGTCATCCCTATATCCCACACCCCTTCCACCCTTCCTGAAGAAGCACCTAAAAGATATGTTAATAGTCTTAGAAGCGAAAAACAGTTTTACCAGGAATTGTGGTTTCGTGCATGGGACAAATACTAGAATGTAATAATGCAGAATATTTTTCTAAGAAAGGAAATAATTTTGAAACCTAGATATCTTGTTGCTGAAAGAAAGGAAGAACTTACTGCGACTGATACTCTCAAATCTGAATTCAAGGTCTTAATTGGTTTTTACTCAATGAGGCAAAGCTCCCATATGCTTTACAAAGAGCTGGATGGAAGCTATGTGGATGTTCAAAGCCCTTGTCCCCTAAAAAGGCATTCTGTAAGACAGCCAGCCTCAGCCATTCCTCTTAAGCTTTATTCTGAATGTAGTCCTATTTGAGAGATATTTTTTGCTGTATAAGTTCATATTTATCATTTGAAAATGATTCTGTAATAGCTTCAGGTAAGCAAATATGCAGGATGCGCTGGCTTTCACTGATAGATGAACAGTAGCTGATACATCAATGTTTTCTGGCTGGTGGCTTTTTTTTTTGTTGTTAGAGATCTTGTCACAGAATGTTTTATTTACTGTGAATCGTTGTTCTATCTTGCAGTCACTCCAACTTAACATGGGAAAAGTGTAAGCAGGCAAAATTCCGCAGACGGGAAGCGAACTACTCCTGATTATCGACTGCATATTGACAGCGAAATTTACAGGGGCTAAGTCTCATTTGCCCTCTGTTTGATGTTCTAAAATTTCAGGGTGGAGAATCGTGTAAAGTTGTTCCAGAGAGACCTGGAAGAACATAACTTGAGCTCCAGCTTAAAGTTGAAGCCAATATTTGGGATGGCAAATATGAGTTGAGTTTAGCCTTTATGCTCACCAAGTTCTGTACTGGAGAGGGGACATATCAAGTTCCTGATTTTTGATCTAGGTTATGCCAGCTCTGCTATTAAATTGGACCTCCTTGTGAGATCTGAAATGTTACTTCCTTTCCCACCTTTGGCAGTCATTCTTCCTGGATGCCTCGTAAGGGATTGATATAGAGTGTAAGGCTTACTAAAGAGGTCTCCTGCACTGCAGATATTCCACAGAGCCTAATTCCGTCTGTCCTTTCATGCCGGTTTGATAGAGAATGAAGACTGCAGATGTTATTTTGTATTTGTTCAGGGAGTCCTACGCAATAAAAAGTGACAATGATTCATAAAGGAAGCTTGATGTGGAGAGTTGCTTACTGCTCTTGAAAAGCTCTCCTTGAAATCTCAGAAGATACTTAAAAACTGTTTAGGAAAGTGTCCAAGGCTTTACCTACAGGCAATGTGCATTAAATAATATGCATTAAAATTTATTAGAAATATTAGTCATAAGTCTAGTAAATCACCTAGGCAAATTCCAAACTACTCTCAATTAAAATTCCCACTAAAACCCTCTAATTTATCATAATCAGTGATGATGTCATTTTCTCTGTAAACCTGAAGGACAACAGCCTGTTTGCAAGAACAAAGTCCAGATAATTTATTTTACAGAGTATTAGTTTTTTGTTTTATTCTTCCACAGCAGCTATACCAGTTGTCTTTTCTTTAGGACTGACATTTCATTTTGAGAGGACAACTACATTAATAATTCATCATTTGTTTTGAGATCAGTCCAGCAAAATTATCTCTTACAATTTATTTAAACACATGTGACCTAATGTAAACTATGGATAGAAACAGTAGCAAATGTGTGGCAGCAGTAGCAGGACTGTGACAGAAGTTCTTAAAAACTTTTTAAAGTTTCAGAATGCCTTACAAGTAACCTCACAGGTGCTTTGACGTGTGCTAATGTGGGGGTAATATAACCCCCAGTTGGAGATGGAAGGCTAAGTGGTTTTTTTTAAAGACAAACTCTAGAAAATTGTGCAGAAATTTACAGATTAGAGATACAGCTCAGAGACCAGTCACAGCTTGTTGAGCTTAGTTAAAAGAAGTTTCAAGATACAGCCAGAAGAACAATTCCTTAGCAGTAACACTGATCTAAGCCCATCTGAGAAGTTGTCCTCCTTCATTTATGCCAATAACTGTGCATAATATTTTTTGCATCTAGAATTAAATACATATATATTAGTGATTCACATTTAAAAACACCAATCCAAAACGGAGATCACCTCTAATGTGGAAAGGGAATGGAAGGTGCTGAACCTGGCAGTAGTACTGAAAGAAAAATGTCAGCTGCTCCCCAGACATAATGGACTAGAAAATATTTTTTAGTAGCGTTTAGTTCCTTCCACAGAAGGGATATGAGGCCCCTCTGCACATCAGTATCTGAATCTAATGACTACTTGGAGAGATCTCCAAAGTGGGAGGGGGAAAGGTTGTATGTGCATGTAACATAAGTAATTAAAATATGCTGTCTAATGAAAAAAGGTACCTGGTTTTGCAAGCAAGTAGAAATTACTTTTGAATCATTGGAACATTATGAAAATTGCATGGACTTACACAAAAATGCTGCCAGAAAAATGGTGGGTTTAGGTTTTTATTCATGTAGAAAGTGATGCATGCCTGGAAGGGTGATGGCCACTTTTAGAATTTACTCTCAAAACATGACAATTTGCATTATACTTAAATTCACTCCTTTGCAGTTCTCCCTGCAGAGAAAGAATGACTACATTATGCTGCATTAGAGTGCTTGCTTGTCTATTTGGTATGTGCACACCAATGCTAACGAGAAACCCAAAATTTAAACACCCACAAATTGCCAATGCCGTAATTTTATATGACAGTATTCACATAGTCATATTTTTGTCTATATTTTTATGGTGGACTTTGCAGATGATTCTTTGGTTCTCTATTTGTGCAGCAGTTAGTCTGGCGCTTTGACTTTTTACTTTCAAACCCAGTAAATTATGCTTTAAAAAATTTCTGAAAATTAAAGTTGTTAAAATAAGTGGGTTTTTTTGTTATACGTTAACCTTATTCTAACCAACATCAAGTTACAAAGTAATCGTGTTCCCCCTTTCGCAGGTGGAAATGCTAGAACGGAAATATGGAGGCCGTCTCATAACTAGACATGCTGCTCGTACCATACAAACGGCTTTTCGCCAGTATCAGATGAACAAAAATTTTGAGCGTCTTAGAAGTTCTATGTCTGAAAATCGTATGTCAAGGCGCATTGTACTGTCCAATATGAGAATGCAGTTTTCCTTTGAAGGACCTGAGAAAGTCCACAGCTCTTACTTTGAAGGAAAACAGGTTTCTGTTACAAATGATGGGTCAAAGCTGGGATCCCTGGTACAGTCCGAATGCGGTGACCTTGGAGAGTCAGCTACAATGAAGTCTCCGGCAGCATCTACTGATTTTTCTGATGCTATAACAGAACTGGAGGATGCTTTTTCCAGGCAAGTGAAATCCCTCGCAGAGTCCATAGATGATGCACTGAATTGCCGTAGTCTCCATTCCGATGAAGTCCAGACTCCGGACCAAGTCAGAAGTCGTGAAATGGAAAGGGATAGTTGTGCTCAGACTAAACCAGCAATGCACAACGTGGATCACAGGAAGCTTGATGAGATGACAGCGTCATACAGTGATGTTACGTTATATATTGATGAGGAAGAGTTATCTCCACCCCTTCCGCTTTCCCAGTCAGTAGACAGACCGTCCAGCACTGAATCTGATTTGAGGCTCCGGTCCGTGAACTCTTCTCAAGAGTACTGGTCCATGACCCACAAAGATGATAAGATAGACACTGATACGAGCTGCAGGAGTACCCCGTCACTGGAATGTCCGGAGCAGAGGATGAGGATGGATCATCTTCCATTGCTGACTATAGAGCCACCCAGTGACAGCTCAGTGGACTTGAGTGATCGCTCAGAGAGAGGGTCGTTAAAGAGACAAAATGCATATGACCGAGGGATCACTAGTCAACAAGGAAGCCCAAAGCACATCCCTCACAGTATTCCTGCCAAGATTATATCCCGAGAGGAGCAGGAGGCAAGACACAGGGCTAGGCCTATAGATAGTCACTTAGCTATCAATGGCACAGCAAACAGGCAAAGCAAATCGGAGTCCGATTATTCCGATGGAGACAATGACAGCATCAACAGCACTTCCAACTCTAATGATACGATAAACTGCAGCTCAGAATCTTCTTCTAGAGACAGCCTGAGGGAGCAAACCTTGAGCAAACAAACGTACCACAAAGAAACTCGCAACAGCTGGGATTCCCCTGCCTTCAGTAACGATGTTATCAGGAAACGCCATTATAGGATTGGCCTGAATCTTTTCAACAAGTAAGTACAGCGTTTCCTCCTTTTCTCTGTGTGTTTGGTGGAAACACGGCCACTAAACCTGGAATATTTTTCTTGTATCAGATAAGTAAGACTGGTGTCGATACTGACTTTTCAGTGAAAAAATAAGCTGCTCGTGGTGACTGTTCATGTTAGAGTACTTACAGGTTGACATCTTCATGGTTAAACAGGTTCAGGGGAAAAGAAAATATATAATTTTGTGTACGTGTATGGTAGTAAGCTCTTGAAGAAGATGGATCGGTTTTCTTTCTTGTTGAAAAATATGGTGGCTTAATCTTGATCCATTTTTCGTGTTATAACAAATTCGGATTGCTTCCTGCCCTCATCGTGTAGGTGTTGTAAAATTCATCATATAGGAATTAGAAATAACAAGCAGTGTAAGGTGAGTTTCCTGTTTAACTCCAGGCAGGGCCTGCAAGTCTTTCAGTGGGTTTCATCAAAACTTTGATACTAGAAGAAAATATGCTGAATATTTTTATACTAAATAAATATTATTTATCATAAAATTTGTATTTCTGCCTATGACTTAATTTTCCCATGTATGGAGTTGTTTAAAAGTTCTGTAAAACAACATTGTGAAGTTTCTTTGGTATATTGAAATACTTCCCTCTTTGGACAATCCCATGTGGCTGTAGAAAACCCTGAATATTACGATAGATGGTAACAATATACTGCTCTAAGCAGTATAGGTCAGCGGTTCACCCGTAGAATAATGTCTTGTAACACTGCAGATTATTAAAACTTTTTGATGCCATTACTTGGGGCTGTGCATTACAATGCTAAGTGTGGACTGGCCAAGTTTAGCTGTAAGAACTTTCAGGTTTGGGTTTTTTGTCTTTGTGAAAAGTTAATAGGCCTTTACGGAAGCTTTTAAACGAGTGGAAGTCAGTCAGTCATAGGATCTCTGCAGCTTTTGCTGCTCATGAAGTAGGCTGGGTAGGAAGATACATCAATGTGCTTTTTTAAGAAGATTTGAAAATATTAACATCTTTGGTGTGGAGGGGTGGGGAGGAGAATGCTGGTACTGTTTGGCTGAGGTTTAAAAGACTTGGTGTTTGTTGGGTTTTTGGCACAGTAACTAAGCCTTAAGCAGTCAGCGATCAGCAAACTTCAGGCTTGATTGTACAGTCTCTTGAGTCAATTGCAGAACAGCAAGGAAAAAGGTGCGTGGAAAAAGTGCTCAAGCAGCATGCAGGGGTGAATGAATGAGTTAGAAGTTGTCACACGCTGTATCAGTAGGAGGCTGAAAGTGAAAAACCAACATCAGGAATGGAGAGGAATAGAGACTGTTATTTGAAACACATCTGAGTGATCCTGCTGCATGGCCTTGGACAGAGGTGAACCTTTTTTATATACGGGCTGGTTGTAAGACGCCTTGCAGTTTCTCAGCCATGGGTTCTAGGAGATAGCACTGCACAGAACTGCAGGGAGCACCTCTGTGCGTGATCTTTTGCTGTCTGTGATTGTTTCATTCCCCCACTGCGTTTTATCTCTGGTATTGATAGAACTGAAGATTCTCATTACCTCCCGCTGAGTCGCTCTGTTTCTATTGATAGCTCAGACAGCCCCTCAGGATCCCATCTGTCTTGGTTTTGATTATGGCTCTTCAAGTCCGCAGATTGTGACATTTTCATTAATAGCCTTCTTCCCCCTCTGCGCAATGTCAGCTATTGAACCCTCGTAGAACGTGATGGTGCATGAGCCTGTAAACTTTTGAAAAGGGAGCTGAGAAACTTCCAAAGCTTTACTCTTTGAAAATTTCAGAAGGAGACTCTTAAGAGTGTGTCAGGTGGGAAATTGCCTTTTGTGAGGTAAGTGAAGGGAGAGAGGCTGTGTTCAGGCACTTGCCAGGATTTACAAATGATGAACTCTTCAAGACGAAGAATCCTTTTCTGTTTAGATACGTGCTGTGTACAGGTGCATTAGTTTCACTTAACTTCTGAGCATTATGCTCTTTGTTCGTAGCACGTGAATTATGTCACAGCATCCTGTGCGTCCAAACGTTTTTTGGAAAGAAAGCCGGGTCCTTGATGCCGGTTTCCTTGGCAAAGGTTGCTATTTCATGTGCAGAACAGCGTAAAGGAGGATTGCCCGGCCTGGTTAGACATGGGTCTGCAGGTCAGATGGACTTTCTGCAAATCATCCTGTCTTCACAGTTTCTCTCTCATGATAGCAGAAATGCAACTGCCCTGCATCTTATGTGAGCAAGGGCCTGCCTACACATTCAGTCCTGTGTGGCAGGCTGCTTGTGCTTCCTGTTGCGTGACCGGATGTACACCCATGATGTGAGGGGACACATTTTTCCATCTGCTCTCCAGTGTCCAAGTCCATGCAGCAGAATCATTTAGATGTCTTTTGACACACGATCCTAAAATGAGAGAGTAGTACAAGCCTTGGCAGCGAGCTCCTGAGAGGATGTGTGCTCCACCCATGCGGAAGGACTGCGCGCAGAACTGAAAGAGGCAGCTTTGAAGTTACCTATTACAAGAAGCCAAGTTTTTTCCAAATGTCTGCATCCACCAGAGGAAATTTTAGGGATGTCTTTTACAAGAAGTTCATGTTAACTTCATTACATCTTTTAAGTTTTTCTTGCAAATTAAGATCCCAAACCTTAATTAAAAATAATAGTGTTACTTCTCTCTGGTACAGGAAGCTTGGGTGAAATACAGAGAGTTTAAAACCTTAAAGAAGTGCATGAGTTGTAGTAAATACTTCTTTGTTCGCTACAAGTGTTGAAAGAATGAAGTTTTTAAAAGTATGAAAAGTCACTATCCTCACAGTTGAAATTTCAACAGATACTTTATAATTGTTCTGCTCTCCTATTACAATAGGAATTTTCAGAAGCCAAAGTGCGGTTTTCTTACCAGAGGCCTTTTGTTAGAATAGCTGGTTATGGGTGGAGTAAAAGTTGAGCACAACTGGTGGTCCGGTTCACTTAATCCCCATTATACACAAAACATCAGTAGCGCAAAGGTCCTTGGAGAATGGAGAACACAGGACAGGGGAGAAAAACCTGTAGGTAACTGAAAACCATTTCTCTAGAAGTTTTATCACTTGATCATAGGATTTGTTTCAGACTGTAACTTGGCACTCAGTTTGGAGCCCTAGAGTTGATTAAAGACGTATACTTTTTAAAAAGATATTTTGTGGTATCTGCTATACCGGAATATACAGTATTGCCCAAACAGAATGATTTCTGCCAAAGAAATTAGCAGCTTCTGTACATTCTCCTGGTTTTGAATGGCAGTAGTGATTCCGCCCTGTCAATAGGCTGTTAGATGGTGTGTCACCATTCATTGCCTTCCTAAAGGAAGGACTGCAGGTGCCTGCCTGGAGCGCGGAGGCTCCCAGGGAGGCTTGGTCAGGCCAGCTGTGTTGAATTAAGCATTTTCTTCAGTGTGTTTTGAAAGGGATGTAGTCTGGGAGAAATTACACTAGAAACCATTCCTCCCTTAGAGGCAGAAGGAAAACACTACCTAGAAAGGTTTATTTTGCAGGCTCTAAGCCCTGCCAGTGCAAATCCAGCCCTTGACACTGGTTTGCTTATAAACAAGGCTTCAAGAGGGCTTTTCACTGCTGCTTAAAAAAAAAAAAAAAAAAAAGGAAGAAGGGGGGGAAAAAAAAAGGTAAAAAGCACTGTGATTTTATTCTCATGTTTGTTTTGACTGCAGGCTGGAAATACCAGGTTTACCAGTTGCTGCAGCCCACTCTGGTCGGATTTTCAGGTTCCGTTCTGCCACCGGTGCGCTGATGGTTCCAACAGATTACATAGGATGGGTTGGTTTTTAACCTGAGCCGGCTGAGGGAACATGTCCTGCCCTTGGGTCAGCTTTGCAGTCGGTAGTAGCAGACTGTAATTCTGCGCAGAGCCCTGCGTGTGTAGGAAGAAGTGTGTTGCCATGTTCCTTTCTCTTGTGGCAGGGGCAGTAACTCTGTCCCCTCGCCAAATATTTGTGGCTACCAGGAATGTTTGTTGGGAATGCTGCCCTCAGTTACGGTCTCCTCACACTGCAGTGACACACCCAGCCGGGCCGTGTCAAACAGAGTCTGGCGTAGCGATTATTCAGCGTTCTCTTGGGCAAGGGGCTATGCACAGTTTCTGTATTAATGATAAATTTTCAATGAACCTCGGGCAACATTAGAGTGGTATGCAAATTTGGTGTGACTGTGCCTAGCGTTTTCGAATATGGGAGATAAAAGCTTGTGTTTCTCAGACCCGTTTGTTAATCCAACAGACACTAGAGTAATATAGAGTATCTCTTTTGGGATATCAGCTACGGGAAGACACTTCCGCATGTCCTCTCACGTGGCAGTGTTCCTGTGGGACTGTGATTTCTTGCCACGGGAGCCAGCCATGCTGCTGCCAGTCTCTGACACTGCTGCTGAAGAGGGACGGTGAAGTACAGCTTGTGGGCCATTTGTACCGTGCTGCTCTACTACTTATGCTGTGGCGTCATTTTGTTGAGGGCTCTTTTTATGTGGTGGTTTGTTGAAGGTCTTGGGCCTAATCTTGCACGTACACCTTGGAGGTAAATGGATGTGACACCGCTTTATGTAGAAGAGCAGAAGCTAGGCTATAACTATTTATACGATAAGTTTTCTCAATGCCTTTCACCTCCAACCTCCCTTTTTGTCCTCTTACTTTGTGGAAAGAGTAGTGACAGATGGAAAACCATTCCCCATGTGTCCTCAGTCCATTACAGTGGGCTGTTTTGAAGAGTTTTCTGTTGCTTCCTTCATAACGGGCTATTATTAGGGCTTCCACTCTTCCAAATTTCTCTCAAAGGATTTATTGACAGAGCTAAAACGTCCTCAGTATCTGTTTGCATTATGCAGCGATGTACCATCTTTTGACCTGTAAACCTTGAAAGCCCCACCGGCTTCGTTTATTGCATGATGGGGATGATTTTATTTGAAATTTTTAAATCACTATTGATACTATTTGGATACTAATACCAGGAACAGACTTTTAAAAACATATCTAGGCTCCTTTGGATATTAATTTAAGTATTTCTTTATTTTACTAAGCAGATATGAGAGGAATTTGCTGAGTGCTGGCGGAATTATACCAAATAGAAAATTGCAAATTACACTTTCTAGAGAAATTATTGTTGGAAATCTGAGAAGCATAACAATAATATTTGTTAGAAGGCACATTTTTCATTCTCCATGAAGCAGCTTTAACTGTTTAGCAGAGATATTTGATTTCTATCAACATATAGACAGAGATTGAAGGTAACTTGGATTCCCAAGTACTATTACATTCAGAAAGTACTGCAAACCTTTTCCATTTGAAATCCTTAAAAATTGTCAGATGTTATTAATTTTTTTTAAGAAATTTCACAAGTAGGCATTAGTTTAAATATTGTAATAAGTGTACTAATCAGATGTTTGTCCATTTACACCAATCACTTGCCTAACGAATTTCAGTTAAGATGCTGAACATACTCTCTGTATTGCTTTTAGTCAGGTCTCATGGCATCCATTTGGCATTATAACATCTGGTCTGAAAACATGTATTTTTAGACTGTCTCCCTTGGAATTGTAAGTGGAAAGCTTATTGGAAACATTTCTAATTACTTTAGACTGCGTAAGTGCAGACTGAGTAGGAGGGAGAAGGTGTAAATCAAACTAAGTTGGTTCTCTTTACCTTTGAACTAATTATTTTACTTTGTCAGCTGATCTCTAGTATCTTTGCAAATCGTGTCTCTTCTGTGATTTTTTTGAATGATTAAACAGAAAAAGGGAAGGGAAGACAGGAGGCTCGTAGAGAATTTCACAACAGAGCCATTTGCCATCCTTGTGTATACACTGAGAGGGACTTTACTGGTGTTACAACATCTGGACTGGAGATTATTCAGCCACAGACAGTTCCAACAAAAATTAAAATCAAAGCAGTCTGTGTAGCTTGTCCTCTAACATGCCGAGGAGTTAGTAAGAAGAGAAGAATGTTCTTAATGTGACTCTCATTATTTCTAAAAATGTTTAGCCCTAAGTGAGAACACCCAAAGGAAAAAAAGAAAAAAAAAAAAAACAATCCTCTGTGTGTTTTGCTTTGTTCTGTGCCTGTTGTATCTTTTCTCCCTGAGGACTCATTTTTTGTCCTATTTTTTCCAAAATGGGTGCTTTAATTAGCGTACATTATGTCCTGCCCATAAAAACCAGCTCAAATGTAACCTGTGAGAACTCAGCCAATAGTACATTTAAGCACTGGTTTCAAATACGGGCACAAGGATTCCCTTTATTGCCATTTAAAGGGAGTATAAACTTTACCAAATGTTGAGAGCAAATCTAGCTTTTGAAAGGCTGCACTATGGCCAGCAGCGACTGCGCCAGCGGCCCTGGAACCCTGCAAGAGCCATTACCTCATCCTCCGCCGCCAGCTCCGCCTGCCCTTCAGCATTCTGGGCACACATCTCCCTCCCGCTGCTACGTGCCAGGAATCTGTAACTGGTTTGCTCTGACAATGCCTGGGTGCGTGCTCGGGATACGGTTGTTAGAAAATGACTCTGTGAATGAAGGAATTTGACTTGGGCGAGTGGCTCCCAGACAAGCATCTGATATGACTCTGGACACCAAAACTCAAGTGACCAAATTTTGAGGGGGAAAGATGTGAGGGTGTGGAAAGAGAATTTAGGGCAGGGATACAAGAAAACATTACGACAGGGACTGTTCCTCAGTTTCAAGGACATAGTCATCTTAATGTCTCATTCCGGACTGCAGTTCCATAAACATGAAAGCAATGCTCAGCCCTGGCAAATAGTTCTGAGGGAGCTGGCAGGTTTTTCACGTGTCTTGTCTCAAAGCGGAGTGCATTTGGCTCTGCTGGCAGCTACAGACTCTTTTCCCTACTCTGAGAAATGCAGAGGTGGAAAGGGATTGGAGGAGGTGAGAAAATCCTCCTAGAGTGTTTTGGTCCATTTATTTAACTAAAATATTTCCTTTCTCGGGAGGAATGAAGGAGCAGGGGGAAAAAAGGCAAACTGTCCCTTGCCAAGAGGGGAGCTGCAGAATCTGCTATAGCATGATGACTCAGGGTTGTTTTTACTCACCAGGACGTGTCCAGCTACTGCACTGCATCTGCTTGGGCTGTGCCTTATGTTTCTCTTCACTGTGCTGACTGCTTCATTCCTCACGGCTGATGCTTCTCGTTTGGAAAAACCCTGTTTCTGAAATAGCTTTAAACTATTTGCCCTCCTTTATTAGAATAACCCAGACTTTCTGCTTGGACCCTTTAGCTGCCTTCTGTACACTTTTTGCAGTTTTGTAATCAGCTCTGATTCAGATGATAATTTTCAGATAAGCCTAAACATTCAGTAGCACCAATAATGTTTAATGTGTCATTTCCTGGCACTTCACTGGGAGATGGTGACATAAAGAAACCGATTGATCAGATGGAAAGTAAGGGCAGAACTGTTCAGTTACCCGGTTTTGTGAAAACAGATGTCTACAATTTCCTCCCTTTATTTTGCTCCCCCACCAAATGGAACTGGGCACTGAGATCACTTCCTCGTAAATTCTTTTGTTAGTGACCGGAGTCTAAACTAACTTTCACTGCATGGAGATTACTGCAGGTAATGTGGTGTAATTGCAAGTAAGCTGTGACCTGCACATCTCTGCTGGTAGTTTTTTGGTTTGGTCTTGAATCAACCTGAGAGGATTAACACATCGTGATGTAGTGGGAGAAGTCTTCCTCACTGTGGGAGAAACTGTAGCTCCTGATGTGTGTGATGTGAATAATGTGAATAACGATCTCCCTGTTTCCAGGAGACGCAGAGAAATAAGCTGTGGGAAATGTGCTGTTTGTTGGCTTATTTTCCTGACCCAGAGACTCTCTCTTGTAACTACCAGAAGATGCAATTTACACCTAGGTCTTCCTCTTCATCAAACAGTTGTGTAAGGTGAAGAAAACACAGATTAGGCTTCCCAGTCGGTTTCTCTTAATTTATCTTCTTTCAGTTCCTTTCTTACCTTGCTGCACAGTTGAGTGAACTCTGACAGTTGTTTTGGCTCTAGTTTTGGTAGTATTTTAAGGATATTGGGTTTTCTCTTCTTTCCCAGAAGGTTTAAAATAGGCATAGTGATTCTCTTAGCTTTGTTGAGGCAGCAGTAGGATATTCAGCAAAAGTGCAGGAAGAAGTAGAACCATAAAAACAAAATTTAGCTGTCTGCCAAACTAAGGAGAATGTTCAACTAGCTTGTTATGGCCAACTTGGCTGTTTAAAAATATTTAACTTCTTAAATGATTCTAAGAAAAGTCTTAGATTTGTGCTACTAAAAAGCTATCTCTGGATTTTAATGTTAAAGTAATGCTTAGTTTTGTGACAACTGTAAATATATTCAAAATGGGATCTCTAGTATCAAAGGCAAGGAAGATGATTTTCTTTTAACAGAGGGCTGGCATCATAGCTGCATTGAATTCTCCACCCCCAAACATGAAAAGATTTATTTGGCAGCAGCACAGTTGTGAGCTGTTTCTGTTTGCAGTGTTGACAGACTCTAAGAAATGTTTGTAGTTCTGAGTTGCTTGTTTTCCAGATTCTGTCAGCTTATGGTCCTTTCAGTGCAGTCTGTGTGCGCGTGCCTAAGTGTGGATGAGAAACCAAAAAGCATAGCTGTGCCCTCAGAAATGCTGAAGTTTTCTAGACATTTCACTGAGCTGCTCGTTTTCAGTCAGGCTGGCTTTATCCCCCGTGTCTCAGGCAGCTGTAAGAACAGTACGTTTGTGGTTATTTACATTCTGGGAATAAACCCTTTGCTTACCTCAAAAGGTGCTTTTGGCATTGCTGGGTATTGGAAACCTAGGCTTGGGCAAGCTGCTTCCTGGGCTCGTTTGTTAATGCTTCCATTTCACAGCTCTGCTATTGTCTGAGCATCTAAAAGGAAAGACAAAGATTTCATGTGGTTTTGGATGCTTGTAAGCTTTACATGTTTACAAAGCAAAAATAGGGAAGGCTTCATACACTTTTGTACTGTGGTTTTGCTGAATGTTTCTTTTTGAGGTGGTGCTTGCTGTTGTCTTCTCTTGTTGGCCCGTGTGGACATAGGTACTTCATGCACACTGTGGCTGGGGTAGTACAATGGTTCTGCAGCTACAGGGGGAACATGACTGGACCTGAAAAAATAAATAAAATAAAACAAAACCACCACAAAAAAACCCCAAACCACCAAAAAAACCCCACATACACAAACCAGCAAAACTCCTTTTCCTCTTAGTTCAGTTTGTCAGGAAGTCCTAGCCAGCAGCAGGAACGAGCAGAGGCTGATGCCAGCGCTGGCGCTGCACGGACACAGCGCTGAGGTTTGACGCGCTTCGCAGCCAGACTGGCTGTACCAGTAAGTCTGGTAGATAGCAGTCAGTGCTCAGTTAGTGCTGATCTCTTTCTTATCTTCTGGAATCTGACTAAAAGCTTTTCCTCTACCAAGTTCACTTTTCAAATCCACTGCAGTGTTTTTGCAAAAAAAAAGAAATAGTATTTCCTGCAAGTTGAAAGAGGACATTTTGAATATCCAGGTGTAATGCAAAGCCGTATTTCCCAAGTACCGCCAACCTTCAGAACGTGGTGTTACTTTGTCCGACAGCAGCATAGGCTGGTGTATTTCTGACCGTGTTTGCTCTTGTGGCTTTAACAGCAACCTGTGTGTCTGTCCTGTCCTACACTACCTGCTGGGCTGCAGGACCAGCTTTCCTGTGAACTCGCTTGGGAAGCCAGTCAGCAGGTGCAGTTATCCCTCCCCTTTTGAAAGGAGGAGCTACTTCTGACCCTGCTTTCCTGCTTTCTCCAGCTCTGGCAGGTCTTGAGCACCTCTGAAAACACAATTCCAGCAGAGGAAATGTCAAACCAGGGACTGGAATTACGAGGTTTTCACAGTCCATATTTAGTAATCCATGGAGCTTTAGGGCTGGTTTTTATCACTGGCAATCCAGATTTTCTGCAACAGCTACTTGGTGGTTGTCTTTGCAGGCTGATGGTATTCTCACGTGGTGTAAGTGTTTGTAGTAACTTGTCTCCTAAAGTTGTCTGTCAGTTGGTTCCCCTGACCAGGTGAAAGTTAATTGAGACAAACAATGACACATGCAGAATTACAGGTGTCTGCATCACTGCTCTTCTTACTGATTTGCTCATGACAACAATAATATTAGGATTGCAGTCCTTTTCTAAAATATTGTGCTTCTTGTGTAGATGTAGGTTTTAGTCTAATTAAAAAAAAAAAAACGTATTTTTTCTTTTCTTTCTTTCTGTCTGTCTGTCTTTCTGTCTTTCTGTCTTTCTTTCTATATATTCTTAACTTGGAGAAGGGACACTTCTCTCAGGAATGTACCAGCTTTGATTTTATTACCCTATTTATTGTTCTTTTCACTTCTACCCCATACTCCAAAGGAGAGCTCATTCTTAGGAGACCCTTGTACACCACTTACATTAGCAAAACTCCTAAACATGCTGACCTTTATGTGACTTTTCCAGATTCAACCTGCATAGCTGTTAAAGGAAAAAAGAGAAAACAAAACAGCTCCTCCTCAGCTTCACATGGCTAAATAAACCATCTCCTAGTTATTATTTTCCCTAGGAAGGAAAAGCATAATACTGACTACACAAAACAGCAGTGATGCGCAGGGGTTTACTATTGTCTTGGCTTTTGAGGGACTGGGATGGGGCTGGGGGAGGTTTGCTCTTTGGTTTTTTTTTAACTGTTGTCTGTGTGTGGTTTTGCTGCACTGTTCATTCCTGGAATTGGCTTCCTCTGAAAGATGTCAGTTTCCAAAAATTGCTGCAGGATCCAACCTGTCTTCAGAAACACACGCAGACAGCATTTCTACTGGATCTGACCCATACTCCCTAAGAAGCGAGCTTATTAAGATATACTGATTTGATCTGTTGTTTAGATATTTGCATTACTTTCTCCATCAATGTTTTTCCCCTAAAAGTCACTTTAAACCATCCTAAAGGTCATGTTATTTATCAGTTTCTAGCAGATTCCTTAGCACTTTATGCAGCATCCGAAAACCTTGTGTAAATATGGTTTTGGACATCTTTTTGTGTTAGTTGGATTATTTTTTTTTTTTTCCTTTCAGTAGATTCCTTTTGATTTGTGTTGGTTAGGTTGGGTTTTTTGGGGTTTTTGTTTCGGTTTGGTTTGGGGTTTTTTTGAGATAGAAGATATTTTTAAGCTTTATTTTGTAATCAATCTTGTAAATATGAAAAGTTCTCTAAATATGTGTATCATCAGCTGTGTAAGGTGCTAGCTTTAGAGGGTGTATTTTGGTATTAGTTAAAATATTCAAATCTGAAAATAAATACTCTGCTTATGCAGTTCCCTGATTGCTATTTATAGACTTCTCATCTTCCTTGTTATTGGTAGGTGTAATTAACAAGCCATCACTGGGAATTTTCCTAATCACAAAAGGCTCTTAGTTGTAAGTACAAAACGGTCTCTGCTTAATTCTGAGTAGGCAGAAACGAGGATAACACGTCAGATGTCCTAGCTCACGTTAAATCCGTGACGCTTTCACGTCCCACTCCCTTCTGCATCCAGTCATGCACTTCAGGAAAATTAGGGTTTGGTGAAAAATAAATTCAATTTTATTGAATTTATTGAATATCCAATTCAAACCAGATGGTTCTTCCAGCAGTAGAATCCCTCTTTGCTTGTGTTGTCTTTTAAAACCTGCCCTCCCTGTCAGCTCCTTGGTGTTTTTTGCCTTTCATTGGAAAGGAGCAAATTTGTTTCAGGTACTTTGCTGGTACACCACAACCTACATATTCCCTTGATGCGTTTGAGACAATTCCTTCATACTTAGTAATATTTGAAATTTGTGATGGTGAAGATGACTAGTTCTTGAGTTTCTCTGAATTTGAAAAGAGGGAACGTATCGCTTGTGTTTAAAGACAGAGAGGGAAGGCGCTTCCATGTACGTTTTCCTCTTAACCTATTGTTAGTTTCACTTTTTAAGTGAAACTTCATTGGAAGTAAAACACTTCAGAATGCTCTTACAAAGTCACTGTTTTCTAGTAAGTACTTTTGCTGTTGAATGCAGTAATGTCACAATGGGTGTGGGGATGGGAGGGAACCTGCAACAGCAATAAAGCCCCCTGATCCTCCCTAGCTTGCAAGGTGATTTTAAAAAAAAAAAAAAGGGGGGAGATTGTTCTTCCAGTAAGATGTTTGATAAAATTTAGTTCATATTAAATTTAATTTCTTGATCAAGAGTCTTGAATGAATTCAAGGTTTCCGATCATCAAAAACAAAAAATTAAGAAAATTTGTTGGCAAGCTAGACTTCCAGAGCAGGAACCATACGTGTAATCTTATTTCAGATGAAAAGAGCCACAAAGCCTGATGCAAGAAACTGAGATTTGGAGAACTCCCTTTTGATTAAATTATATCTCTTCCTCTGATTATCGAGCTGTAATTAAGTGTGTAATCCTGTAATGTAAAAGAGTAGAGGAACTGAATGGTGATGTGTTCAGTAATGTTATTTGCAATTAAGAATTTGCAACCCTGAGGAAGTGTTACGGTTGTACGATCAACCTTGTATGAAAATACTAGGGTCACCTTGTCCGTTGAAATTGGTTTTGCGTGCCTGAAAGGAAGTATCTTTCAGGTCATCCAGCATGTGCAAATCAGTCACCCCTATAGGTGGACTTTATATTATAATGCCTTACCAAAAAGAGATGATGATGGAATTACTGGTTCTGTAAAGGCATCCCTTTAATGTCTTTAAAAGTTGTCTGTTGTGTCGCACTGCTAGAGACACAGTGTACAATATGTGCTGGGAAGGGAATTTTGCGTCACTTAAAAATATAAGCAGCAATTTGCCTTTATAAGCAGTACAGTTTATTGCCAGAAATCAATTCCATCCCCAGTTCTCCTCCCCAGCACACACTTCTTAAAATGAGTAGCTTCGGCGTGCTTTGTTTTGAGATCTGAAAATGGTTACAGCTACATCTGGAGACGATGTACAGAGAGATGTAAAGCACTCCAGAAACTAAGAAGGTGCCCGTCTGAGGGAGGGAAATCTGGGGCAATGAGCGTGTTAAAGAACAAGAACAAAATAATCTAAATTAGATGGGAGCTTCACTGCATTTAATTGCTTCTTTTTGCATGACTGACTTTATTTTTTCCCCTTATTTTTTGTATTCTCAGCTTGCAAGCTACGCCTCTTCAGATGATGCTTTTGTTCACCAAGTTTAACTTCTGACAGCAGAGGGGAGGGGGGTCAGAGGTGTTCTGGGTTTCTTGTTTGTCAGCAGCAGGTTTTTATTTCTGTTTCTGGAAGGTACATCTCTCCCAGCAGCAGAAGCACTTAGGAGCTGATGTTGGGCTTGCCTTTTGCATTGACAAGTGTTTTGACTTTCATGCCTGAAGCTGCTTGCATATAAACTTCTCTTTGGAAGGGCTATGGAGCAGGGAAATGTGTAATAACATGCAAAGCTGTGTTTCAAAGCTAGTAAGCTATTAACAGTGAATGGTATGTTCGGTGGGAGGGTTACGTTTATCCTGAAACTATACTAGCCCACACTAGGAGTATGTTAGACAAAAGCAACTGGCAAAATTGTAGTAAAATTTTTATCAGATGCCTTCAGTACAGTGGAAGAAAATTAATAGTTTTGCATTCTCCTTTCTCCTCAGAAAACCTGAAAAAGGAGTCCAGTACCTAATTGAGCGAGGTTTTGTGCCAGATACTCCAGTTGGCGTTGCCCACTTTCTCCTGCAAAGAAAAGGGCTCAGCAGACAAATGATTGGAGAATTTCTGGGAAACCGACAGAAACAGTTCAACCGGGATGTACTAGAGTGAGTATTGTGTGTGGGGAGGAGGTAAGCGTGATTTAATGCTCAGGTAAGGCTCTTTGTCAAGCTAGAGGTGGTGACGGTTTCTGGGTGTTTTGTGCTTGTCTCTGGATCTTGTTCTGAAGGAAGGGGAAACCAGACTCTAGGGGTTAAGAAAGAAAACAGACACATGAGCAAATATCTGTTTCTTTGCTTTGCAGCTAAGTTACTATTTCTGTTACTGATCCAACAAGATACTTACAAGCATTTATATTCCCTGCAGTCATGTACATTTATTCTAAATTCATGTTTTAATATCATTGTTGTATAAAGTATCTTATTTCGAAGTCTTTTTCCTTCCTCGGGCTCTCTAATAATTTACTGAATGAAAGAAAATAATACTATATGCAACATAAGGCTTCATCAGTAAGAGCACATGAAAATAATTATTACAGCCAAATGGCTCAGATGTTAGATAAACAGAGATTTCAGCGTGTACAGACATACGCTGACAAGATCTATGCAAACTGTTCTTTTCCAAAAGATCAGATAAACAAAACCTGGTTTAAAACCCAAAGAAATTCAAAGGAGAAAATTAGACTTTTAGCAGCTTGGTCGTAAATTTGTGAACCTTATATACAAAATATATACAGAAGTTGCTTTATTTTAAGAGGATGTTCATTTAAAACAAGTATTCTTTGGGGGCTTTTTTTTTAATCTGATATTTCTTAGACTGCTCTCATTAGCTTCATGCTGCAAAGCTGTTGGTCACGTTCCTTACAGCCATCCTGATCTTACTAGCATGCTGTTAGAATTTGTGTCTCAAATTACAAGCTTGAGCCCTGTATTAATACAGCTAATGGCATGTGTATATACAGCACAGACCTATTTTTAGAGGTCTTTTCTCTTTCCTGTGCCTTGTTAAAGGCTGCCTTCTACAGCAGCACAATACTCAGCAGAAAGCAACAGCGGAGGCTCTGTCCCAAGCAGGCAGCGAAGTGTAGCAGCCAGCCCTGCACTACAGAGAAATAGCGTACGGCTTGGTCGTGATGCAGTCCCTGCTCAGCCTGAGTCATTATTAGCTACTTGCAATCATCGTCTGGCTCTTGCAATTAGGAGTCAAACGAGGGTGAAGACTTTCCAAGTAGTGTGTATTTTCTGATTTTTTAGTAGAAAACAGTACAGGCTCATGACAAGATGATTTATAATCCTAGATGATCCATTTTGTGATCTTGAACAAATTGTTTGCCCTCACCACCTCAGACTAGCAGAGCGTGGGTAAGTAGAAGCGTGGCTCTGCTAAGCCAGGCACTGCATCTGTGATGAGGTGAGTTGTTAAGAGTAAGGTCATCATCACCTACCTACAACCCCACAATTATTCTTTCATTGAAATTAATCTATTCTTAAATAAGCTGTTTCAGCTGTGCTTTGGGAGCTGGAAGGGAAACACTCCGAGTGATGCAGTTCTCTTGGTAGTGTTCAGAACCTTGCCTGCAAATAGGAACAAGGCTTTTTTTTTTTTTT
This sequence comes from Tetrax tetrax, assembly GCA_009806455.1. Lineage (NCBI taxonomy): Eukaryota > Metazoa > Chordata > Aves > Otidiformes > Otididae > Tetrax > Tetrax tetrax. The sequence continues at coordinate 194,779 of WHYT01015844.1, forward strand.
TTTTTTTTTTTTTAAAAAGAGACAACAGAATAGCATTTCATCTTAAATATCACATTTACAGATTGGAGGAAGATTTTGTAGAACTGATAATAACTCCAGATTGTTACACAGAAAAAAATTTTCAAATGAAAATTCTGTTACACAATTTTATTTCAAGTGACTTGCTTTCTTGTTTTGTTCAGTTTTCCAAAGTCCTGTAAATTAAGGTGTTTTAACTGAAATCCTCTTTTCCTTGGAGCGTGGAAAATATTCAAGCAAGTAGCCTACATTTTTGACCAAGAGCTGCATTCTGAGCCTACTGTAGTTGCTACCTGGTGGCCCTCAACTGTAAAGGCATTGTTTGGGGTGTGTGGGGCTGGCATCGCTGGTGTTGATGTTGCCCTGGCCAACATTTGGGGCACATCAGGCACGTTTCCCGAAGCACTGCTGTTCTGCCGTGGGCCTCAGCTTTCTCTCCCTGCCTGACCAAGGAGCGCTTGATGTAACGGAGAAGTAGCTGAGGATCTGACCTTCTACTGTGTCTTGACTTTGCATTAAAAAACAAAAATGTAGTCACTCAAAGATTGAATAAAATAAAACCATCATGAAGTGCACTGTTAAAAGTGAGAGGGAAAGGATGACATTCTGTTGCTTTGTGCGGGACTCCCATTTCAGTTCCTTACACTACGCAGTTACGTGTGAGAGTACAATCAGATGGTACAGTAGAGACTCGAGGCAGTTGTAGCTGCATTGGCCCAGCAAAAGCTATATTCCACTCTTCCTGCTTAAATTCTGTAGAGGGGTGGTAAGCAGGAGATAGTTCCCAGGAAGAAGTTTCAGTTCTCTGCCTGCCTAGAAGTGGTGAAGCCCAGCTGCTCCTTGCTGTTACCTGTCTGGGATGTGTAACTGTAATAGCCAAGGTGTGGTCCTTCAGCACAGTACGCGCGTACTCAAGGCCTCCTGCAGTGACTGATGGCCATTTAATCATGTTCTCTTCATCATTGTGATCAGGATATTATTATCAAGGGCTATCATTTTGTTAACTATCATTAGCAAAAACTGAACACGTGTGTCTGATCTTACTTTCATGTTTCCGGTTGCTATAATGACCTTTAAAGACCCCTTCCCATTATATTGTTGGCCAGCACGTTTCTGGAGGTCCTTAATTGCTCTAATTACTTCATTTTGACTCAAGCTTGTCTGCACATGTGCTTTACACCTTTGAAGGAGCAAAGAGCTTTTGAAAGTGTCAGAGAACTTACAATAGATGGGAAGACTGTGAACATTACTGCAGAACTGATAATAGGGTTTTAGGTGTGGATTGCAGAGGGCGTGAGAAACGCCAGGCTTGTTTGTTTCTTCCCTTGCAGTTCTGCATAAAAGGAAAAATATTTAAGGCAAAGTGACTAAATTGCTTTGGTATTAATCTCTATTAGCTACAGTGTTACTAGAAGAAAAATGTGACTTACTCTAATTTATTATTGTATAGCTATACATTTAAGAAAAAGCTTTTAAAACTGGCTTGTGCTTTCTTTCTGTGGTTTCTGCATTATGGTGCTGTTACTTGCGGTGATTCATGTCTGGTTATTTAAAAACTGAAAGCTATGTTTAAAGAAAGAACATTTATAAGCTTCTGATTTTAAAGTAGTCTTTAAACAGAGTGTTAGAATGACACAGTTCTCGTTGTTGATTATATTAAACCCATTCCTCTTTTATTTTTTGTTAGCACTGTATTTTCAGATCAGTAAAGTAATGATTTCTTCATAAATGTTAACTGAAAGACATGGCAAATGATGAGGAGATGAGAATTACAGTAATAGTAGGAGAGTATCCAAACAAGATTATTCTTTTTTCTCAGTGTGTAAGAACACTCGAGACAGAGCCATTTGGTACAGATTGTGCTTGCTGCAGGCTGTTTGAGATTTGATATTTTGAGCAGAATAAACTATTTTATTATTATCATTATAGACATTGTAATAATTGATTATCTTGAAAGCACAAAACCAATAATTGTTCTTGGCAATGCTATGTTACTTACGTTGGTCAGACATTTGTCATTCCAGCAGCTCTTCTATTAAAAAAAAAAAGTGAGCCTGCTTACATATACGCATTCTTATTGACCTGTTGTTTGCAACCCTTCCTTCACAGCTTACCAACAGTTATTGCGATTGCTGCTGAATGTTTAAAAACTCTCCATAAATTTCGACAAGAGATGGAAAATTGCAAAGTTTTTTTTTGTCTCAAAATCTTACATTTAGTACTGTATTGTTAGAAATTCAAAGACATAATGACGCTATGTTTTTATCCTAGCTGTGTTGTGGATGAGATGGACTTCTCAACAATGGAACTGGATGAAGCACTCAGGAAATTTCAGGCTCATATCCGTGTTCAAGGAGAAGCCCAGAAAGTAGAACGGCTCATTGAAGCTTTTAGGTATGATGCTGAAATAAATTATTCAGTTACCTGAGACCTGCTGTTGTCTAACGGTCACACTGGAGAACTGGGGAAGTTGAGTATATCAAAGTCACTTCCCTGCTTATCTGCAGTGTCCTTGTGAGCCACATGCAGTTTCAAATACAGCACGTCATTTGTGGATTTATTCACTGGTGCTGTTCATATGTCATTTGTATCAACATAGTGAGGTTTCTCAATTAAAAGTTCTCTCTGGCATCAGTTGAAAAGATACTCAAGGATTTTGGAATGTCTCTAACAATGTATTTGCATATAAGAGTTTACATGAGTGGAATTACAAGACCATTTACACTTTAGAGTATATATATGCTCTCAGCCTTTCATTAAGCATTTCAATAATAGTGGCATAAAGAGCATTAACTTATTAATACTAACACAAGCGTCCTTTAGCCGGGGCAGAATGAGATGTAAATCATCATGTGGCAGTAAGCTAAAATCAATGCTGTATTCCTACCTGGTGTCAATGGGTGTTAGTCACAGAAAGAAATGAAATACTGGAGTTGTTATAGCTCAGAATCTGTACTAAGAAGTGAAGTTACAGTGGTAGTAGCAAACAAAAGCCTTCCATGTTCTTGGATTGGCTTATGAAAATATGTGGACAGAAACTCTATATATGTATGGAACGCGAATAATAGCTTACTCAGCTTCTGGAATGTAGCAGTTGGTTTATGTGGTGGAATTAGAGTAGTAATTCATAGCTCTGACGGCTTCCCCTCTTTGCTTTTTTACAGCCAACGATACTGTATCTGCAATCCAGGTGTTGTGAGACAATTTAGAAATCCTGATACCATCTTCATTCTAGCTTTTGCCATCATACTGTTAAACACAGATATGTACAGCCCAAATGTGAAACCAGAACGCAAAATGAAGCTAGAAGATTTTGTCAAGAATCTAAGGGGTAGGCAAACTAACGATGAAGGTCCTGAAAGCCTTTCCCTGTAACTGCCATTGGAGGGACACTGTGTATCTTCTGGGAAAAAGACAAAATACAGAGCACTTGATTCTGATTTCACCTACCTTAAAACAACTGTCATTTTTACGGGCTTTAGTTATGTCTGGAACAGTGACAAGAGAACTAAGCATGGAGTATTTTGTCATTTTTATCTTGTCTTTTGTGAGTGGGTGTATTGTCAGGTCCTTTTGTTCCCATATATGCTTATATATTAAGGAACAGAAAACACTATTCATGATGAGGACTTTTGGAAATAAACTCAAGATTTAAAATTCTCGGTGGAGAAAGAAAAATCCAAGTCTAAAACCTTCCTGAAAGGTACACAGTAAATAGCACAGAAATTTCATTTTGATTTCTGTATTGGTGTATTTTCTGACCAAGAAGCTATTTGCCAGTCTATGGCACACGTAAGCTGGCAATTAGATTGCCCAAAAAATACAGATATCTTTTCCAATCTGTATCTCATCTTCCTATTTGTTTCTTTCTGGTGAAAAAGAAGATTTTTATGAAGTATCCGCTCAGGCAGTAGTGACTGTAGAGCAGAGGAGGAAGATGGGGAGATGGTACCCCCTGTTGTTCTGGGCACTCAAGGAGAAGGGATCAGGCAGCACTTACCTTGTATCACAGAAGAGCACTCAGATGTCAGAGAAATAAAATGAGGCCAAAGTCTCCATCCCATTTTTTTCCTTTAAGACAGTTTGTGCCCATAGGGAAAAAACAGGTTTTACTCCAGTTCCATTACTTTGTGTTTGTGCAAAGGCCAGGAAAATTGTGTGCTTGGCCATTGCAGACCTCTCCTCCTCCTCCTCCCCCTGCTTTTAAGCACAGCTTAGTGCTCAGCCTCTCTTCTTTTGCTGACAATGGAGGCAAGCAGCATGGCAGCAGAACAGGCTCACTGCTGCAGGCACCAGCAAGTGCTGATGTATTGTTTAACGGGCATTTCTCAGAGACAGCTGAAAGTGGGCTGAATGGCAGAAAGACAGAATCAAGTCGCTAAATGTATAAAAATGTATTGGCGCATCTCGGACATATGGCAGTTTGTATTCATGTGTGCACGCGGGACTTTCATTTTAGTACCAGTAAAAACAAAATACTTGTGGTGTTCTGGAATTTCAGATCTTGAAAGTGAAAGTCCTGTTTGTTGATTTTATTGCCTTAGATTTATATAAGACTGCAATGAAGGATCTATGCTTAGCAGATGTTTTAGCTTAGCAAAATTCAAGTTAGGGTTGAGATTTTATTGTAAAGTCCACAAAGATTAAACAAGGCCTGACATTCATCTCTTACCATAATACTACAGTTACATTTGTTGTATTAAATACAGTATATTCTCTCTGAGATCCAACCTGAATGTCAACAATTTCTTCTTGTAGGCATTTTTGTAACAGGCTACCTTGTCCGTAACTTTAAATGACAGGATCGCAAAGGGTGGTCTGTGGAAGATGTGCTGGTGTGGAACAGAACAGAGGTGGTTTTGCTTGCCTCTGCTTGCAAAGAAGCTGTATTTTATCACAGTATTTTTTACATGAGCAGTTGTTCCACTGGGTGACAATATATTCTATTTTGGCTTCTGAATGGAAATAACAGGTTATTGCTTTAAAACCTCGTTAAAAAATAGACATGCATCTCCCTGTCCCCAGGAAATCCAGCTTTAAGTCAGTTATTGAAACTGGACTCCTTCCACTGCTATTAAAAATTCAGGATTGAGCATTCAAGACACTGTGGCATTTGTTGGAATACTGACATGCCAATGCTAATCACACATTGCTACACAATAATATTGTAGCTAGGCTATTTTGTTGATTTGTTTTTCCAGAGTAAATTAATTGGTTTTTAGCTCATACAGGAAATATCGGTTAAATTAATTTTACTAGATGTTCATAAGGTTCTCTTGTAGGAAATTATTTCATGAACAGTGCTGAGTAGTACTGGGACACAGGCAAAACAGAATGGTTGTTCTGTTTCTCCCCAGTGGTACATTGTTAGGAGAGGGTCATACGGAGATTTTAGTGTCTGAAGGGTTGTTTAACTCATTTGAGCTGTGATACCAAACAGAGGAAACTTTAAGAAAACAAAACAAAAAACCATAGGAAATTAGCTTTCTTATGGCTTAGTTTTACATTACCAATTTAAAACAAAAAACCTGAGTAACTTCCATCAATGTCTTAGCATATAAAATCATGGGATAGTTAGGGTTAGAAGGGGCCTTCAAAGCCCATCCAGTCCAACCCCCTGCCAGGAGCAGGGACATCTCCAACCAGATCAGGTTGCTCAGAGCCCCGGCCAACCTGGCCTGGAATGTTTCCAGGGATGGGGCGTCCACCGCCTCTCTGGGCAACCTGGGACAGTGCTCCAGCGCCCTCAGAGTAAAACATTTCTTCCTTATGTCCAGCCTGAATCTACCTCCCTCCATTTTAAAACCATTGCCCGTTGTCCTTTCACACCAGGCCCTACTGAAGAGTTTCTCCCCATCTTTCCTGTAGCCCGCTTGAAGTACTGGAAGGCCGCTCTCAGCTCTCCCTGGAGCCTCCTCTTCTCGGGGCTGAACAGCCCCAGCTCTCCCAGCCTGGCCTCACAGCAGAGCTGCTCCAGCCCTCTCAGCATCTGCGTGGCCTCCTCTGGGCCCTCTCCAACAGCTCCACGGCCTTCTGATGTGGGGAGCCCCAGAGCTGGACAGGGCAGCAAGCTTTTGGACAAAAATCAGTGTTTCAGTACTGAGTAACATATTCTTTGCTGCTTTGGTAGGGCAGACAGGACAGCATAGGAGATATTAGCTGACAGAGTACTGGCAGCTATAAAACAGTACAGCATAAACAAGTACATCAGCAGTCTGGGGCAACATTGGTGTTACTGTTAGCAGAGGAAACAAGGATTGTCCATGGTTTTATCTTCTCCTTGCTGAGAAGCCTGCATTGCTGTTTGTTAGTCAGATCCTTTAGGGCCAGACTGATAACAGAAACTGTTGGCTTCTGCAGGTGTGGATGATGGTGAGGATATCCCACGAGAAATGCTGATTGGCATTTATGAGCGAATCCGCAAACGGGAACTGAAGACGAACGAGGATCACGTATCCCAAGTCCAGAAGGTTGAAAAACTCATAGTAGGAAAGAAACCGGTAAGTTCACTTCACACTGCCTGTCAGTTACTAAGGAGATGTAGGGCAATGTACAGTATAGAACAATACAGAAGTATGTTACTTACAAGTATAAATTGGCTGATAAATGGCAAAAGGCAGAAACTGTCAAAATAATAATTTGCTATAAAGTTGGTTTTAATTTTGGAGCATTCACAGTGCAGATGAATTTTGTGGTTGCCGTCTGGTATTCATGAGTGATGATGTTACGAGTCTAAAACTGTTTTCTCTATGTGAAGCTTTACAGTTCTGAAATTATACTGAAATATCTGCATTTTAGCCAGTTCTTATGTTCGTTTCAAGAGAATTGAAGTGTGTTGTTAAAATGATGATGTAGAGAATCATATTTCAACATCTACGCTGTCAGTTTTGGCTCCATAATTTACAAGAGTAATAGAGGACGTATGTTCATGCCAGCACCTTTCTCACCTTTGCAGCTAGCTCTGTGAACTGGTATTTGTAAGGGGAGATTTTGTCATTGTGTCTTAACTTATCTGGAAGTCAGGTCCTAGGGATTCTAATGCTGGGTTTTAGCATCCAGTGATACCTCTTGCTTTCTGTGGGAAAAATCCAAAAATGCTTTGCTATATAAATTAGTCTTCAAAGCATCTGTTGGAAAAGGAGAGGGGGAAAAAAAAGGCCACGGCATTTTCCCCTTTATTTTAGGAGCTGAGTGAACACAGACCTGTTAAGACCAGTAATTTACATGCTAACACTTGTATCTAATGGGGAGAGGGACAATGGATGCTCAGCCTTCCTGAACTCAAGTCCTAGAGTCATCTTCTGAAAATGTTCGCGTTAATAGTCACAAAGGCAGCCCAGAGCAAAGAGAAAAAAAGGCTAGACTTGCACATTCTTGAAGTCCTACATCAGGTTTTTTTATCAGCTCTGGGGAACTTACTGATGCAGGGACTGATGGGTTGGGAGATGTTTATTAAGAAAAAGAGCGTGGATCTGAAATTCTCCCTGTTACTTTTAAAGAGCTTTGAATTGTAATCTCTTCTCAGACAAGCCTCAATGTGGGGAGAGAGGGGAAGAGAATAAAGGACCACCAGAAAAAGAAAATCCAATTTACTTCTGTTTCCCAGTAAGGAAATATTGAGGAGATCTCTTGGAAGAAGCAGAGGAGAGAGAAAACAAAATTTTCTTAATAAAACCTTTTACATATTTTTTGAGCAGAAGGGAAATAAGTATTCTAAACTCAGTATTTGACAGTTGCTTATACTTTCATATGAAGCTTTTCTTCCATAATTGTTTGGAGATTTAAGTTTATATATAGGCATCTGTGGGAGATGGGATTTTTCCCTGGTGCTTTTTTTATTCAGGCATGTAGCAATTCAAATCCTAAAATTAATCCCGACCTTGTAAATTGAGTGCCCTCAATGGAGCACTAGGTTCGAGGATTCTTCTGTTGAGAGACTTTAAAACTGTGTGAAAGAGCATGTAGGAAATAGCCAACGGTCTTTATTGATAGAAATATTTGTTTTTACTTTATAGGCATTTAGTCATAGTAAGACCGTGCCGTATTTACTTGCTATGATACAGTACTGTGTTTCTCTGAAGTTTAATGAACTTGTATGTGTCTTTCTACTGTAGATTGGATCTCTGCATCATGGACTTGGTTGTGTACGTATTTCTCTCATATTCCTTCAAAGTTTGTAGTTGTTTTATCGGGCAGCTTTTTCTTTAACTGGCAATAATGCATTCTGTTACATTTTCGCTTTTTGAAAAATTGGACTACTGTCAAGAAAAATTTTCCTATTGTTGTTGCAATAACTCTCCAAAGTATAAAGATTTTCTTAAAAAATGCATTTCCCAGGGAGACTGCTTAATTTATTTTCAAGAGTTTTCTAGACCTTTTTTTACAAAACTTTTTATGCATTCCAAACGCTCTTACCACCAAATGCTATTACCACTGTAGAAATTAGCCACCCAGTGAAGAATAAATAGCTAACTAAAATTACAGGGTGCCTCACCCCTCCCCCTGGGCCCTGCTGTGCTTATTCTTTCTGGGCCTTTCAGTGTTGAATGATACCCTGCAAAGGTACTGCCAGTTCATTTAACAGTTCTCTTCTGAAAGGTAGTTGAACAGAGAAAATTTTGATTGCAGATTTAAGTTATAGACATATTCAATAACAATCCTAAAACTATTCTCTAATGCAGTGTTCCATGTACTTTAATTTCCCGGTATCGTTCTTGCTAGTAGTTTTGAACAGAGAAACCACGTCGTAGCAGATGAAGGCACCTTGTGCTCTGAAAACTGACTACCTTATACAAATTTGATCCTAGTGATTCCCCCCCGCCCCCCAGTTATAACTGCACCGTGCTTTAGCATCTTCACTCAGGACAATCCAGAGAAAGAACTTTAAGCTTTCATTTGTTTTTTCAGTCTTCTATTTCTGCTTTTTCTGTGTAAACAATTAAAATAACGCAAAGCTAGTTGGATATTCCGAAGTGAAGCACCTGCCAGTGTTTCATGGGTGCATCTCTAGCAGTACCGCTGGACTGCAAAACAAACTGAAATATGTGACCTTTCTAAAATCTGGTGGCAGGGAACCTTACCAGATCATCTATTGCTATGAATGAAAGCACTGGCTGTCGTTAAACTTGAATGCCAGAGCTCACCGTAGCTGTTTATAAGTTCATAGGCTCAGTGGCTACCCTCGGGTTTTGTTAGCTTGCTGTAGCGAATCTCAGACTGCCAAGTGCTGGGGGAAGAAAGCCTGGAGGTAGGAGAGAATGAGAACATGCGACATTTATTCCTGCCTCTTTTCACCGAGAGCCCGTGTAGGCTGTTCAGTTACCAGAGTAGCCTGAAAATAGAAACCACTGATTTCTCCAGCGTTCTTCACCACACTGGCTCCTTTAGAACACGTCAGGTTTTTTTCTTAAATAATTCTCCTTGCACATTCAGGGAAGGTAATTAAGCTAATGCCATACATAAATTAAATGCTATTAGCATTTTATCTGTTATTGATATAGTTGTAACTGGATTTGGGTGGAAAACTGAAATCTCGCCAAAGGACTTGATAACCAACCAGGAACGAGGGCAGACAGTGAACCCTAAACATTTTTCTGCCTCTTCCCGCCCCTCCCCACTCATGTAGAGGAAGAAGAAGCATTAATGGTTTTTCACTGGTTTTCTTTGCCTAGTAAATCTCATCATTCCCGTGGAGAATCAGGAATTATAAAGAAATATAATATGTAAATGAAATATATGTCTAGTTACCAAAGAATATTCTCTACTTGAAATTTTTAAAGTTTAAAGGATTTCTTTTAATATTGTTGCCAAAATACCATCATTTGCATTTTAAAGAAATTAAGTCTCGCTACATTGAAAACAGCAGCTGCAGAGATAGCTTCAGCAGACGTTTCAAATAAGAAAATGGAAAATTGTTCTTGGTTTTCGTGCTGGCATGTGAAAATAAGCCAGACTGGAAATGCATTTACTTTTTCCTGATGTCACAATTTCCTTGGTATTAAGGAATCAACAAATTGAATTAACTCCAGCAAAAAAAGTCATCTGCAACAGCAGTGTATTCATCTCACAAAAGCTAAAGTTGCTTTGCATCCTTTCTTCTAATAAAGATACGTAAAAATGCTCCGGAAAGCAAACATCTTTTGCTTTGAGCTCCCACTTGCTTAATCTTGAGTTATTTCAAGGTTTTATCATGTCACAAAGTAAAACTCTATCCCCAGTAAAACTTTCATTGGCATCTATATACAGGAATGCAAGCTGTTAGAGAATATTTTATATAAGAACTTGAAGTTTGAATGTCAGATTTTTGACATTTATATGCCAAGTTTGTGGCATATAAATCTTTATTTTTCTGTTGTTGGTGCTTTGATGAAAAAGTCTAGTGGGCTTAGAGGTAAAAATATTTGAAGTACTCAAAAAAAGATTGGGTATGAAAGATGCTCTTTCTTTGCTAAATATTGCTGGATTAACCATGAACTTTTGTATTACCATAGGTCCTCTCACTACCCCACCGGAGGCTTGTTTGCTACTGTAGGCTGTTTGAAGTTCCAGATCCGAATAAACCTCAGAAGCTTGGATTGCACCAGCGAGAAATATTTTTATTTAACGATCTTCTTGTGGTATGTATTTTCAGGTGGATAGACTTCTAGTGAGGTATTCAGAAATGCCGATCTCCATGAAATCAGTGGTGATTAAGTGCACGAGCATTCCTAAAAATAAATATCTATTACCTGTTACTCTGTACTCCAAAAATCTTGGGATGATTAAGATTTAATTTTTCTTAGTTTTCTTCATTATGTATTATTTGCTTTTAAACCGAAGTCTTTTATTGATTACTACACTGTCTTGTAAGAAAGTACTTTGGTGCAATAGCTTTGACTATAAAGAACAAAAATTGCCTCCAGTTTACCCATTTCTCTAATGGGTCAATGCAGACGTTCTTTATTCCGTGAAAAATGAATGCAAGTTACTTGTTACAAAATGATGTACTACTTCGTATTTCCCAGATGTTCTATGAACCAGATAGGTTCATTTAGGATATGTTGAAATATGTTTTGCAGTTGACTTCATTTTTAGTGTGCATTTAATTTGACTCAGTCTTTTGAAAACCAGACATACAAAACTAGTGACAGCTTGGAATTACGTGGTTGATTTACTCTTAAAAATAGGAAAATTTGTTGCACTCTATTTGGAATGTATTTGGCTTTTACCTGAGAACTAAGAACTAAACTAAATATTACATGTTTTATTACAAATTTTATTGTGTGTAATTTTTACATAAAGAAAAATTTACAAGTTCATATTTTCTGGAAGATTGTAGCTGTCTTTGGCATAAAATGTTTCTCGTGTGGTCGGAACACTAATTTTACACAAACAAATATGGCAAAAGGGATATTTCATTTTGTTTATTTGATAACTTTCAGGTGACCAAGATTTTTCAAAAGAAGAAGAACTCAGTTACATACAGTTTTCGACAGTCGTTTTCTCTCTATGGAATGCAAGTTCTTCTTTTTGAGAACCAGTGTAAGTCTTTTCTCTCTTTTTAGATGATCATTTTATTTATAAATAAAATAAAATAAAAAATTGTGTGAGTGAAAAAGATGGACAGAACTTGGTTCTGAATTTAGGAATAAAATTACTCTGAATTTGACTTAACTTTAAAACAAGATGATGTCAGCATAAGAAGCATAAGACTACTGTTAGATTTTTTTTGGTTGTAGTCAGAAGCCAAACCTAGCCAAATGTGTTGTTTGTGAATACTTCTAAAGAGTAAAATGTTTGTAAAGAAACAAAAATATTATATCTGTTGCTGAGTCAAGGTATAGTTGGCTGTAACTGAATGTATGATAATAGATAATGACTTCTATAATGATAGGTGTAATTCAAAACACTATTGCATTTGTTTTCCTGATCTTTATCTTAACTTTGTGCCTAGGTAGTGTACGCTCATTCAAACAGAAATACAGAGCAGAGAGTCCGGGTTAAAGTTTGTATTTTCTGACACCTTTTGTTTATGGCAGTTGTAATCTGCATCAATCCAGCATTATTTTTATCTTTAATGCTTGGCAAGCTTAGTCTTAGCAGATAAAACCCCAACAAAAAGCAAATAGTTTGCTAATGTCCTCATTTTAAGCCCAGAGACAGCATCAATAATGATGTAGCAGAGCATAATTGTTTGTATGGTGCAGAGGGACACAGTCTATTTGACCTGACTTAATGGTTTTAAAACCAAACCTTGAGCTTCATGATAAACTGGATACTGTTCAGCGGAACATTCAGTAGTTTCTGTGCTTTTCTGATGTGGAAGGCTCTTCATTTTCTCTTGGCCTTGGGAATGTGTTCCAATGCTCCTCTGACTCAAAAGAAGTTGCTGTTATTGAGTGAAAGCATCTGGAGATTTCAAAAAGGACGATATTGTAGAGGTTGTAGCAGCAATGTAGCCTGCCGATTATGTCTATGCGTACCCATTCATTCTCTCTCATACGCACACATTATATCATAGAAAATTCATTTTTAGGGAGGAAAGCCAAATATTTCTATCCTGGATTCTACTAAGAATAGAAGAATATATAATTCCTCTGATGTCAAGCTAAATAATTTTTTTATAAAATCTCATAAGCATGCTAACTAGAAACACTTCAAGTAAACTTTCAAATATCTCTAGTGAAACGAGGAGGGAAGGGCTGAATTCCTCCCAGTGAACTGGAGGCATTTTAACTGAGACACTTCAGTAGACATAGTTGGGATCCTAAGGTGAATTCCCTACGGCAAATCAGTGAGCTGACTCTACCTCCAATATCGGTGCCTGTCGGGGGGGATGCAGTATTTTCCAGCAGGGAGAGAGAAGTATTCTTCTCCTCTGGTCTATAAGATTCATATCCTCGGTTTCCCCTGTCGCCAGCAAGCTTTAGGGATTTTGGCCAGAGCCATCACGCCATTCAGTAAATCTGTGTGTAGCAGCTGTCAGAATCAGCTGGTTTCAAGGGAATAAAATTTATTGTCACTAAAGCAGAGGCAACAACAATACTGGTTTGGCTACTGGTGAGGTTGAACAACATGTCTGGCATTGATGATAGAAGAATTGACTTCTAATGATAGAAGTAAATTACCTTGAGGGATGGCTGAGCTCCAAAAGGGAAAATAATGTCATATATCTTATATCCTTAGTAAATACATAGGCCATAAGGGAAGTATATTTCACATATTCAGTCAAAATCAGTGACAAAAATATAAAGGGTGAGCAGATCACTTCAGAGAGTATATCTGAAACCAATACATACTTCAATGGGTGTTTCCTGAGGCTTAATCAATACGATGTAGAGAAATATCTCTGGTAATAAAATATTTTTGTTTGTTCAGTATGTGCAAATTCATGTTTTGTTCATAAGTGCAGGTAGCCCATGTGACTTTGAGATTACTAAGTTGCCTTGTTTGATTTCATAAACTTTTTTTTTTTAATTTCAAGTGGTACACTTTTTAGAGCTGTTGCTGCACATCCAGTCTCAGTGTTGAGAACAGTGCGTGCTTTAGACCATGCTCTCCCCGTGTTAGCTTGCCTGCACCAGCTTTTGGCTGTTCGGCTGCGCTCTGAACGGCCACAGCCGCACACAACTTGCGCCAGGTGGCTCTGGTTTTTGTTTGAAGGCAGATGAAATTGTCATGTGGTCAGAAGCAGATCAGCTATACATTGCATCTGTGCAAGAAGTCCATGTCAGGCCCTGCCAGAAGCTCCAGATTCTTGCTCCCTCCTTTCCCTCTGTACTCTTCAAAGCTTGCGGTAGTTGGCACCTTTTTTCACCTGAGAATGGTGAATAGACTTGCTTCACTTTCCTTGCAAATCTGATTTGGAAGTTAAGGTATTGCTTTTCTTAAAAGCAGATCATTTGCACTTGTTTCTTAATATTTTAAGTTTGTGTATTGTTGAAACCAAATAACTTTGAGGAAGACTACCTTACATCATGTGCTGGTTCTTGAGGGAGTTAATTTTTAGTACATGGGAGCACTTGAACTTGAGGTTGGATACTTAAGTAAATATTTGAGAGCTTTAACAAACCAATAAGGTCAGGCAGTTGAGTAAAAGAAAACACTGTGAGTTAGAATGCACATTTTTAGGTTTTCTGAGACCCCATTTCTACAGGGCTGTGCTTCAAGCAAAGGCTGATCCTGTTTTCTGCAGCAGAATGTATCTCTGTTAAAAGCTGTCTTTCTGTAAATGAACCTTTTATCTCAACCAGGAGATACTTTGGACCAGCTGTTAAAATTTGCATTCTCAGATGTGCAGCTGGAAAAGGGACAAAGACATTTTGCTGAAAAACGTGCCTTTTATTGTGAAGATGTCCGTAATATGGCCAACTCCACCCCTTTTACTTCCTCAGTATGTAATTTCACAGAGAATTTTAACTTTGTTTTCAGGCAAGAAAAGTGAAAATAGGACATCCAGGGAACACAACTTAGTAAGAAATACTAAAAGCTGTACATGCTAGCGTGTTTATCTTCTTGGAAACATTAAGTTAAAAGTATAAGATGGTTTCTAGTACTTGAGATGTATTCAGGTAGTCTTTACTCAGCAAAACTTTGGTCACAATTGAGTGAGGTAGGTAGTGGAATCTGTTCCATGAACAAAAGTTATCGTCTTGATTTTCAAGGGGAATTTCTGGTGTTTCTGTTTTATATTGCACATGGTTCCTTAAGGGTAACAGCTGCATAAAGATTGGTTTTCAATATTTATTTGATATCTTCAAAATTAAGCAGTTCCAATGTGACTTCGGGTTTTCATCCTAATTCTGTGCCTTTAGACTTTTATTTCTCTGACCTTCTCCCCTTCATGGTAATATTAGTAAAAAGCCGTCAGTTGTTGGGTTGGTTTTTTTGCTTGTTTGGGTTTTTTTTTTAATAAAAAGAAAAGTAATTGGAATAATCAGAGCTTAGTTTTTCTTGACCCTTTCTTCTAGATTATCCGAACGGGATTCGGCTCACGTCAGCTGTTCCGGGAGCAGATATCAAAGTACTAATAAATTTCAATGCACCAAATCCTCAGGACAGGAAAAAGTTTACAGATGATTTGAGGGAGTCAATTGCAGAGGTTCAAGAAATGGAAAAGCACAGAATAGAGTGTAAGTACAAAGGTACATATAATAGAGCGTTTTCAAGCTAATCAAAACAAGAAAATCTTGAATATGTGTATAACCCCTTAAAAGTTTAAAAATAATGTCTTTTTTTTCCATGGCTTTGATTCTAGAAAGAGGGAAAACTCAATGATATCTGAAGCCCCAGCTGAGTTCATTGACTATTATTTATTGCAGTGTGGCTGCACTGGAAATTTAGCCTGGACAAACTGCAAATAGCAATGAACAGAGGAGAGATGGATTTGTAATTTGTAATATAAATTACAGTAAGAATTTTAGGGATAATTTACATCGCTGAAATTCTCAGTGGTGGCTCTTCAAATAAATTTCCCTGAATTTTTCTTCATTTCCATGTTGATAATCTCTCAGTTAGGTAGCCATAATACAAAGGGATATATTTTGCTGGAAAATTACACAAGTGTCTAAAATGGAATTTTATCTTGTGTTTTCCCCAAAGAGGAATAGCCTTTCATCCTGTATGTTGTCATGTAAAGCTGTTAGTACGGAGTCGAAGCTCCTTTCAGTGCCAAAATGAACTCTTGTCTATTATTCATGGTAACATGGGATCACATACAGAACTTTGTGGTGTTCCCATGTCCTCCATTCTCGTCAATAAATATGAATTGCAAAATTATTCTCTTTGTTTCAGCTGAGCTAGAGAAACAGAAGGGTGTGGTGCGTCCAAGCATGTCTCAGTGCTCCAGCCTGAAAAAAGATTCCGGCAATGGGACCCTGAACAGAGCTTGCCTGGACGACAGCTACGCTACCGGGGAGGGGCTGAAACGAAGCGCGCTGAGCAGCTCCCTTCGAGACCTGTCTGAAGCAGGTAAGCGCTGCCTTGGGTGCCTTGCTCAGACTAGTGCATGCAAAGACGCGTGAATGATGCCGATAAAGCTCAGCTCACAGTGGGCTTGCAGAACTAGTAATGCTGAAACGTCAGGCGTTTGGAATAGCTCCTCTTTTACGGTTCATCTTTAATTTCTGTTTGTTTTTCACCCTTGTTCTATTAAGCAACCACTATTTGAAAGCATTTAAACTGTTATAGATTGCTATATATACTCTGAAAGGACAGTGAAGACAGAGGAAAAATTGTAAGTGTTTTATTTAAAAAATGGTAGACTTGTGCTAGGAGTAACCCACGTAGTTTTCCTTTCTTTTTTTTCTTCCCCTTTGCCTCTTCCCCTTCATACAATAGGCTTAGAAAGAACAGAAAAGAAACTGGTCTGTGTGTAATGACCGCTTTCTGTGTATTTTGTGCTCAAGTGTACCTGTGTTACCACATCGATGAATGAAATTGAGTGAAGCCCTACTAAATTCTGCCTAGAGCTACGCAGTTCAGATACAGTGTGTCCCTGGTGCTCTTTTATTGTTTTGTAACTCAAGATATAGTCCCCAGTTCTTACAGAAGAGCTCGTTGTGAAATGCTACTGCCAATATACTAAAGGAAGCCCTACTGGATGAGAATACTGATAGCCCACAAAACCACTGATGTATCTTAAGATTTAGTAGCGATTCATATAGCTAAAGACTGGAAAGGAGTGGTGGTGTGATTTTTTTAGCCAAAGAAAAGCCAGAGGAAGTTTGGTATGTTTAATTTGATGGTTTGCCTCGGTAATACACAACTGGCATACCCACGTAATACAGGCTGCCGTGGGTAGTAACCTTGGCTCTCAGTGTCAGATGGGATTCCTGGCATTTACAAGAAGTCATATCTGATCACCATGTCCACTACTCAGAAAGTACTTCTGAGGACAGTAGCAACTCTGTGTATTTTCATTATTATTTTAGTTCAGAATCTGTTACATACTCTGTTTTTCTTTTAATTGCGGTGATGATTTACAGTACAGTAATAATTTCAATGCTATGTGTATCTATGGTAGTAGACACTAAACTTTTTCCTTTTTTAACTAAAGAGGAGATTTTAGCTATGCTGCAATAAACAAAATTGTTGTAAACTGAAATTATAGCCTGTGTTTTGTGGGTATATCTATGCTCATACAAGCATGTAGAGAGTGAGCTCTTTGAGTTATTTTGTTCTCTGTTTAGGCGTTCATACTCATGTGTCTATTTGCTTCATTACAAAGACCTAGCACCTTGATCCAAAATCAGGCTGAAGTTGAATATTGGTGCTTGATTGGCTTCAGTGGATTTTGGATCAAGCCACTAGTCTTCACCACTATGATATCTCAGATTTGAGGATACTTCCATCATCCTTTTTTTGTTGTTCTGTTTTTATTTCATTAGAAAGAGAACTACCATATTATTGAATATGTGAGTTCAGTGGGTATCTGTACCCATAAAAGTGATTTCTTATTTATTTTTTTCATGCCCTACAAATTTTTCATCCCTGTCTTTAAAACATTGCCATGTATTTAACTTCATGTTATGGGTTTTATGCAATAAACAAGTATTTGTCATCATGAAAACATTTCACCTTTCAACAGGGCATGCCTACAGTTGGCATGCTTGTTACTGAAAAAATAACCTTTTTCCATAATAAAAAGTAGAAATCACAGACTATGGGGTTTATCAATTAGTTTGTTAAACCCAACTAAACTTAATTTTAACTTCAACGAGTTGAGAATTATGGAGAGTTTCTGTTTGGTCTTGTGCAGTGCAACTGACTTGAGAAATTACCTATCTGTTATTTGCTTGGTGTAATTTCAATGAAGTTATACATGTCTTCTCTGCCTGTTCTCAGTGAATAGCTTGCATGTGAGACTGATTTTGTTTCAATATGGGACAGATGATCCATAAAAAAACCAAAGAAATCTCTTTTGGCTAGCAAGATATGGTATCCCAGTGACTATACCATACTAAATTGCTTTTTGTGGGTGAAACACAGCATCAAAAAGGAGGAGGAGGAGTAGTGGGACTGTGTGTGGATGTGTGGTTGGTTTTTTTGGTGTTTTTTTTTTGTAGGGAAAGGCATGATGAAAGTGGATTTTTAGAGAGTTCTTTCTACATTTAAACAGAAATAAATGTACTAAACATGAGAAATTTGCCTGGTTGCATATTTATGCAGTAAGGCAGATAATTGTCCAATGAACATTGCAAAAACAATTGAAAATTTTAAAATATTTATTCAATGAAGGGGAAATCTGATTGAACAGCGTTTCGGTTGCACAGGTATATGACAAAACTGTTAAAGAAAACAGTCCATTCCTCTATTCCAGATATCACAGTAGTAAAGGGTGGCTGTGGAAAGTGATTTTAAATTTATCTCTTGCACAAGAGCGATGATTCATAAGCTGCTTACATCTAATGAATGTTGATACCCTGAATGATTCTGACTCCTAAGCTCTAAACCATAGGGAAAGGGAAGATTTCTCTGTCAGGAAAGAATGTCAGGAATAGTTTCCTGGTGGTTGTTCTTCCATGTATTTGCCACAATAGCTTAAATCATAATTTCAAAAAAGAATGTGAATGAAGATCTCTTGATTTTACAGATAGTACTGTTCAATGTTCTTTCCAGGGACTAAAAAGCAGAATGTGGCAACCGACTGTTCCAAGATGTGAATGTCAAAAGTATTTAGGGGTTTGTTTTTCTCAAAAGAAAAAATATATCATTTTTATTACACATTCAAGGAAGAACTTACTTTATCTGTCACAGACTTTGAAATTACTGATTTACATTAAAATATTAGAAGACAAACAAATTTTAATACAGTTAAAGCAGAGTTTTACAGATTCTGATAGAATTCTGGACATTTCACCACTTACTCCATGCACAATTACATAAGTAGGTTTCCAGAAAGATGTGAAAGGTGTGAAGTAGAGCATGGAGGATTAGACTGGTTGCCTTTCTTATTCTATGTCTCTCTCAGGTTTCTTGACTGATTTTAGGCTAGTGAATCTGAGTTCCAGTGACTTTAAGTTGCTGGAGGACCCAGTGCTTTCACGTTGAATTTACAGTGGTGAGCACCTGTGGAAATCAAGCTGTACTCCCCCCATCCCTAACCTGTAATGGGAGAATAATAGTCACACGCTGCACTGGTTTAAAAATTGTAATTTTATAGTTTGCCTTGGTAATATACAAGCAGCATACCTATGTAATACTGGAGTCTGCACAGCAGTGCAGGATGGGATCATGGTGACTATTAATAGAAGTCGCGCTTGTCTCATAATCTCCTGAGCCATCGCAGACCAGTACAGAGTACTTAACAAAAACAAAAACAAAAAAAAAAAAAAACCTCAAAAAACCCCCCCATAAAGTAGTTCCAGAATTAAAATAATTCTATTTGTATATTGCATATAATCTCAGTCGTCAGCCTTTAACTTTTTAAGTGTTCCTTTTCTTTTTTTTTTTTAACAATTTAATCATGTATTTTTTAAAATTTCCTGTACCCAAAATGTAAAGGAAAGGATTGTGGAACTTTGTAGCAGTGTAATTCCTTTTAAAAGACTATTGAGTTCATTCAGTTAGAGTCCCTGAATGTGTAGAATCATCTGTGAGGGGATGGTGCAGCCCCTTGGCTCATCCCTCATCCGATGCAGGCAGGGTTACTGGGTTGTTTTCTCTTTCCCATGGATTCTGCTGCGCTATACAGGACAGAGGATACTAGCAGGCTTTCTTCTCCCCTATTAGAAGAGCTTTCCAAGTAGGGAGAGATTTTTTTCTGTCTCTTCCCTTGTCACTGTTGTTATATTTGCTGTTCTTCGATGGAATAGCTACGTAGGTAATGGGCATGATAGAATTTACTGGGTTTATATAAAACAGATTTGTATGAATCAAGACTTTTATGATACGTGTACATTAATACCAAACCATTTTACAAGTATGTTGTACAGAGACACCCCGCATGGTATATAAACACCTTTGTATCATCAGCTTTTCTGTCTTACGGAAGAGACACTGTTTGCTTTTCCAGTGAAAGAGGAGTTCAGTGAGGTGAGGTGTGGTTATGCAGTTTTCTCATCTCCTGGGGCTTAATCATTTTTTTGAGAATAATCCATTTGAAGGTGCCAAGAAACTATTTTCACAATGTGTGATTTTAAGACTACACCTGTTTCACCCAGAAAACAAGAGGAAAATGTGAAGGTTATAGAGAGTCTTCTCACCTTGGAAAGTGGTCTTTCTAAAATAACAATAATAATAATGAAATCAGAGCGTATTGTTTAGATATTTTGAGCGAGTCAGGTTGGGTAATACCTGTAAGCTCAGTAGCTAGATGGTTACAGATTCTGCTGCTGCTGGAAATATAACAACTCGTCATTATAAGACCTGCTACATCAGTTTGCTTTACCAAAACCCTTCATTTACAACTTTTTTCCAAACTTTTCTTCTCAAGACATACAAAGGCAGATCATAATACATTGTTTAGCTATCAGTGTATCTCACTAGCATAGAACAGTCTCAAAAAATACAGGGTAGCAGTGAGAAATATTTGCATTTACTATAGTGAGCTGCACATTTGTGAGATCAATTTCTGCAAGGTAAAATGGATTTTTATTAATGAAACTCTATTTCCTTTTGGAATGTTTACATTTGTAAAAATATTTTGATCACTTAACATTTAATTTGAAATATTCTTAGTCCCATATAATGCCTGTACATAATGGGACATATTACACTTATGTAAGCTAAAGATATTTATTAGAAAGAATATTCATATCTAATAGCAACGAATTGTTGGAATGAATCAAAAATAAATTAACTAAAATTTCATTTTATAAAAATAAATTAAAAACCACTCTAACATCCTTAAAAATTTCAAGTAAATCAGTAGTTTATTAAGCAAAACTGGTCTTCAGATTTGATAAATGTTGCTTTATACCACAGCTGTTAATTGTTACGTGAGTACGGAGTTACGCGTACATACAATTCTAGGTGAGAGTCACCATTTTCTTGAACCGCGTTTGAACGCTGCAGCTCTAGGGCAACCTTCCCGAGATGGGATGCCAGCCCAGAGAGCAGAGAACAGGCTGGTGTAACACGCGTTGGCAGGGGAACGCGCTGGAGGGCTTACTGCAGAGCTTTCCTCTCACCCCGTAAGTCAGTATGGAATTGGGTTCCGTTTGCTTTTAAGGAAATAAACAAAGTGCTCTTTATTGTGATAGTGCCTATCTGAGGGAAATTGCAGGCGTTTTAAGTAGGATTTTCTGTTTGTTCTCGGCTTCGCTAGTACTACTTTGCCCTGAAGTCACTCTAAGCAAAAATCCCTCTGTCTCTCTCTGTCCGTGTATCCTGTGTATAGACCGTGGTCATGGTTATTTGATTAGAGATTTTGCCATATGCAAGAGGCATTAGATTTTTCTGTTTTCCTTCATTTTCTGGCCACATTTAATGACTTGTGGCAGCTGTCAGTCTTATTTGCAATATTGACTGCTAAGTTAAGAGATGGCTATTTTCCTCTGTGTATCAGCAAGCAAGAGTGATTTGAGTGTTAATCAGTACTAATCCCAGTAGCAGAGCAGAAGAACATCAAAGCCTGACTAGAAGTAAAAATAAGGAATTATCAAAGCCAGTTTGTCTTGAGGGGCTCATAAGTTAGCACAATTATTGTTTTGGTGAGGCTAAAACTGCAGCAAGAGATGAAGCGCCAAGCTTTTGACAGAGAGCTTGCGTAGGGGAATTGTTCAAAATCCCAACAAATTTAACAAGCCAAACAAAACACCTTGACCACAAACCCCTTCCCTTCCACTGAGTGTCAGTGTCGAGGGGTTTGTGCTGGGGAGTGACTCCTGGTGATGAGGGGGAAATGTTACAGTAGTCTAGAGAACTGTAGCTCTTGTGTTGCAGGGCAGCATCCCATCACCAGCCAGGTCAAAGCTACGCTTATGGATCCAATGGGTGGTATTTTTAGATCATACAGGTCTTCTAAGGCCTAGGAGTAGCCTAAATTGGTTTATGAAAGGGTATGTCAGGAAGTAAGGGTGGACCTCCCAGCAATCACTGTTCTGTCCCACTTTCAGACCAGTCCCAAAGTTGTTCTCTCTGGCTCTGATACTGTGTGGCTTTTGGGCTTCTCAAGATGAGGGTCTGTGGCTCGTATGTTCAGTGATGCTGAGATCTTCACATTCCTCCCCAGCACCACCTGTTAGAGTAGAAGATGAAGGCACCGATGTGCCAATGCAGCGTGAGACTGTCTGATATTTGGCCTTGCAGGGAAGCTGGGGAAAGCACTGGGAAAACTTAGGTTTTAAAAACATGCAGGTTTTAGAGAAGCTTTGGGAACCCGAGCGCTCTTCAAAGGTTAGCTTTGTTTACACACCCTGCCAGTAAAGTATTTTGAAACTTTGCAATGCAATGCTGTCTTTTAAAAAACACCTATTTCCACTGCAGCCATATGCTATTTTCTCTCCCGTGAAATGAGAGGGAAAATCTGGGATCCTGTGTCCTATATATAGCCACTGAGGTGTTCTGGCTCTTCAGGCAAACAGTCTGGTGTTTCATCTGTAGTTCTAGGCAAATGTCTTTGGCAATTTGAGAATGCTGGAGAATAAATCCATCATACTTGAAGACAAAGCACTGCACAGCTAAACAGACAAAATCTAGCCATAATGTCAAGACAGATTCCAGATTTATTATTAAAAATTAAGTTTAGTTTTTTTTTTTTTTAAACCTCATGAAAGAAGATTATATGAAATCCACTGAGGTTCAAAACTGAAAATGAAATTACAAAAATGATGCCCCTCACCAATCCCCCACACTAAAGTTCAAAATATGCCAAGATTAAATTTTGTATTTAAATTAATACCACCCCACAAGTATGTATCAATGCTACCAGTCGTTAAAGAAAGAAAGAAGGAAACTTCCTAGACACTTAGATTCCAAGAAATCAAACAATTTAAAATTGTTGCAGGTCAACCTCATAACCATACTACTAAACACAGACGCTAAAATACGTGTGTTTGGAGAGTTGTACAAATTTTAAAAATCACACCCCGCTAATGATAGTTGATTCACAACAACAATACCTCTTAAAAATTGGCCAGGTACAGAAACTTACTGCAAGTAATGGCCTTAAAAATCTCAGTTTCTGCCTTCGTAGCTGCCGTGCCAGTCCAGCACAGTGCGAACCCCCTCAGCCCCTCTAGTTGCGTGTAGACCCCCGTAGCGATTCAGGGAAGCGCTGTTCTTCACCCGGGTCTTGTCTCAGTCTCTAATCTATGGTGTTGCATGTCCTGGGCAGGCAAGCGTGGGCGACGCAGCAGTGCAGGATCGCTAGACAGCAATATGGAAGTAAGTAGGAAGTTCCTGATGTCTAGCTGGATGTGATGATGTGCATTTCAAACCTTTCTTTTATATACATATTTTTTTGCTCTTTTTTCTTCTAACATATAACCTGCCTGCCTCGAATACAATGCATGCCTAGGCTACTCACTCCGTATTCTTCCAGCTTAAAAAGCACTGACAGCTTGTTTTAGACCAATGCCATTTTTGGTTTGAGCTAACCTTGTTCCCTTTGTTCCTGCAAGCATGGTTCAATGAATATGACGTGTCCTTTTGCCACCATTTCAGTCTGGTCCCAGCTTAAAAGCCCACTTGCTCTTTGTTACGAAGTACACTGTTCTTGCTGTTTGATATTTAGCTACAACTGTTGACTGTCATGCTCAACCATTCCCATTGCTTATTTTCGAGTTAAATTGCTAAATGTATGCAGTCATGACACCATGGAATTGCACAGATAGGGCATGGGAGGCAAAAATTACTAAGACAGGTGAATTCAATGTGGATTTCATGAGATTTCATTCATCTTCAAACCATTTATATATACTGTTCATGTCTCTGAATTCAGCTTGCAGATTTTTTTTTCTTTTTTCCTCTTTTTTTTTTTTTTCTTTGTGTTTGCTTTAGGTAGATTGCAGTTTAAATCTAGCACACTTTGCCTAAGTACTGTTGTGTCCCATAACTCTCTTTAAAAAATACAAACCCCAAACTTTCAGAAACTAAACACACCATTCCAGGCTAAGTCATAGAGAACGTTGGACCGCAGGTCAGAAGAACACAGTCCCATAGAAACCTTAGTGGCAGAAATGGTATGGTTCCATTTAACACATGATTCAGAGGTAGGCTTGAGAAGCAGCACTCTGGCAAATAGTAGTGGAAAACTACTATTAAAAAAAAAAAAAAGTCTACTGTTTTGAAATCTGAATTGTAACGGTAATATTTGCTGCTGTGTGTTTAAGTATTTAGGTTGAATTTAATGTAGGGACTTTTTGTTGTTATAAAAAAGCAAATATGGTGTTTTTCACAGTATTTTAAAATGTATTTTTCCTTTAAAAATACACTCCTAGATCTCATGTCATGTTACTCTTCTGTGACATTTTTCTTATTTGAAGTCATAGATTTTGATATTAAAGTACTGAGAGAAAAACATTTAATGCTTAAAATACCCCAAGAAGGGCATGAATGCCTCATTGGCAGCTTAGAGAAGCTGGAAATAATTTTTTTCCTGGAACTCTTAACATAGTCCACCCATGTGAACACTGAAGGAGGAGTTTGTGGGTCAGTGTGAACTTTTTCTTTTAAACATTTTAAGATTTTTTTTAATTTTTATTTCTATTAATTTCTTTTTAGGGGTCCATCATTAGCAGTCCTCACATGCGCCGAAGAGCTACATCAACCCGAGAGTGTCCATCTCGCCCTCACCAGACTATGCCTAACTCCTCCTCACTCCTAGGTTCCTTATTTGGTAGTAAAAGGGGAAAGCCACCTTCCCAAGGCCATCCACCATCTGGCTCATCCCAGCAACCTCCGCACCCTCCAGTAATCCCACATCAGCAACACTCACAGCATCCTTCTGCCATGCATCACGCAGGGCCAGCGGAGGGGCAGACGCAGGCACAAGTGCACTCTCACCACTCGCAGTACTGTCACATGCAGCAGAACCCCCCGCCCTACCACCACCACCACCACTACCACCCTCCCCAGCACATCCAGCACCCCCACCAGTATCACCAACACATGCCCCATTCCCAGCACGCGGCTCACTCCCAGCACGCGCCTTACATGCAGCACCCCCACGCGCAGCACGCCCACTCTCCTCACGCGCCGCTGCCCCCTCCGCACCCGGGGCACTCCTCTCACCCCCAGCACTCTCAGCATCACCACGGACCGCCACCACCTCCCTCCACTTCAGCCAGCACCAAGCCCAAACACAGTGGCATCAGCACAATAGTCTAGAGCGTACTGACCCTCCTGATAACTATAGTTTTAAACAAAGCTACAAAGGCACTTACAGGAAGCAACAAATAATATTGTCAGTTTTTACTTAGACAATTTGAGTTGTGTGAGCGTAAAGGCTTGCTGTTACTAAATAAAATAATTCACGTTAGCGCAGTTGATACTGGTTTTACTTATCTACTCAATAGACATTTACCATCTGGTTACTTCTTCTTTCCAAACTGCCTTGAAAAGATGCTGCTTGCTGAATATGAGTAAAGCGACCTTTTACACCAAATCCCTTGACAATTTTACATGCGTAATAAAAACTTAGTCGATGAAACAAGGAAAAAAGTGATACAGAACCAAGTGTTGCATTCTTGCTCTTTTATTGTCAATGGGCAAAAAAAATAAGTAGACCTGATATGGTTGATGAAAGTACGTAAGTAAACTTTATATAATATAAATATATACATATAAATATATATATATATACTGTATAGTTAACATTTGTGCTTGGAAAGAAATTTTTTCAGTCCACAAAACTAGCAATATAGACTTTACAAGGAATTCCACTTACTTGATAGGACAGTATAATAGATGAATAGCATATGAAAGAGTAGACCAAAAACATAAAACCTTAGAAAGGAATTTCAGACATTTCAGTATTTTCATTACAAGTCCTCTGGACTCGCTAAGATTTCTAAGCAATCATTACTAAATGTGCCAAGTAACATAGCATTTAAACGTTGTAGTCAAATACTGCTTTGTATAAATCCTTATTTTATTAACACGATAATATCATACGTAATCAGTATTATAACTGCTCTGCTATTTCAGGTAAGCAAACTCGTTAAGATGCAGTAATTATACCGTAGCAATGTAGGATGGCCATTTACCAGTGGTCGTCTTCGAGCATTGGTCACACAAATTCTTAGACACTTTAAAGGCTGTGATAACTGTGAATTTACATGATCCACGTTTCTTTTGTATGCATACGATTTAACGAACACACGTGAAGAGTTACGACAGGTGCATGTATACACTGCAAAAACATTCATCTCAGACATGAAAATGGCAAACTTCCATCGTTCTCAGCTACTTTGTTTCCTGTTTACCATAATTTCTCATTTTTACCCCCGACGAAGCTGAATTCTAGTCAGAGTGTTTCCAGGTGGAAGTGCTCTAAAACTTGAAGGTTTGTTTTAGAATTTAATATAGGGTGTATATATATATATATATATATTAAAAAATATGTAATTCCATGTAGCCATGTGCTAGCAACAAAGTGGCTTCACCATTTTTATTCATCACATTTGTTAGTTTGGAAGCTCCCAGCACTCAGCAGGCTGAGTTGATGCTCAAACCCTCACTTCCATAGTCCAGTTAGTTGCAAGACATCACATAAAAACAGGCTGTGCTGTTGTTGCTTATGTGTTGTAATCGAACCATTTGCAAATTTATATACAATTTTTATCCCAAACTCCTGTACAAAGTTATACATGGCGCCTACTTTGTAGTTTCAGCATTTTGAGCCACTGCAAGGACTTTACACCTAAACAGTAGAGACAAAGGAATCACAACTGCAAAACTGTACCAGCCTAAAAGCAAACCTTGAAGAGGATGAGCAAAAAGTTCCAGTGTGAGATGGGTAAAAGTAATAATAATAACAGCCCGTCGATTTTCTGTTTCGCAGTACTGAAATTGTCAGAAGTAATGAGGCCATCAGAATGAGAGGGACTTTTCATATTGGCTTGCTCATGGCATCTCTAATATTTGGGGGTCGGAGGGGGGAGAGGTTGAGTGATTTTTTTTTTCCCTTTCATACCATCGATATCACGATACCAGCAAAACTGCAAACTGAGCACTTTGTTAGCCTCCACAGAGAGCAAATACAGCAATCTAGAGTTTAGCCTTTTGTTTAAAGCTGTCCACGTTTGTTTCACACATGTGCAATATGTTTTCCCCTTCTGCTCCTTCTCCTCTAAATTATCTCCACAAAGAGAAAAGAAAACTAGTAATTACATTATTATTTTTAAGTATCACTCGTAGTATTCTAAATTCTGCGGCTTACCTTAAGAGGGCTCGTACGGGTCCCCTGAGGCTCTGTTCCTTGCAGTTTAAAAAAATATATACTGTTCTTATAAAGGAAAGTAGAACTGTCTGCATGTCATCTAATGTTACTAGTGTGAGGCGACACTCTACATATTGTATATTTGCAAAATATATCAGTGTTACTGTTGATATTAGTTGAAGTAAAGTGATAACATATTTCAATATGTAGACTTTTCTTCATACATCTGTACCAATAGTAGAGTCTAACTGTAATTTATAGGTTGTTCCAGAAAAGATAAAGAACCATTCAGGTACAAACATCTTTCAGAAACTGCATCTTTTAATTAAACAGAGGTAAGAATGCTCCTCTTCACCGAGTGATGGAGTCCCTACTTGTTTCAGATGCAGAGTTACAGTGTAAGTAAAATTGCCTGTGTATGGAATAAATGCAGAGTACGCAGTAGCAGTGGAGAGGAAAATCTGACTCTAGCTGCATTAATTAACAATGGCGACGTTAAATCTCCTAGATCTGCATTTGCTTTATGTTTAAAAACCCCTTTCATTCATTTAAATTAGAGTTACATCTGAGTATTCTGAACTTACACAGTAAGCCACATTTTAATGCTTGACCACTGAATTTCCATGTGCAATCAATGAAATGTTCAGGAGATGTCACAAGTGTGCATGCAAAAAACCATTTATATGTGATTTCATGTACAAGTGGGGAAAGAATTTGTGCCTGCCCTCTAGGAGCATTAAGTTGCATGTGTAAAATCACAGATCGTTCTGGGGCCAGTTTAAAAAGCAAAACTGGTAATAAAACAGCACAGTATTTGTAAACTCTGTTATTTCAAGTCAATAGGGAACAGTGGGCTTGATTTTTTTTTTCTATTTTTAGACTATGTGTTTGTATGTACTTTAAAGAAACAAATGTGTCTTGATGTCAGCACAAGTCTTAAGAACTTTGCTGCTTGTTTGGGGTTGTGGTATAACATCTCTGACTCCGTCCTTGATTAACAGTTGCTTAGAGCAGTGTGGATCATGAATAGGAAATTTCCTAGAATAGCAAAATGATGGTACTTCAACACTGCGTGTGGTTAAGACAATTAATTTTTTGAGCCTGCAGGCAGGAGTAGAATGAGAGAGGTTTTTTTCTCAAATGCCGATTAAAAACTGGTACAGAATTGCACTGAGTGACCATGTTTCTCTTTTCCCATAAATGATGTGGCAAAGTAGTAATGCTGATTTGAAAAAATGAAAGGGAAACATAAAGAATGAAGGTGTGGCAACAAAAATCTTTTCTGGGACAACAATCAAATATATATTTGGGGTTTTTATTTTTTTAAGTTAAGAATGAAATGTAAAACAAAAAACAAAGTTCATCCTAATATAATGTGCGTCTTGTATTGCTAAAAAAACAAAACCAAGTCTAACATACAGTGTAGAATGATTTTCCCATCATGTACTGCATGCAGCAGAAGCCTCTTGTTTCTTGATAAAATGAGCTGAGAGACAGTCAGCAGATATTTAAACAATGACTCTCTAGATGTTGACTTGCTGTTCCATATGAAGCTGTGTGTTTTCTGCAGTTAAGCATGCACTTTGCTGTTCCGTTGTAAAATACCATCGCACTTCTTGCCTGCAAAATGGATTATTGTGTATATATTTAAAAGAAAAGTGGAACCAATAACAAGATTAAATTTGGAAAAGAGAAAAGGGGGTGGTGAAAATGGGACCAGTCGGGGGAATAGATACTCTCTAAATTGTACATAGTGTGTAAATTAGTATTACTATAAGTCTGCAGTCACCTTGAGGTTGCCTATCTCCTGCTAGGAACTTAAATCAGCTTTGAGTTGTATTAAACTGTTAGAATTAGGTCTTGAATGCAGACTGTTAAAGACTTCAAAAACATTATGCTTACAAGAAGCTTCTGTTCTGGGGAGGCTTGAGACCCCTTTTGTAACTATGAGGAAGAAAGGAGTGCTTTCATTTTAATATGCATTCTGTTTGTAAGTAGTAACAGACCCTATTGATGTAAAACTATAACTGTGATCATGTGGAGAAATCAAATAAATCATTTAAAACTCTTTGTTTCTCATTTTGTGTAATCCAAGAACTTCAGCTCTTCAGACTTGAAATGAAGGAAATTCCTTCCAAAGGTATCCTGGCCCCGCTGAGTCAATGGGACTTCTGCTGCTCACTCAAAGGGGCCAAGATTTCAATC
Organism: Tetrax tetrax; assembly: GCA_009806455.1. Taxonomy (NCBI): domain Eukaryota; kingdom Metazoa; phylum Chordata; class Aves; order Otidiformes; family Otididae; genus Tetrax; species Tetrax tetrax. The sequence goes on from WHYT01015844.1 coordinate 224,306, forward strand.
TTCAACTTAAATTAAAGATAAGTTGGTGGAAATGGTAGTGAGTACTGTGGAGACTGTGATCCCTTCTCAATAGGTTTTGATTTGTTTGGCGGTGCTGTAAACATATTTAATTCCAAAGTATGATAAAGAGCAGTAAGTACAACACCTAGATCTGCAGGCAATGAGAGGTAACCTTGAGGAGGCTTTTTGGTGTGCTATTTGTCAAAACATTCTAATGTTGAAAAACAGTAAGCAGATTTTGAATCTTCTTAAACATGAGCTATCCGGCACAGAATCTGTTGGAATCCAACAGATTCCATTAATCTCCTGGCTGCCACACTGCCTTAGGAGCTCGTGTGCAGATGACTGTCTGCCCTTGACTCAGGTGTTCTAAGTTTCTCCTTCGCAGGGATGCAGCCCTTCGTTTACTTTTGGATCGCGCTTTGGGAGTACTCACTGCCGCTGTGCGCCACTGGCAGGGAGCCACCGTCGTACTCCAGTAAGTGATGTAACTGCCTAATCCTATCCCATTACTGCTCGTACCGTTTATCCGTTGTGTGTCTTAATTTATACCACAGAAGGGTCACTACGAAGGCATGTTTGCCACGTGTGGCCTTCACAGATTTGATGTTACTCTCCTGCAATTACAGTAGATAATAACCTGTAGCATACGTGATTGTGTTCTTATTTTTGTGCATTTCTAGATTTCAAGGGGATAATAGTGTGTCTGGAAAGCCTGTTAAAATGAATGCTTAGCTATCACAAACTAAATACTGTGTTTGCTTATTTTTTTCTATGGATTTTAGGAGATTCTTGAATTATTTTGTGGGAATAGTCAACTACGACCTATTTCTGAGTGGCTGTAATTCCATGATGTACATCTTGATCAATGATTTTTTTGATAGGTAAGTACCCATTTATCACTAGATACTTTCAGTGTGCCTTCTTTCTGAGTTTTGTGACCCATTAGAAGATAATCGATGCCTCAAAATATTCTTTTAGTGGAAATAGAAGAATTTGTAGTGATGTTCTTTTCTGGTACTTCTATTCCCGTTTTAGAAGCTTTGATTTTAAGAATTTTCCTACATTTACATTTTGAGAAGGCAAAGGGTCTGTCCTCTCTAATTTAACACTCAGGCCCTGTAAATGTTGTTATAAATCCGGGTTTTTTAATAGAATCCCAGACTGGTTTGGGTGAAAAGGGACCTTCAAAGCCCACCCAGCCCAACCCCCTGCCAGGAGCAGGGACATCTCCAACCAGATCAGGTTGCTCAGAGCCCCGGCCAACCTGGCCTGGAATGTTTCCAGGGATGGGGCATCCACCGCCTCTCTGGGCAACCTGGGCCAGTGCCTCACCACTCTTACAGTAAAGAATTTTTTTGTTATGTCTGATAAGATACAAGGATGATGTCTCCCTATTTTAAAAATAGGACCTAAATAATATGTCTCAATGCTGCTGCTTCCTACCTAAACCAAGAGTAGGTTGAAAGCGTTTGTAATCTGGCACTACTGAAGAAAAATAAACAACCAAAAGAACCTCAGGAGCAGTTGTGGTTTTGGGGATAGATTTGCACCAGTTGCAGCAATGGCAAGTAACATAATTAAATAGGTTAAGCATGTGATAGTCTAATAGCTCACAGCTGTTTATGGGTTTCTTTAAATTTTAATATTCTTATTTGTTTGAGATGCTCATCTTAATGAAATTGCCTTCCTTAAGTGTCTGATAAAGCCTGTACATACGGATCTAGTGAAAAATGCCCCCATTTAAGAAGTTATATGGCCTTCTTGCTGGGGATAGGCATTCTTGCCCTAATAGTAAGAGAAAGGTCAAGGTTTTCTGTCATAAATTGTAACAGAAAACCACATATTTTGCAAATCAGAAGCCTAATGCTTGAAAACTTTTCCTAACCTCTGTTCTCTGTTTGTGCATTTCAGGTGTTTGTGTGCGTGTATCAGCACACACAGTAACGGCATGAATGTCATGCAATAACAAGTTACTTCAAGCTCTTCGAGACAGCATCTTATGAGGAGGTTACTTTCCAGGTATTTTCTGTATTATTTTGGTTGAAATAAATGCAATATTGAAATTACAGGAACAAACTAAAGAACCTTGTATGGTTTACTTCTGAAATACCTTTTATCTGTATCTCCCTTCAGGTTTTTGTTGACTTAAAAATCTTGTTAATTCTATTTAAGATTTTTTTCCAGTTGGCTTTAAAGATGGATTTTTCATTCAGGTGTTTCAGGTGTTAGTAGTATTTTACCATATATTTATTTGGAGTATATGTAATAGTTGGTGATGTTTTATTCATCAGCTGTGTCCTGTGCACAGGTGAGATTTGGGAGCCTTAATTGTTTTTCAATTTCTTGCACAGTATCGCAGGCCCTGGTCATACAGAGTCCAGAATATCTTCCATACACTATCGCTGATCCCTCAGCTTTTCAGATTGAGTTTGAAACATTAAGGCAACATTAGGGGTTTTTTTCTGCAGTCATTCAAACTGTCACAAGATATTAGAATTATGATGCTGCTAGGATTGTGTGATAAATCGTATTTCAGCATACGTGTGTACTAACAAACGTATTTCCATAAGATGAACAATGTGCTCCCAGTAACATGCCATAGTAAGTCTTTCCTGGTAATACAGCTGCATTAAACACACCTTTTTCAAGAGGCAGAATACTGCATTTTTAGCCTACTGACTAGCCTCCTAGTGATTCTTGCTATATTTTGTTGATATAAAATTTCTAGAGGAGAAAATAGCACAGCTAACTTCATAGAAATATCTAAAATACACAAATGATGGAAAACAGCTGCAATTTAGATGTGGTTTTTTAGTAGACTTTCTTTTTGTTTCCTATTATTTCAATTAAAGCCAAATCCTGTCTTACTTGGCAAAACTAAATCAACTGCAGGCTGATGATGAATTTAGGAGATGCTTAAATTAAGATCTCTGCTTGAAGTACGCCCTAAGCTAAATAAGACTTCAATGAAAGTCATGTGGGTGATGTTGACTTGAAACCATCACTTTTTTTCCACTGGTTAGATTTATTATTTCTACCATAACTATAAATGCATATTTTTAGGGATAAAATGTTGTGGAAAAAGAATCCTCTTTATTTAGCATTTTTGCAATAACTGAGATGTGAAATTAGCAGCATGGTTCATAAGACACAGCCAGCTCAAACAAGTCACAGAAGCATACAATTCATCAGCTCCATTGTAAAACGACATACACAACTTCAGCTTCCACTTATTTCTTCATATTTAGACGTAGTGATTTAAACAGGTATATATAATGAGCAAAGAAAAAAAAATCTGTCTTTAATAACAGAAATAGGGTAAATTCATTCTCATGCAAATTAAATGTTATGCATGCATAGTGAAAAATGATTTCTCTCTACGACTTCTCATTTTCTGCTAGAAAATAATATGTTAACAACTGTTTCACAAAGAAATGGGCTTTGTTTTTTTTGTCTGGGGAAATGGAAAAAGCAAGGACTACGCAGGTGTTCTGGGTTAGGAGGCTGTTGTTCAGCAATGATATCACAATGATCCAAAGCTGGAAATTAGTTAATCATTACCATTATGATTTTTTTTTTTTTTTAAACACTTGGATCCAGCTGACCTGAGGATGCGCAGCCTTCCCTTTGTGCGGGGTCCTTGGACAGGAACACCTCATTTCCTGAGGCTGCACACACCAGCGGTCCCTCTCCCTCTGGAGGTCCCGGTGCCCCAGGTGCAGCTGAGCTGTGGGCCAGGCCGGGGAGCAGGACAGAGCGCAGCGTGCCTTTTGTGAGTGCTGAAAGCAAATGCTGCGCTGGGGGTGAGGGAGGAAAGAAGCAAGGGAGCATCCCTCCTGCTGGATGCATGATCTTGGCAGGACAGCACTTATGCAGTGGCGCACAACCCCCGTGAGCATTTTCCTCCTCCATAAGCTCACCATATGCTCTTGACTGATTACTGTTTTCATTTTACTGGCTAATATTCCTTTATATCCATCTGCAACAACAGAGAAGAACATTTTTCTTTAATGATTCATCCTATATATTGTCTTTTCCATCTTTCTGGTAATCCCATGTCTGCTTCTGCCTCCGCCCTTACCCCAGGCTCCAAAAATGCCTTTGCTTTTTTTTTTTTTTTCTCAAAAACTGCCTTTAAACATAAAATTTAAAAAACAAACATACAATCAAAAAAACTCACCACCAAAACCCACCAAAAAAAGCCACAATGGCCATAGTTTGAAATACCTCTGTTATGCTTGAAAACTTGAGTTTTGAAGAGCAGTGACACGAAGTAATGTTTTCTAGCCCAGTGGGAAATGTGTACCGAGTATTCTCAGTAGGACTTCAAGCATCTGATGTGTTTATAGCCCTGAATTTCCACAGCATTTCAGCAGTTTTTAAAAACGTCTTTGATTATGTGCTAACACCTCTGCTCTAGCAATTTGTAAATTTTCAAAATAGTTTGCATGTATATTTTATACCTAAAGGTAAAAGAAACTTTGTTTCTACTCTCTATTTTTTTTTTTGACTGAATTTCTGGACTATTGGAATATTTCGTGTCTCTGTTAACATATTTGCAAACTGCCAGCACAGCTTTATGCAGAAAAGGTGTCTACGTTAGCAGTGAATCACAGGGGAGGCATCCTGAACAATTCCTCTGACTGTGTGGATTTGAAATAACTTGAAAACGCTGGTGAAAAAGCACTTGCACTTTGAGTCATCTGTTTCTCTTTCCACATATGAGAGGGGAGAAACAGATTCCTCATCTAGGATGAAGCTAAGTATTGGACTAAAAAAAAATTCATAAAATCTTCCTGAGATCATGGAGCTCCTTCCTTACTCTCCAACATCAGAATATAAAATTTATTTTGGCAAAGAGGCTCTTGACCCATCTCCCTTCTGTATTCATTGATATTGCCAGGATGTGCTTTATGCAGTTACTGCAAGGTTTTTTTATAGCCACCCTTGTTCTCTCAGTTACCATTGTCATTTTTGGGCAATATAAGCCCTGTGCTGTCCAGGCTGGCTCGCTGCTCTTTATCCACAAATGTGCTTGTACAGAATCCCACAGTAACAGCTTGTTTCCTTGACTGAGAGTTCAGGTTATTTCTTTCACAAAGCAGGAATTATACTTGATTTCAATACAGTGTTTCGCCTGTTTTCTCTCTCTTGAAAAATTAAAGCTGATGTGGCTGGAAAGGAAAATTTATAACCCTTTATTATTTGGAGTAAAATACTTCAGAAAATAAAATATTGAAAAATGTGATTTAGTGCTTCCTTTTAATCTAACGTGACAGAGCTAACTGACGATTTGTCTATAAGTGCCACCTTAAGTTGTGAGGAATCCCTTTCACTGACAGCACGACTCTTTCTCTTCCAGGTGCTTCTTACGCTAGCCGCAGTACAATAATTCGGGATGCACGCTAGCTTGGACAAATGTCGTTATGCAGTGACCGTGTTACCATCTGTGTTTCAAACCCACTGCGTTACTTCCACAGCATTGCACCAGGAGCGAAAGTGGAAATACCAGTTCCTGCTCTCACCTTTCCCAAGATTTAATTTGTAAGCCAACTTTTTAAAAATATTCAGAGGCAGGAGATGATGATGCAATGAGCACATCATCACATGCCCACGGGGAAGACAATGATGACTTTCAAGTGCAAAACTTTCCTACCATCTGTCTGCTTGAAAAGGAGAAAACTACAATTGCATAAAGGGAGGAGAGGCTACTAAAGGAATTTTATGTCCTGGAAGTGCTGCAAAGACTAGTGAATGTTTTTATAAAGTAATTGAGACCAACAGTGTCACTTTTTCAGTAAGTAAAATAGCCATGTCTCAAGGAGATCCATCTCATCGGATGTTTGTATTATTGAATACCAATTTTTAAGCAGCTACTGAAAAATGTGGTAGAGTGAAAAGGAAAGGAAAACTGTAGGGTAATTTAATGATACTCATTTGCTGATCTATATCTCTTTTGTGTTAATTCCTTCTCAAGAAAGCCATTTCATGTGGAATATCTGAAATGATATCAGTGTGGCACTCATGGTTGATCACAAAATGTGAGTTAGGAATCAGGGATTAGCTGGTCCAGGAAGGTAGTGGAGAGTGGTGTAATGATTTCAAAGGAAGCTGAAATTATATGAGCGTGTGGATGAAAGCTGAGTGGCAGAGACAGAAGAGGTGTAAATAAAAGTGGGAAAGAAAAAGGTTAGGCATGTTGCTGAAGCAGAAGGTAAAAAAAAAAAAAATTTTTTTTTTTTTTTAGCAGCACAGTCTGTGCAATGCAGTTTGAAGATGTTTGTCGGTCACAGTGGTGGAATTAAGTGTCTCAGAGAGTTGCAGAGAACTGCAGCTGCCTGGAGTGTGCTTTCAACTGTAGTTACATACAACATTAGGAAGAGTTGTGTGTATGGGGCAAAACAAATGGTGTGATACCGTTTGTGTCAGTGCAGAAACAGAAGATTCTCTACGTGCAAGTGATTGTCTGCTTGTAGTTTCATGCTGTGGATATGCTATCATCCACTGGGATTTGTTCTGCAACTGGGAAAAAGATCAGGTGTTTCTTTAGGATATGCTCACAATAGCATTCTCATGCTTAGTCAATGAACGCGCAGGGTGGAGCGTGCTGGCTGCTGTTTCAATTCTTTTGAACTTCCTGATGAGGCAACTCTTTCCTGCTGTTTCCCAACTGCCTAGCCTTGTCTTCACTCTTTGGATCATTTTCTTCAAGCAGTCTTTTACTGTGCTCTTTGTTTTTCCTTTCTTTAAAAGTTGCCAGATCACGCCTTTGGTACTGACCAGAACCAGTCTGGCTTGTCCAGCAGAAGGTGGCCTCAGCTTCAGCACTTTTGTCCTTTCCTCAGCATATTAAGTGTGGGGAGAATGTCACTGGACCCACACCTCTTCCCTGACCCCCTGAAGAATGTCTGAGCTACCCAGAGCTGGGATGTGGCCCTGGTGTGGCATCACCCTCTTCCACACTCCACCAGTTCACCACAGTGCCAGACAGGTTCTCTCTCAGTGACACCATGAGCCTTCTGCTCAGTTAACCCCAAGTGTCATGAGGCTGAGCAGCAGAGCAGGCATTTTACTCTTACAACCCATACCATCAAGCACCGAGAGCTACAAGCACCCTATAGAGGCAGTAACGTGTTACCACTCCACCTCAAAGACTGCAAAGTGCTGCAGCCATCCCAGCCACCCTTCACAAAGTGAGCACGCAGCAGTTCCATCTTATCCCCAAGAAATAGTTACAATTCACGGGATCAAGGAGTCCATGAGAAGGAAACCTTTCTGTTGAGATGGGTTTGTTTCCTCAGAGTTCCACACGTGTTTGGACTCAACACTGCTGGCTGACTCACCAACCAAACAAATGAAATCTTTCTCGCCTCCTCCCAGCTGTACAGCATTGCATACTGGTGTGATGGCTTTGGGCAGTGTGCGCAGGGCTCTGACAGACACCTGTCTGCTTGCAAATCCTTAGGATCTGCGAATTCCCACAATGCAAATACATCTATACGTACACACACACAAAAAAAAAGTGAGCAAAGTTGCTTGAGCTGGAGAACAGATACAGATACAGATCCTTTTCCCTTTCAGCCTCAGAGTCCTTTTCCATTCCCAAGTTGCAAAAAGGTGCCTGAAAGGCAACCAAAATTTATTTGGACTACAAGATTAAAGGATTTACGCTTTACAAGTCACAAGTAAAGTAAGCAAATAAGTAAGCAAAGTAATTTCTTTTTAAGCAAAGTAGTTTCTTAGGCCTATGTTTACCTTTAGTACTTGTTCTTTCGTTAAAATGAATTTTGTTAAACCCTTAGCATTCTGAAAGTCTCTTCACAGAACAAAACGAGGGCAGCTGAAGAATGAAGGGCAGCAGGACATAGTGATCCTTAAAATGAGAGCATAAAGACAGCCTTTGAAGGACTTGAAAGAAATATTTCAAACAAGTTAATTCTACCCTTGTGTAAATGAAGTTTAGTATTCATTAGTACTTCAGTGCCAGTGAGCAATCATACCCACCTGCAGATGATGCAGTAGGTACTGGGTGGTGATGCAACGAACCTGACCCGTACGGAAACAGCCGTGTGCAATTCCTGACCCGAGCTGGGTGTTTGGGTAACGCTCGGGCACCTGTCCTGGTTTTATCACTTGGGTTTTTTAACGAAACAGAAGCTGCTGACAGGCATGGCAGATGAAAGCAAAAGAGGAATATAAACCTGAACATCCTCAGTGCAGCGCAGTGTTTGCCTCAGGTCACAGGAGCGGTGTTTGTCTGTGGCACTTTGTGGAAACGGCCACAGCAGCGAAGGGCAGCTCAGCTGAGGGCCGCCAGCTTCTGCCATAATCCTGCTTCCCCCCGAGACACCGGGTGAGGAGTTAGGCCTTGGGGGAGGTTGTGCGGCGGTGACCAGCAGCTGGTGTGCAGTGGAGCAGCCAGCCGCTCGCAGCTGGGGATGGAGCCATCCCCCCGCGCTCGGGCAGGTGCTCCTGGTCCCCCTCCTGGCCTGCGCCCCTGCTTTGGAGTGATGATTCAAAAACATCCTGTGTGCTCTAAAAAAAAATACTTGTGGTTTGGGGTTTTTTATTTGTGGGGTTTTTTTGTGGTTTTTTTTTTTGGTCAGGCGCTCCAGTGTCTAGTTTTCTGTAGCTACTGCTGGGTGGGGGCTAGGCCCAAAGGTGGGGCTCCGGCCGTGGCAGCGGTGCCCCAAATCCTGCCCGCCCCCCCCTCGGGCTGCGTCAGGCGGGGCGGGGGGCGCGGAGGTGCAGGGAAGGCGGGGCCAAGAGGCTTTATGGCACAGCGGCCCCGCCTCTGCGGCGGCTGCGGGGCGGCGCTCGGGCCCGCGGCCCTGACAGGGGGGGTGCGGGTGTGTGCGGGACCGCGGCCCGGCCCGGCCCGGGGGGGGGCAGGCGCCGCCCCAACCCCCGCCCCGCGGCCCGGGCCGCCCCGCCTCGGCGCGGGGCCCGCCGGGAAGCGGCGCGCGGGCGGCGGGAGAGAGGCGGCGGCCATGAGCGCGGCCATTTTGCTGCGCGCCCTGCGCGCCGCGCTGCCCGCGCCCGTCCGCCGCCTGCGCACCGCCGCGCCGCGCCCCGCCTTCGCCAAGGAGCTGTTCCTGGGGACGCTGCGGAAGGTGGGCGAGGGGTCTGCGGCGGGATGGCGCTGCCCCGGCATGAGGGGCGGGCCGCGGCGCCGGGGGGAGCGGGCTCCGGGCCCGGGCGGCAGCGGTGCGGGGTTGCCGGCCGGTTGTTAAGCGGTGAGCGGCGCCCAGGCGCGGGCCTGGCTGCCCGTTACCGGCCGTAGCGAGTTGCGGGGATGTGGTGGGGCCGTGCGGTGCCACCGCGGCTCCCCGCTGCAGGCCGGGCCTGCTCGCTGCGGGGCCGCGCAGCTGGAGCTGGGTGAAGCAAATGGGCCTGGCCGCACCTGTGCGCGGTGTGCTTGTGAGTGCTCACAACAGCCGGGCTCCGCAGGGCTGCCCCAAACCCCTCACCAGCCCCAAACCCCTCACCAGCCCCAAACCCGTCACCCGCTCTAACCCAGTCACCCGCTCTTGCAGTCCTCGCAAACCCCCTGCAGAAACCCGCGTTGTCTGCTCGCTCTGGGCATTGAACAACCGCGCCCTGCAAGTCTGATGTCAGTTTATCCTCCGTACTCCAAGGAACAAGACTTGGTGTAAACCTTTGCTTACGGTTTTTAATAGGAAAGATTGAAGTTCTTGTTGCGTCTTGAGATGCCACTGCACAAAGAAGTTACAAATTAGAGATAAAAATCACTGTATTAAACCAGTACTTACTAGTCCAGGGTTTGGAGTATGCATTTATCAGAGATTGCAGGGTTAGATAAACTGAAAGAAGGAGTAACTGAAATTCACTGAAATTAGTTGAACAGCAAAGTCTCCCATAACAGACCTTGTCAGGTAGAGTGTTATGACAGTTAGCAGTTGGACACCATCACATTAAACCCGTGTTCATATATGGCTGTTTTGTCCCCTCTCTCAAATGTCAATAGAACACTTTTCTGAAAAAACATAGCATTTACTAGATCCTGAATTTTTGGAGCAGACATGATTCTTCAGACTAGTTTTGTTTGGGCAGAGGTAGACTCTTCTGCTTAAAAGGAGAAAGATGGTAAAAATTAGAGGCGTGCTTCTCACCTAGCCTTTGACTTTGCTTTGACTTTGTGTGTTAGTTGCGTGGATTTTTTTATTTATTCAAGCCCATCAGGTCATACGGCTTCCAGTTTATGACCAAAATACCAGAGTGATGATAAGGAGCAGTATGGAACTCCCTCACCTTTGTACCAGTGACATTAAACAGGTGGAATGTGCTGTGTGTTTCCAAGGGGCAGCGCTTATGGGCCGAGCCTTGAAAACATTGTAACAGGAAATTGCTTCTGATAGAAATTAAAAGTAGCTATTTTTTTAATCACAAAATGGGATCACGTTGACAAGATCATGGTTGATGCAGGGTTTTTGCATCCTTATAGTTCCTAAAATCTGTGTTTCTGCTTTTCAGGTAGTACCTTTTGATTTGGTTTTAGTACATATTAAAGTTCGGTCCTGTGGATTTCATCAGATCAGGCTGTTTCTGTTTCTGAACGTTTTCCACAATTCTTAATTTTGACAGGTTTTTTAGAGTCTCGTGTTTGAAAGGCGTATGTTCTTGAACTTTTGTTTCAGTTGCATGATTCATGCTTTTTTACAAAAATGCCTTTTGTTTTAGGAAGAAGTTTTCCCATATCCAGAAATTAGCAATGAAGAACTAGAGGAGATCAACCAGTTTGTAGGACCTGTAGAAAAATTCTTCAATGAAGAAGGTATACTTATTAGTTTCTTATTCATGCAAGTGAGTTAGTGGTTAAAAAATGGTTTAACCATAGCAGTCGAATAAGATTATTATACTTTAAATGTTTGTGTTTATTTATTGCTAGTAATATAGTGCTGCTGGTTCTATAGGCGTGTTCGTTTATGACTTTTTTATGTGGAGTATTTGGATGTTGATAGAAAACATAGATCTTCAAAACAGAAAAAAAAAAGCAGCAAAAGAATTCTGGGAGAGAGGTAGGATTTGAATTTGTTTTTAACTGAGTTGAATAACGCTATTTACAATTTCATATATTGTGAATTTTTTTTGAAACTTTTAAACTGTCCTACTGGAATAAAACTGGTTTTACAAAATTCAGCAGAGCTTTTCATGGATGATGACTCATTGAGAAGCTATGAAAAATCAAAAGCATTTGTTTTTTCTACATTAGAGATTCTGTTTGGGGAAAAAAGAGATTCTGTTTGGGAAAAGTCATATTAGCCCTATCCATTCCAGATAAGGTTGCAAGGTGTTTCTGCTATCGCTGGTGCAATAGGTAAGACAATTCTAGAACAATTGTAGAAAATTGTGGTTTACAGACAGCAATTTGTGAGACAGTTAAGCAGTATCGTCTCATATTTCCCGCTGACAAAGATAGTAGGTCTGTATTGCCAAACACTGCAGGAGTTTGAAGAAGTCTGTGATTGTCACAGATCACAATTTATGAGATCCAGGTAATTTTAACTGTAAAATTGTAGTGCGGCTCACTGGCAGTAAATTAAGAATGTATGCAGGTTACATTTTTTAATTCTTTGCTCTGTTGGGGAACATCATTTATTGAGTAAAAACCTGATACTTCGGTGAGGAATAAGAATGTCAAATTATAGAGTCTTAACCGAAGGTGGAAATTGCTCATCTTTGTTTGAATTCACAACTATTTCTATTTAGTTATTGAGATTAACTTAGGAGTGTGGTAAAAATAGGTTAGGAGAGCAGCCTTAAACAGTTAGAAACTTGGTATCATTGGCACTGGGTGAGGGAATTCATCTCAGCAGAGTCATTACCAAGCTTGACAACGTCCAGACACCACGGATAGGTCTGTATGGGCATAATGGAGGAAGAGGTAAAAACCCACCTTTCTCTTCCCAGAACAGCTGATGGCATACCACAAATATGTGTCTGATACTACGCAGCTACAAATCAGCATGGGGAACGGAAGTGTTTTAAAATCCGTTTTCTTTCTCTTAAAAGAGGATCAAACGGGGAAAGATGAGGAGAGATTGTTCAGCAGGGCCTGGTGTGACAGGACAAGGGGTCATGGTTTTAAAATAGAGGGAGGGAGATTTCGATTAGATATTAGGAAAAAATTTTTTATACTGAGGGTGGTGACAGACTGTCGCAGGTTGCCCAGAGAGGTGGTGGATGCCCCATCCCTGGAAACATTCCAGGCCAGGTTGGCCGGGGCTCTGAGCAACCTGATGTGGTTGGAGATGTCCCTGCTCCTGGCAGGGGGTTGGACTGGGTGGGCTTTGGAGGCCCCTTCCCACCCAAACCAGTCTGGGATTCTATGATTCTAAATATTTAATTGCCTCCCCCTATTATATTCCATACAAAAGTTACAGCATCATTTAACAGGGGTGAACATAAGGTTTCTTTGGGAAAGCTCCATTGCTTTTGCAGAGTTTCTTCTTTTTGTGTACTTTTTGGAAAGATGGCTTGTGTTCCTTTTGCTGCAGCTTACAGCCTTCCTGAGCTGCCTGGTACGAGCCTTGTTGCAGTGCAGAACAGCTCTTCTAATCCCCTAAGGATTTAAATAACTCACGAGAACGAAATTGTTGTAATTAACTCGCTTATGGACTTTTTTTTTTAATCATGACCTAGACATAGTTCAGATAAAAAATCCTTGAAATACTTCGCTTATTCCAGTCATGGAATTTGCTGATATGCGCACATACAACCTGTACACATGGAAGTGTTTGAGAAAATGAAATGAAAACCAGATTTTCCCCACTTCCCAAGTCCTTTTCCTGTAGATGTTGTGACTTTACAGCCATAATTGGTATTCTTGGAAGCTGGTATTTTGACTTTGATGGTGTAACAAGGTGAGCTAATTAAGTAGTAACATTGTTCTCCAGAAAACAAACTGGGACTTTTTGTGTGAGTTACTTCTGTTCTTCAGGTCTGGGCTCTCAGACTGATAGTTAGCTTAGAGATCATATGCATGCCATGACCTTGGCTCTAATTTGAGAATGCTGCACTCTGAGATCTTTTCTGCACTAAGAAACACAGTTTTAAATTATAAAACCTTCTGTATTTGTAGTGGACTCTAAGAAGATTGATCAAGATGCAAAAATCCCACCTGAAACTTTAAAAGGACTGAAGGACTTGGGTCTCTTTGGCATGCAGATTCCAGAGGAATATGGTGAGTAAATGCTCACAAAAGAATAACCCAGTAGTCTATATTAAGTAATGCATTTTGGGGTCTTGCAGAAGGTGTCTGTGCTATTCCACGTGTAGTCATCTGACTTGGATGTCTAAATCAGGAGCTGAGGCTTCCCCCAGTTAATGAGAGATGCGGGCACCAGGCGTGTCTGTGGACTGTAGGGAGCTCCACATACTCTTACCTCCAGCGCCTGAGTTAGATAACTAATTATAGATGGTGTAAATTCCTCTTGGCACAGCGTTTTCCTTTTTGTTCTTTTTTTGGATGCGGTAGAATAGCTTGACATTCTGCAGGACTTGCAGTTCTTGCTGGCGGTTCCTAAAACTGTACCGGGTCCAAACTACAGTGTCTTCTTGGAACTGATCTCTCACGGCTGTCACCCGTCATTGGCAGGTTGGAATGTGTTTCACCACACAGAACTGTAGAAGTATAATGTCTATTTATTAAAAGTATAGCTTTGGTATAAAATCTTTCCTGTGCAATACTGAACAAAAGGTATATGTTCTAAGCGGACATCGTAGTGCCAACTGAGATCAGAAACATGAGTTCCTCCATGGATTAACACTTAAACTTGCAAAGGAATTTTCAATAAATTTTGACCATATTCTTGGGCATAAAATAAAAATTGGGATTTAACCTAATATTTTACATGAAATTTATAAAGAAATGGGATCGTTGCATTGTCTGCTTTCTAATATAAAAGGAGACTTTAAAGACAGAACTGTGTTTGACCATCTGCAGAAGATAGTTTCCATGGGGAAGATATCTAATTTTTGAGTAGTGTGAAACAATATTTTTTTGTCAGTGATTACAGTAGTACTGTATAAAGCTGGAGACACGGTCAGTATTTTTTACTTGGTGCTAAAGTAATACCCTATTTTCCACAGCATTTTCTGCTACACCTTTTTTGTTTATTGTGCTGGGCAACATAACTAGTGTTGCTGTGTTGCACTGATTTGTCCTTTAAATAAAGTGTGTTTATACAAATTCATTGAAGTATATTGGACAACTTGCATTGTATTGGACAACTTGTATTGGACAACTTACAACTGTAACATTACATGGTCTGTTGATTAATTAATGCTTTTGAAATGCATTTGAAATGGTATTAAATGTTTTTTATGCATATTCAGAACTAGGCAGGGTGATGTTGAGAGTAAGACAGAAAGGAGTTTTGCAAGCTCTTTGAAGTTCTTCTCTTCAGGGTAGTGTCTGGGGTGGAGAAAGGTCTGGACGGAGCGCCTTAACCCAGATGAGGAGAGAGGTATTTAAGAATTATGTTGGCGGAAGGCAGGAGGTCAGTGTCCACGGAAAGGAGGTGCTGGAAGCGGAGAACAAAGGACTGAACTCAGAGCAGAGCATTAGGAAGTATCATGATATTGGAAGTGTAACTTACTATTGATTAACTGGAAATAATTTCCCACTCTTATTTTTTTTTTAGAGAATCTGAAAGGCAATGTATTTGACTTAGGGATCATACTTTAATAAAATGTTATGTTGTTCTGATCTTGTATAGTTTTGAAGCTTGTGAAATAATTCTCAGCTTCCAGTTTGTAAAAGATTGCAGTCCGTGCAGCATACTTGTAGAACATCATAGTCCTGTTGTCTTGTAAACACGTGTGCTGGATAAAAAACAGAAGGTGGAAAGCTATCACCTTACAATAAGCAAATGGAGTAAATCATGGAATAATGGCCCTCTCTAACATGGGCATCGCTGGAATTAATGCGTAGTCTCCAAGCTGAATGTTGAACCAACACCTCTTAGAAAGGGAGTGTATAGCTAGGAGGAGTGCGAGTTTTAATTCATGTACGCACGCTCTGAAGGAAAGGGGTGTAGGAGGCAGTGATATCAATTAATGGTGTCAGGAGACTTGCTCCTGCATTTGTTGGGGACACATAAAATGGTAGGACTGTTGAGACATCTGCTGAAATAAGGTGTTCGTTGTCCTGACTTACACTGCTGTCCCAAGTGGAAAATTATTATCCTGGACACAAAATTATCTTGATTAGATAAAGTTCTTTATTCAGCAGTAATATGCAAAATACTGTTAAATTACAGGGAGCAGGACTTCTACTCCTGATGACATTAAATTCTTGAACATTAGACTCGTGCAGATGCAGCTTTGATTTATCCTACTTCTGTTCTTTTCAAGCTCCTTACAATAGCCTCTGGATTTGCATCAGCACATCACAAAATTCCTCCAGAAATGATGTGCTAGCATCAAGTTTGTTTCTTGATATATTCACATATTTGTATTAAAGATATTTTTCAAGTGGTGTATTTTATACTCCTTCAGTACCAGTCTGGAAGAAGGATGGGGACACTTTGTGGCAGTTTTGTTGTCTGTGTCATTTTCTGCCCCGTTTCAGTGACACTGGGGGCAGCCTGGCTGGCTGTGTATCCGTACCACCCAGCCCTCTCCTGGGGCTTGTCCAGCACTGCTGCTTGGCCTGCAGCTGGGCAGCTGTGTCTGGAGTAATTGTCTGGCTTTGTAGTGTAGCGTTGGAAATGTCACCAAAGCAATTCATTTTATCCTGTAAGCACAGAAATTCCAACTAGAGCAATTTTCATACCACATCTTTTACCATTTTCACATACAGAGTGTTTTCAACAAGCTGTTTGCTGCCATTTGATGGATTATGCTGATTTGCTGTGTGCATGCATGCTTGAACACACACACCCCCCGAATTCAGCACAGCCCACGCTTATTAGAAGTTACTGTTTTCAAAATGCGTTCTTCTGGCACCACTGCAGCAGCGTGGTACTTATTTGTGGATGTATCGTATGCAGTCTACACTAAGAGGCTCCCCAGTTAACTGTGGTGTGTTCTTGATGTTTCTGTACTTGAAAGAAATTTTGGGGGTGCAAGGGGCAAGTTAAATTGTAAGGTACCTACTTAGAGTAAGACGTAGTGTTTGTTCCAGGGGGTCTTGGCCTATCGAATACCATGTATGCACGTTTGGGAGAAATCACTGCTTTAGATGGATCCATCGCAGTTACTCTGGCAGCTCATCAAGCTATTGGGCTTAAGGTAAGGCTCTTCCTTTATGTTAAGTGGTTCCACACAACTTGAGTAGAAAAAGTGAGGTGAAGTTTGTTTAAGCGTGACGTGTGAGTGTAACAAATAAGAATTACCAGCGAAGCACAGGTCAGGTGGAGCACTCTGAGGTCAGGTTGGTCATGTTCCCAGCACGCTCTGCCAGGGGCTCGGTGTAGGACCTCCAGGCAGCGCGGAGACTGAATGTGAAGTACACAAGAAAATTATCAGTCCGGGAAACACCAAGATAATAACTCTTAGAAAAAAATACCTTAAATGATACCCTGTTTTTTAAATTGAGCAAACTTGATAAAAGTAGCTGGAATAAATATTGAAATAAATAAAATATCAGGGAAAGGCTAAAATTATGGGGAGGTGGGGCAGCCATGCAGAGAATTCAGAAAGGTGCAACCTTTTCTAGCTGAATGAGGCTGCATATTGGGAGCTTGGAGAAGAAAACTTACCCAAGACCGATGTGCCATAGTAAGCACATGGATTTTAAACTCGCCTTCTGTTTGGTATAGCCTTGGGTATCTGCCTTTGAGTGTGTGTTACAGTGGATGGATGGTGGTAGTCTGAAGCTTAAAAGAGCAGTAAGTGCATTATAATAAGAAAAAACATTTCCTGGAATTGAGCAGACAATGCTAATTAAAAAAATACGTATTTGTTCCTCACCCTACTTAGAATTTCACCATCTGTAGCACAGGGCTGGTGAGCTGGGGTGATCTGTAAAGCGGTCTGATGAGAGGCGTAGTGTGAGGCACAACTGCTGTGCCAGTCTGGGTCAGCTGGGGTTAAGGCTAATTCTGTTGTGTAACTCTGTCTTAACTATTTAACAATTATTTATCTTTATCTTTTTTTTTTTATTTTGTTTCTCCTTTATAAGAAACCTGCTGTAAAAAAACAAATACAGCAGAGAGAATTAAAATAAGTGCAGTCTCACAAGAAGTTGTTGAATAGCTATGTAATGAAATAATTTGGAAGCTAAGTAAAGCATATGTTCTGTTCTCTGATTAGGAGCTTTGAAAATTGCTGCTTTTGGGTTATTAAAATAAAATTATAGTGACAGTAATGAAGACATGACAAATTATAAAGGGAGGACTATCTCAGTGCCTTTCAGAGCAACAATTAAGTCTTCACTTAAGCATAAATGCAGTGAAGCCTGCCAGTCTTTACGACACGGCATTTCCTGTGGGCGTTTGCGTGGCTGTGTGATGATGACTGACACAGTTCAATGTCTGATAAATAATAATGTCCGTGGTTTATTCAGCTGTCTCTTGTTACGTGTAAAATTTGCAAATTGAGCTTCCTGAACTTGGCAAAGCTTGTCGGCTTTATTTCTTTTTACAGGTCGATGCTGAAAAGTTTTCTATTAATTCTTTATTTAGGGAATCCTCATTGCTGGCACCGATGAGCAGAAAGCAAAGTACCTGCCTAGACTGGCGTCTGGGGAGCACATTGCAGCTTTCTGCCTCACTGAACCTGGAAGGTACTGGTTTTGGAATCATAAGGGCTGCAGAAAGCACCACACCACCTAAATGATTTTTTAGTTATTTTCATCTTCATTATAGTGGTTGTTTGGTTAATATATTAAATCTTTATTATTTAGTGCTTGTGACTTCAGTATATAGGTCATTTTTTTTTTTAAAAAGATAACACTTCAAATCATGTAATTTATCTTTCTCCAATGTGCTGTTTACAACAGTTTCCATGAAATCACTACCAGTTTTTGTTCTCATCCCAGGAATTCATCCACTTAATTTCTGGCATTACTGAATATGAATGGAAAGGATACTTTGTGCTGTGTTAGAAATAACGTGCTGTGACTGCTCTAGGATGCTTTCAGTTCTTTTGCTAAATTATAAAAGCCTTGAAGGAGCTACCAAAAATAACGGGAATAAATTCTGGTCGTTCCTTAGAGTTCAGAAAAGGCATCTTTGTAGCAGCAACTTCATTTTAAAGATGAAGTTCTATTTATTATGTTTATTCATTGGCTGTTGCTAATGTTGCAAATTCTGTTAACATAGAAGAGGTACAGTTTTCTTAAAAACATACAGGGACATGGTTTACTACAAACTGACTGAAGGACTGAGATCAGTCGAATGTTTGAGGTTGAATCCTGCTTGCCCATACAAAACTATAGTTTGAAACTTGTCTGTTCTGAATTTTTGTCTGCTAGAATGACTTGCAATGAGCATTTGACTTACTTGCTAATTTTCATGTTGAGATACCTCCCAGCCAGGAGGCATTCTGAACACTCTGGTCAGGTCGTAAGATTGGTAACAGACATGTTAAATCAGCAAAAATGTCCCCTCAGGTAACTTAAGAAGTAGATTTCTGCAGAGCTGTTGAATCTCTTAAGTTTCCTTGTTAGTTGAAAACCAAAATTTATATACTGCTATTAATACAACTGTAAACATTCCTTTTTAACGGATGAGAAGAGGGAAGCGATGTAGGGGGTTTTTTTAAAGCATGTTTATTTCTTTAAGCATTAATAACTTGTTTGTCTTTTAGTGGAAGTGATGCTGCATCCATCCAGTCAAGAGCAACCCTCAGTGAAGATGGGAAGTACTTCTTATTAAATGGCTCCAAGGTACCCACTCCCAGACTGCAAATGTGACAGGTTTTTGTTACAAGTTCATCTTTCGCAGCATTGCAGTCAGTGGGTTTTGCTAAGTAAGAAGCGGTCTTGGCAGCTGCATCAGAATTTTGAGGTTTCCAAGCTGGTGGAGAATGACCATGTCAAAATGACAACCCATGTTGTTTTAGGGCCACAGAGAACAGAAAAGCACACTGTTCAGGGAATGACCTTCACAAAACTCCTGGTGAAAAAGACAAGAAAAGCCACTCTTAAGTTTCCTTCTCTGTATCACCAGCTCATGGTGTTCAGCTTCAGGGAGGGCATTAGTTAACCTCCTCTGTGACAGCATAGGCAAAAAGAAACTAAAACCATGTTTTCCCCTCTCTTTATTCATGCCGGATTTTGTAGGTTTTTTTGAATTAAAACTTGACAGTAAGTTTGAAATAGGGCTGCTCGGAACATTTCTGCTAAAAGAAGCAGTGGCAGAATAAAATCTTGAAGAAATGTAGAGGTGTAGAGAGTTCAACAACACAGGGTTGATCTGTAGCTGTTGAAGTATTTGTGTGTGGTGTGAAGAGACCCAGCCTGTGGGAGAGGCCGTACGCATGTGGCCTGGTTCAGAGTTGAAATTCTTTTGGGCAGAGTGGGTCTACAGTCTGTACTAGCCTTGGATCCCTCCGCTGCTGTAAGCAGCAGAATATGCAAGCTTTTGTGCAAGTGCACCATGGATTTTAATTTAATTCAAATGTATATTGCAACTTGTTTGTAGAGTTTTGTAGTAAACTTACTATTCTGTGGTCAGCTTTCCTTGGAAATGGGTTCACAAGAGGCAGAACTAGTGGCAGAACATTCATCAGAATTTTAAGGGAAGAAGCAGCAATTTTTCACCGCTCTGTTCTATGCTGATCTATTACAAAACATTGAAGATTTTGTGCTCACAAAATCAGAACAGATATATCTCTTACACATCTTTCCTCTCTCGAAACAGGTTTGGATATCAAACGGCGGCCTCGCTAATATTTTCACAGTGTTTGCTAGGACTGAGGTTGTTGATAAAGATGGACAAGTAAAAGACAAAATCACTGCTTTCATCGTAGAGCGAGATTTTGGTGGAGTCACCCACGGGAAACCTGAGGATAAGTTAGGCATTCGAGGATCCAATAGTAAGAATCACTTAAAATTGTTCACAGAAACGGTTTTAGTATTTTAATGTTTTAATTTGTTTAGATCATCTGAATTCAGGGGCAAATCAATATCTGTTCCATGCAACAGCGTAAGTCTCGTGTTTCTTTACCTAGCTTTTCCTGTGTGTCCTTCCTAATGCAGGAAGAAAATGGTGTAATTCTTTTCTGCACGTGACGCTTCCCTAACTAGGCAGTGAAAGAAATTACTGAGACGTTTGGACTGCTGTATCAGTTCCTTAAAACAGAGACAATACGATCGTTTTCTCCTTACAGAGTGTACTTTAATTAGATTTTGAATATTTTACATCAGTACTTGATGTCGACTACAGTCTTTTCCCAAATTCTAACTTCTTTGGTAAAGCACATGTAATTCTGTCAGAAACAGTGCATTAGGAAGACTTTACTTCTTGTTACAAAAAGAATGAGTTATGTTCCTGAATGTCTGTTAAATATTTCTACATAATAATTCAACGCCCATTAACTGTGTTTCAGCCTGTGAAGTACATTTTGAAAACACAAAGGTGCCTATAGAGAATGTAATTGGAGAAGTAGGAGGGGGATTTAAGGTAAGCAGTCAGGAGTAACTACTGATGATTTTTAAAAGCCTGAAGGAGACTTTTTGATATTTTTTTTTTTTCCCGTGTACTGAAATTTCCTTATTGGTAGTATGAACGTTGCCAAACTGAAGAACACAGGAGGATGGACTTCTCTGTTTACCTTGTGTGCTGCGTATTAATTGGTTTAATTGGCACACTGCGCGAGCGTGCCATAATCTCAGCTTTGTATGTCTGTCTGCTCAGAACAGGTTTAGAGCTGGTTCTGCTGTTTGCTTGGCTTTTTAATGCTGTTTGTGGTATACTGTGCTCTTCAGAAAAGGGAGGAACTTTTTCAGCAGACCTTCTGAATCGAATCAGGGAAATGTCTTCTGCTGTTTTCTACAGCCGGAATTGTGGGCTGTGTAGAAAAGGAGAGGAAAAAAAGTGTGACAGGACATGGTTCAGGGGAAGGCCAGATGCTGTCCAAAGTCTCCTGGTTTTCCAGGGTTAATTACAGCGCAAGACCATCACGAGAGGAGTACATTGAAAAGCTGTCGTGGGTCGGTTTCTCTTCATTGCATCAGAGAAGTGTGATGCCAATAAAGATAACGCTGTGCTGTTGTAACCTTTCTTCAAGAGGTGTGGATTGGCAAAACTGTTCTTAATGATCCTCCTCAGTTTTCTTACCCCTTCTGTAGCAGGGAACTCCACTTAAATGCTAAATAAAACAATTTTCCTTTATGTAGTAAACATAGCAAAAGATTATTTTTATAGTTCATTCTTCAGATAATTATCACAAATTAAAATGAAGGAACAATGCTAAATTTTTTAACACTCTTTGAAATGAGTCACCCATGTTTCTTTTGTTAGGAAACAATAATACCAGATTTCAGAGTCTATTTTTGTACATCATTGATCTGTATTTTGTTTCTACACCTTTCATTCTCATTCCCTGGTCTTGTGTGTTGCTGAAGGCTATCTGGAGCAGGAAAGCATCCGTTGCAGGTCAGCTGCAGAGAAGATTTTTGTATTTGGCTGTTGCGTACACACACTAAGCAGTCTTCTGTTTTATTTCTTTGTCTGTTTCATAAGCTTCAGGAGTGCTGTCTAGTTTGAACATTGTTTGTGTAGTTGCAGACAAATATATTTTTACCTACATTTTACCTGAGCGTAGTTCAAATAGGGGATAATTTCCAGGTCACTGGATCAGCGGTATCTGCAAATCGTACCAAAGATGAAATGGGATGCAGTAGCTCCCCTTACAAGCCTAGTTTTGAAGCATTATTGCTGGGATGCAGGATGCTGTGCTGAGCGATCCGAGGGCGGCTGTCCCAAGATAGGAGGTGTGTGCCAGGGACGAGTGAAATCCAGGAATGCACCAGAACATGAAGCAAGGGGCAGTGACCATCGTGACCTAAGGGGAAATTTTGTGGCAGAAACATTTGTGCCTAAAAAACATTCCTTTTCTTCACAGGTTGCCATGAACATCCTAAACAGTGGAAGATTCAGCATGGGCAGTGCATCTGCTGGAATGATTAAAAAATTGATAGGTGGGTGAATTGGTGCTCTGGATTGCTGGATGCCGCGCAAAACCCTGCTCTGTGTAAGGCATAGAATGCAGTTAATTCAAAGTAGAAACACAGGTCTTGATCGTAACAGCATTTCTGTGTCAGTCATAACATGCTTTGAGTTCTTTAAAACACTAAAATAATTCTTATTTAACATTTTTATTAAAAGCCTGTAAAACACTGAATTTTTTTTCAGTTCATAGAGTGGGAAGCTACTGCTTCCGTTGAATTTTTCTGAGGTGAAATATTCTTACTGAGAGAATAACCTACATCCTATTCCTTTTAGAAGGTATCATCTCCGTAAAAATTTGCAACTTGAATAGCTGGCTCAAGGCTTACACACAGTAATAAGTAATAAAATGGATTTCTACCAGTAGTTACCAAAAATAGTAAGAGAAATCCCTCTGAAGTAATTAATTCACACTAAAATGTGCCTTCCCTAGGAGTACACAGGTTCACACCTCAGATTCTTCTTTAAAAACCTTTGGCGCAGTGTTCCCAGAACTGATCAACGCTGTTATTTTGAGGGTGTTTTTCACAGGCTGCCGCTCTGAAGCGGCGAGGGGTTCACTGTGTAGCGGCTGAAGTGTCCGAAACGGGGAATGGAAAGGCGCTACCAGCACGAATGGTCTGGCACGGTTACAGTTCTGCTGTTCTGAGACGGATTTTTTTTTTTTTTTTTTTTAGAAATGACAGCAGAGTTTGCTTGTACCAGGAAACAATTCAATAAGAGACTGAGCGAATTTGGATTGATTCAGGTAATAAAAAATGAGAAACCTAAATCTGTGCTTTGTGTTGACTAAGTGCAAGGACATACATTATGTTGGGGTTCTTCTGGCTGTACTGATTTGAAGAAATCGCTAGAGGTATTTAATTTGTGTGAACTTAGTGCAGACTTCTGTACACTGGTCTTTTAAATGTCTAGAATGATAAATGTCATGGTTTGGTTTTTTAGATTTTTTCATGATTGTTTTGCAGTAGTACTTTTTATTAATTAGTATTTGATAATATGCTAAACATATGAAAACTGCAGTTGTGCTCTTCAGTTTCAGGGTTGACTGTGGGACTTTGTTTCTGAATTACTGTGTGATTCCTCGCGTTACTATTTGACAGGAGAAGTTTTGCTTTATGGCTGTGAAAGCATATGTCATGGAGAGTATGGCTTACCTCACTGCAGGAATGATGGACAGGCCGGGGTTTCCAGACTGCTCCGTGGAGGCAGCCATGGTCAAGGTAATTAATTTCACTGAAAGACTTGCCTGCGGCTTTAAGCTAATACAGAGTAACACCTCTCCTGTTTTCAGTCTACATTCCAGATTGCCCAGAGACTCAGGTATTGTATTTAGACCCAATACAAATCCTCAGTTAGAGGAAAAAAGGTAGACATTACTGTTTTCTTTTACTCCCAACAACCTATTGATCACATCAGGTTCAGGCTTTTGTCACCGTAGGAAACAAAAACTGCGTACAACAGATGTGGAGTATCGGGGTCCTCTTGACTTCTGGTTTTATGCAGCCTTACACGCTGGCAGTAGCAGAAAGACACTCAGTTATATAACCCCAGCTGCTGGGCTGGCTTGAACTTGGAATTGGTTGCAAAATGTATTGTGAGAAAGAGTGGGGCCCTCTCTGCTGGAGCGTCGCTGTGAAGGCAGGGCTGCGGCGCGGGGCAGGGCTGGGTGCTGCTGGCTGGCAGCCGCCCTCGAGGAGAGCCCGCAGGTTTTCAGCCCGTGTCGACATCCATTCCCGTGCAGGAGTTCAGAAGAACTCGTGTTCCGGTGAATCTGGGGAGACGTGAAGGGCTCCACCAACCAGCTGCAGCTGTTCTTTGGGTTTGTGGCTCCGACTCGCCCAGGGGCATTTCCTTACAGGGACGTTTTTGTGGCTTGCACGGAAAGTATTTCAGTTTGACCAAAGCACACACCCTGAGCCATCAGGATACTGTTTGGGCAAGCCTTCAGCAGGACTGCTGTAACAGCAGTACGAAATGCTGCAGCAACGTCGCGTAGCTGTAAGAACGGGGCCGTGCGTTCTGTATTTCTGTGCAGCTCAGGGGCTAAAATACTGTTCGTCGGCAGGTGTTCAGTTCTGAAGGCGCCTGGGCTTGCGTAAGCGAAGCACTGCAAATCCTTGGAGGCCTTGGCTATATGAAAGATTACCCCTATGAACGCTACCTCAGAGACACCAGGATCCTTCTGATTTTTGAGGCAAGTATGAGTAGACTGGTTTGACTGTAACTGAGATTCACTGTCTCATTCTGAAAACCTGAGCTGAGCCCAGGTACTGAGTTGAACAGGCCTTTACTTGTGTCGTTGTAAAGTCTGTAAAAGCTAGAATGGGACTGAAGAACTCGTCTCGTTTACTTTGGAGATACGGATAGTTCTTTCCTGTAGTAAAATAAGGTACGGTGGCTTTTATACCCGAACCAGAAAGTGTGAGTTACAGTAGGAACCGGCACCAGCTTTGCCTCTGGAAAGAACAAACTCGTTACATGTGCGCACACGGTAGTAAATACTCAGTTTTTTATATATCCTGGTAGTGTACATACGGTTTCTTCTTAAATATTTAGAAACTTTCTGGATGTTTTCAACAAAATATGTAGCTGTTGTTTTAAATACACTGTCATGAGAAAAAACAGTTCCAGTTGATGGCTTGGGTTTGTTGTTGTTTTGAACAGACAAAAGGATTCTAAATTAGCATAAAAGCCTAAAACTATTTTAGTTGACAAAAGTAATTAATCAGTTTATGTTCAGTAACTAGTTGTAATTGCATGTGCTGACTCAGGAGGAGGTCAGAGTACTCTGCCTGCCTAAGCAAGAGCCTTATGAGAATGAAGCGGCCATCGCTTTGTATCGAGCATATGTTGAAACAATGATACAATAGATTCCCAGACATCAAATTGTACAGTATGATCTTCATTCCTTGGTCTGTATTCGCTTTCCAAACAGGCACGTTGAGCAGTTTTACACCTATTTAAATGTTCCTGTACTGGATCAATCCAGACTTTTTACTCAAAATGCATTTAGTCTGGTTTCTTTTTCATTATAATACATAAGTATGTTTGTTTAATAATGAGAGGCTCAACTTCTTCACAGCTAAATGCAATCAGAATTTATAATTGAGATAAAGCAAAAGATATCAAACATTTATGGGTGGATGAATCTTTTAATACTAGAGCAACAGAAAGGGAAGACTGGCAGACAGACCTGCTTGGAAAACATTCATAGAATCATAGAATCATAGAATGGTTAGGGTTGGAAGGGACCTTCAAAGGTCATCTAGTCCAACCCCCCTGCAAGAAGCAGGGACCTCCCTGACTAGATCAGGTTGCTCAGAGCCTCATCCAGCCTGGCCTTGAACGTTTCCAGGGATGGGGCATCCACCACCTCTCTGGGCAACCTGTTCCAGTGCTCTACATTCATTAATGTTGTAAACGCTATGTAAGTAAATAGTTAACTAAAGATCCTGTCTTCCAAATTATACATATACTTTAAAAAAAAAAAAAAAAAAGGTAATAGTGTGTTTCATTTTTGTTGCCTGGTTCCAGTATCCCTTACCCTCTGCAGCCCTGTGTCCTCCCCTCCTCCTGTCATCGCTTAGGCAGACTCAGCTGGGGCGTAAGCGCGTTTTCCTTACGAGTGGTGATCATCTCTTGTCTTATGTAGAGCTCTCAAAAGAATTTTATCCCACAAGCCCAAGTGTATTTTAGAACATTTAAAGGAAAAGCACAGTGCGTAAGTTATTTAGCCATTAAAAGCAGTTTCAGGGGTAGGGAGGAGGAAAGTATAGAAAATATTAGCACAGCATATCTAGATTTTGAAATACTAAAATACTTTGTACATGATACTGACGTCACTTTTTATCTTATTTTTTTTTACAGGGAACAAATGAAATTCTGCGAATGTATATTGCTTTGACGGGTCTGCAGTATGCAGGGAAAATCTTAACGGACAAAATTAAGTAAGTATGTTCTTATTTATTGCTAATAGTTTTTAGTAAACAGAATCTGATAACTGCCGAACTATAGACTGTAGAAAAAAACCTGCAGTATTTTTCAATGTATTTTCTGTCTAAAAGGCAATTCAATGTTATGGGGGGTGTGTTTTTGTGGGTTTGGTTTTTTTTTTTTTTCTTTCTTTTTTTGATTGGATGTTTTATAGCTTTAGGAATCTTGGCCTTATTGTATTTTATCTTACAATTTCAGCTTCTGTAAAATTCTTTCTTACAAGACCAGTAATTAAAATTTTAATAACTTACTTAAGATTTTATAACAAGGTTTTAGAGGTAAGACAGCATATTGAATACATACAGTGGTCTCTGGAATTTATTGTATTTTTGAGAGGAACTGAAGATAAGGCCAATTTTAAGGCCTTATAATTATTCTCCAGACCACAGTAAAATGGAACAAGAGGCTGGATGATTCATGGACAACCTGCAGGTGTTTTGATAAAGCATTTAGAATGTCAGCCGTTAGCTGGAGCTCCTGAAACTTCCCTTGCAAACCAGGAAATGGCCTTTAACAGCTGTTGTTTACCCACCATTTTAGAGAAATCAAGAAAGGAAACGTGGGAGTGGCGCTGGCGGAGTTTCTGAACAAATTACGGGACTCCATGGGCAGAAAAGTGGATTACGGGCTGGTTGGCGATCGCGGAGTAGTGCATCCCAGCCTCCAGGTAAGGGGAGGGGCACACAGCGCTCCGATCAGGTCCTGGCACTGGGCTTTCGTGCTTGATTCCCTCACTGCTCGTCACAACTCGGGATCCTGTTTAGGAAAAACAAAGTGAATCTTGGGAACAGTGAGATTTACAAATTTAAGCAGACGTTGGTAGCATTTCAGGGGTAAGGACTTAGTTGTAGCCATTTATTTATTATAAAGAAAGATACACATCAAGGTAAAAGGAGGGCAGCTTTACATCTGTATTTATACCAAATCCAAGTTTATCTCCATATTAGTAATCCGTAGAGATTGAGCCTTCACAGTATTAAAGGCTTTGTTTGTGATGGTCTGTTGCTGCCCTTCATTGTAAGCTCAGTTACAAATCACAGGGGTTTTTCCTGTTTTATAGTAACACAGTTTTAGGTAAGAATTGCTGTGTATATATATATATAGACACACCACACTTAATCACTTGGTAAGTAATTTTTCATGACCAAAGATAAATGTTCTGTTAATAGAAGAATTATAGGGTTGGTTTTTTTTGGTTGGTTGGTCGGTTTGGGTTTGTGCTGTTTCCCCTCCCTGCCCCACCGATGTTTTGTTAGCAATTTGAAAAAATGGTAACAGAATTATTTTTCCTGTTCTGTCAGCGTAGCTGTCCTCCAGGTCAGCTATTTCAGGCACACAGGTAAGGGGATTTGCTAGCAGGAGTGGCTCATCCTGATCCTGGCCTGCTGCAGCCAGACCACAGAGCAGCCGCTTTCTCAGGCAGAAGCTGCTGTCGGCCAGGGCCGTGGTTACGGGCTGGGCAGCCCAGGGGTGGCGCACGCTGCCCGTGGGTGCTTCCTGCTCAGATCCGTGGTGTTCAGCTTAAAGTCTCTGCTTTAAGGGCGTGGAAGGTGCAGGTGTGTGTTTTTCCCCTTAGACGACTGCTCAAATTGTTGTATTTTCTGTTTTATCTTACAGGAAAGTGGCAAGAAACTTGAAGAAAACATTTATTATTTTGGAACCACAGTGAGAGGCCTGCTAAGTAGGTTTGGCAAGGTAACCATTATTTTTTCTGTTATCCAGCCCTCTCGGTGCAATAGTTGTTTTCTTCCACCTCTGCAAGCACAACTCTGCCTGCTCCAGTGACTGTTTAAAGTATTTTGCTGTGAGCAGTCACTGGAAGCCACTTCTCAGTTGCCAAAGGAAGAGCTACGCCAGGTGTTGTGAATGTGTGCTGTCCATCCATCTTGTGCAGCACACAGATCCATCGTTGTGCCACGCAAACTGATGTAGTTAAATAGGAGAACTGAACTTGGAATACTCCGGATTTTCCATTTTATAACAGTTAATCTGATGTGTTCTGAGTGCTTATCAGATTAGGCCCTGCCACATTCCAGCTTAACTAAGACATCTTTTGAATAGGCTTAAGAAATTTGGTACTTGAATAATTTCCTTGGGTTTGGCATTTACCTAAGTGGTTTGAAGACACAGCAATTCTACTGTTGGCTGCAGACAGACTGTTAAACGGTGGAACATATTTAATCCAAAACTGTTAAAAGGCAGAGCATGCTTAATCCAAAACTTTCTGAGGTAGGGTAGCAATTCTATGTAACAACTTACCTCTCTATGCTAAATAAATATGAACTAAGTACGAAGTATGAAAAAAAACCAAAGCTTAGTTCAAGTTTTGAACTGATGAGCTGCAAGCTAATACTCATTTTTACTCTTCCAGACAATAGTGGATGAGCAGCTGGTTCTGAAGAGGGTGGCAGATATAATCATTAATTTATATGCAATGACAGCAGCTATTTCCAGAGCGAGCCGGTCCATCAGCATCGGTCTCAGAAACCACGACCATGAAGTAAGTGTACTTGAGTAGCAGCCGTACCCCTGCGGCGTCTGCACCCTGTGGATCGCGCAGCGGAAAATCAGTATTTATTGCCATCCTGCCTCACGTGGTGTTTTGCACTGAAGAGGCACCGTCCAGCCTCCCTCCGTTTTACCATGCTCTAACCAGCCACTTCAGCCTCGGTGAGCTGACTTTCCCTTCAGCTCCAAAATGGGACGAGCACGGTGCTGTCCTAAGAGAGTGCTGTAAACCAGCAGGCATTGCGTGCTCGTGTCTCAGACTTACAAAAGCTCAGTGACAAACAGCTTTCATTACACTTGGTAGTACGCTCTGCATTTGTTAAAAACTTCTATCACCTACCACAGCAAACTCTCCTGTAAAACCGACAGCGCACCAGAACATTTCTGAGCTGACTGGTGCAGGAGTGCAGTAACCGTGCCCGTTGCCTCTCAGGTGCTGTGAACCTTGGAGCTGCATGCTATCAAAGTGTTCAGGACATTCTAACACACACAGACACATTTATGAATTAATTACAAAGCTGCGTGTTCTCTTAAACCTGCTACTGACATGCAGTTCTTCCCAAACTCTTTCCATACAATCATTAATAAATAGTAACATACATATAATAATAACAATATTTTATCAACAAGTTTAGTGACAGTAAAGTGGGAGTTTGACACTGGTGATTGTATAGTAGCTCATTTAATGTTTCATGGTAACAATTTGCTACAATTAAGTGGTAGACAAATGCAAGCTGATTAACCTTTATCTTGAGACTTCTGTTTGGTGAGCGTAAGCCCTCCTGGATTTGTCACCAAAAATGTCTTCTAGTCAATTTTGAGTGAAGGGACCATCCCAACTCTGACACGCAGTAGCTGTGGGGAAAAAAACAACAGCTAAGCTTGCAACAGCCACTACTGTTGCTTGCAGGGCTGCATTAGCAAGAGACAAAACTAGACTAGGGGTGTAAGTGACAGTATTTATTTTTACATTGTTTTGTTAATGAAATTCATTCACTAGTTTTCAGCTGCGTTTTACTATTTTCTCAGGTGCTTCTTACAAATATCTTCTGCACAGAAGCGTATTTCAAGAATAATTATGCCATGGCTCAATTACAAAAATGTAAGTAAGTTCTATAAAAATAAAACCATTTTTAGACTCTTACAGCTGTCACAGATTCTAACCAAAAGTAGGTGGTTTTGATGTGACCAACAGAATAGTTTTGCTCTGCTTTTAGTTTGGATGAGGCCCAGAACTGGTGCCAGCTGAAAATAAAGAGTCTCTTAATTTAATAGATTAAAAACAAACTGCAGTGATTCTATTTTCCAGCTCGGGAGGAACACAACATCTATCAGTAGCAAATACGCCTGTAAAGAGAGCATTAGTACTTTACCAATTGGACACTTGCTCTGTGAAACTTGGTCTGCAATAATCAGTCTTCTTTAGAAGTTAATGTTACATTATTTCCCAGCACTGAAGAACAGACACCTGCCTTTGTATTCTAAAAGTAGCTGAGTTAAGTTTCTTTCTGTTTCTCTGCAGATGCAGATGAAAATCTGGATGACTTTATTAAAAAAGCAGCAAAGCAGGTGCTGGAGAAGAGAACCTATATCTGTTCTCATCCCCTGGACAGGACGTTCTAGTCACCCCGACTGCAAATACTGGTGACTGTAAATCGGTGACTAATCTTCTGCAGTTCGCGTATTTGACAGCTTAAAAATAACTGTTTAATGAGTTTACCAAATGTAATTAGCTGTAATTGTGTAAAATAAAACTTCTAAACACACCTTCATATAAAGAGGAGAAGTAAAGGCATTCTGTTTAAATGTGCAGTACCTTATGGGATGCAGATGCAGACAGCTGATGTTTGGAGGGTGCGATGTGTTTCCCCAGGGAAGGGATGGGGTGTTTCTGTAGGTATCTTCAGGCTTCAGTCACCTACTTGTGTGCCCTTAGAGAAGCTCTGGAAGACTTGCGGAACCAGAACAGTGCGGTGTGGAAGGGACTGCAGGAGGCCATCGTGTGCAGCGCCTCCTGCAGTCAGCATTGCCTCGTGCGGGCGGGTTTGGGGTCTCTGTAAGGACGGGGGGGTCACTGTCTCTCTGAGCTCCTATTTAAATGTTTTTCTTGTATTTCAGCAGAACTTCTCCATGTTCTGTTCCTGGCCTTGATCTTAAGCCCTACACTGGCCCTTTGCTTTGTTTTGTTTTTTTTTTTTAAAAAAAAACTAATTAATTAAAATATTATTTATATAATTAAATATAAGCTGTCATCTTTGTTTAAAAAGTCTCACAACAATAGATTTTTCATGAGTGTTATTCAGACGTGTTGACAGTTTACACGGTTTTTTCCCCAAACCTCTTGCTAATCCCCAAACATCAGTTAGCTGCCTCTGTCCCTGCAAGGTGGGTTTTATCCAGTGACACATTTCACCGGTGTCCCCCGCTTGCCTTCTGGAATTACCAGCTGGCCAGGGTTCCGGAGGAAGGCAGTTATTTTCAGTCCCAGGTAAGAGTAGCGGTTAGCTGTGCAGGGAGTGCTCTCTGGTCCCCGGGTACCTGTATCCAGAATAACGTCGCTCTAGTCTGTGATTCTGGAGAGGGGCCTGGTGGGTGAGGACGGTGGTGCATCCTCCTGCTCTTGCAGTTCAGTCTGTCTTGAAAACAAATGAATGTTTATAGCACAGTAATCTGGAATGGAAATGGATGCTTAGCTCCAACTGTATCTCTGTCCACAAATTCCTAATAAACAGAGTTGCAATGTTTTAATTAAAGCTGTTTAGTAAACACCACTGAATCGACTTAACAGGCACTGAGCTCACCACATTAATCAGTTACTGTGTTACTTCATTCTTGTTGCTCAACAACTCTTCGGAGAAGCGTGATTTGAATAAGGAATGCTGACCATCAGGTGTTTTACCTGACTGGGGTGGGCTCTGGCAAAATTTGCTAACCACTTAGTGGGTCTGGATCAGCTAACACAGTAATTTTGTTAGCTAACACCCTGTGTTCTTAGCGCTGCACCTACCTTGCTCTGGGAGGTAGAGTCCAGCTGGGAGATGACAAATCCAGTGTTCAACCCAGCAAAATGCCAGGTTCAACACGAGAGCTAACGAGTCATCACTGCACAAGGTGGCACTCAAAAGGCTGAACTCTGACCTTGTTACGCATGATTTCCATCTAGTGTGGGATTCTGAAAGGTTACATTGCTGGAAGAACTCAAGAGGTAGACAAAGCCAAGCAGTATCTCAGACTATGTGATGGCACGACTGCAAAACAAAGGCCAGAACGCATCTCCCACAATAAAGAACAAAATACCAGTGACGCCACTTTACATGGGTCCGTATGTAACTGAGACAGTAGCTCCAAGCTTCCTGTTAATGCAATACTTGCTGTCTGATACAGTTTAGAGAGTTCAAATAACATGACACTGCTTCAAATTTCTAGCAGTTAAACTGGAAAGGTAAAAATTGCTCTTCAAGAACTTACTTAATTTCTATTTCTTTCACTAGAAATGCTGCAGCCTACATTCTCCAGCGTAAGGCCAGGCGCACAGTGTCTGACAGCTCTGTGGAAAGCGCCGTCGGTGAACTTGTGGGTAATGCACAGACACCCAGGGCCAGCGTTTACCAGTGGCAAACCCAGTTCCTTAATTCTGGAGCCTGGCCTTGAAAAGGAGACTTCTCAAGAATGCCAAGGTGTCCTATATAATTGGGATACATCCTAAGAATTTAACTTAGCGACCGAGTAATTTATTATTATACTGTCTGTGTACAGTAACTCTCTCACACGCACCACAGCAAAGGATGTGGGCCCAGCGTGGCTATTCCTAGCCATTAGGTTGTCTTTCTTACTTGGAATCTGCGCCTTGGAGTTTTTCAGCCTTCCCATGCTCTCTGCTGTGCCAGGGGGTAACGTTCTTGCGCCACTTCACGCTGTGCTCGTCATCAGGGTCTGGTACAAAGCCACTGGCGATGTTCTTTCGCCCTGGGAGGGCATCCGAACCGGTGGCGCGGGGCTGGCATGCCAGCGCTGGGCCAGTCTGGGACAGGAAAACAAGTGGATGGTCAGGTGCTCGGGCAGCCGTGCCTTAAAAACAAGGAGGTGAGGAATGTCTGCCCGCACAGGAAGGTGTGGGTGCCTCTGAGCTCCAAGGCGAGGCAAGTTGTAAATGCATAGATTCCCCCAAAACATGGACAACAAAACAAAAGCTCTTGCACTTTCTTATATAAGTGAGCTCCAGAGCATTTACCTTACAGGCAAACTACAACTTTGGAAATGCACACAGCTAAAGCACACAGTGCTCAAATTCGTATGGTCTTACAAGCCTTTATGTGAGCTCGCTTTTTAAAAAAAACCCACAACACACACCAAACCAACCAAATAAAAGCTCACAACTGTCAGGTTAGTGAAGATAAAGCTTGGGAGGAGTGTCCACAGAGCTGTCCTACAGCCCTCAGGAGGTTTGCCTGCCTGGCACGTGAGTAGTAATATTTAGCAGAAATCATCCCAGTAATCAACAGCGGCACCAGACAAGAGCTGAGAGACTAAATATACTCAGACGCGTGATTTGAACGTGAGCAGTACCACAGTGGGTCAGATGACGCAGAAGGCTAAATAAAGCACGTGCTCTGAGAGGCAGTCCAGCAGCTGAAGCAGGAACAAGAAGCCTGCGTGGCTTAAAATTTCAGAAGTCCATATTTGCTTTTATAGCAAAAAGTAAATCCTGTTAGAGCTGCAGAGCCTGCACCTAGGAATGGCTGTTTCCCACGATGCACAAACACAGACTGACTGATGTCAGCAATCAGAGGGGGAGAGGGAGGCGCGCAGCTGGACCCCAGCGCACCCAGCTGAGCCCCGGGCCCTCAGGGGGGGCAGTTGGAGCAGCTGGGGGGGTCCCGCTGTGCTCCCGCGCTGCCCAGGCCAGTACGGATGTACCACCTTTCATCAGAGAGCCAGGAGTCCTGGGCAGGGAGAGAGGGAGGGGAATTACCCTACTTACAGAGGATGAGGATGGAGGAAAAGCTGCAGCACTTAGCAACCAGCTCTAAGCTGCTACAGCAAAGAGGATTTAAAAAAAAAAAAAATCAGGTGAAGGAGGAGGTACTCCAAGAGAGACAAATTGGTATGGAACATGATAGCATAAGGATGCAGAGGTAATATAGCAGGCAATGGCACTAAACTGGCTAGTGGAGCTGAGATCCTGTGTTCACCCTTCTGAAAACAGTCCTACATAAAAATAAGCAGAAAATAAATTGTGCTGTGACAATGTGACTCTGCATGTTTAGCATTAATATAGCCATTGCGGTTCAATTCTAGGTTCCTGCACCAAGGCACATCATCCAGCAAGGACCTTTTCTTTCTGTCAGAGGAGAAAAACACTGTAATGGAAAAGGAGGCTAGTGTGATTGCCATAATTAGAATGTCATGAAGCACAAGATGTATGTTATCTAATAAACTAATACGAGTATTTATATGCCATGTATCAAAAAAAAGAGCTGGTTTTTGGAATTACAGGAAACAGGCAAAGAGCGCAAGATGGGCAAGTTTCGTAGTTTGACCAGCCAAATCAAACCAGAAGGCCAGGCAGAGAGAGCACAAAGGGACAGCAGTTTAAAGCCTGACACTGCAAGCTGAGCAGGCCAGGCAGCTTGCTGAGTGGCATTTCACACAAGGGCTGGCACTTGGAATATTTAAGAAAAAAAAAAAAAAAAGGAAAAAAAAAGAAGGGGAGTGAGGGGCAGTGAGTTGGCCGCAAAGGTTTCCTCTGCTTTTCTTACCAACATTCTCGTGGTCCCTGTGTTTGTTTTTCTAGAGCATTTTTAGCCCACAGCGAGCCTCAGTCCCTTTGATCAACATCAGCTTTAAAAGCACACGCAGGGTTGGGTCAGCCATTTAGATGCAAGCACTATGATTCAGCCAACAAAAGAACAGTCAGGTGCAGGCCACCCATACCGCGTTTCATATTAATGAGCACGAAGCCTTTAGTCTCCCAACCTGGGGTGGCTGTGTGGGATTTTTGCACCAAAAGGCAAAGGCTCAGGAAATCCATACAGCTCTGTGGTAACCAAAGGAACACATGGCGAGACATTTGGCACGTAGGCTACAGCAGTGCCTTGACCCCGACATTTCATTAGGGACATCACAATTTCTTTTAGAGCTGCCAAGCCAGCTGGCCAAAAATTGTTGTTCTTTTCTCACCCACTGCACACTGAGGGGCGAGTTAGTTAATTGAACAGAAATTATCCCCCTTCCTCCATTATCTCTGAGCATCAAAGCAAAGAACACACACAAAAAAAATCATTTTATGCCCAGGCTGGTACGTTTCTCTAAGAGCTTCGTAAGACTGAGTCAACCAGTGCTATCAACACCAATTTTAATAAATATTTTTACTTCTGAAAGTATTGTGCTAAGTTGTCACGTTATCTGCGTTCCACAAAGCGCAGGACGGCTGTTGCACAAGGTCAGTACCCAAGACAGTTACCCTTTACCTTCAAACCGGGTCCTGCCTTCCTGAGCGAGAACTTCAGAGGTTCATCTTTCAGAAGTCCTTGGAGCTTCTGCAGCTGAAACCTGGCTCCTGGCCCACGTGTGGGTGACTCAGCTGCTGTGGAGCACCAGTGAGCTTTCAGCTTGGTATCACCAAACGTAGTCTGCAGAGTCCGGGCAGCATTTTCACGAGGCCAACACCATGCTGTAGGAGAAAAACCAGGCAATAGAAACCAGTTAGATGGAAAAAATACATTTTGGCTCTTTGAACAAAAAAAAAAAAAAATGCAAACTAAAAGCTGCTATTCGAAAGAACAACCCTCTCACCAGGATTCCACAGGAGAAATGATACAGGTGTTGGAATAAGGGCTAGTGCCCAGAGCCAGTAGGCTCCATAAAACACACATGAACGTGGAGCTAATCCTGCTGCTTTCAAAAGCATTTCTCTGTAAGAAGCACTTGTGCAGAACTGCACTAGGCAAGTGTTTTGCAAGTTACAGGGTAATGGGCAGCAGAAAAGTTCTAAAAGATTAAAGATTCTAGCAACCAGAATAAATTTATTATTTTCTGCTTGTAAGCATTCCAGTGAATCTCAGATGGTTCTGGGCAAAAAGAAACACATGGCAAACTTTTCAAAATACCTTTTGATAATGAAATGCAACTTGGTCTGTTAGTGTTTCTGGGAGAACATGAGGGTTACACCGACCACCTCACCAAGGCACGCTACAGGCTGCAACAGCATGCCGATTTAACTGGCTCCAGTTTCTTGGCGCTGCTTACAGTCTGCAAGGCAGCGTTTTGTCTGGCCTCGGTAACAGCAAAAGCTGATTGTCATCAGTCTGTACAAAGGAAGATGAGGCAGCCAACAGAGCCAGCTTTACCGAAGACTAAGCCAAGAAGGATCTATACCTCCCAGGCATATTTCACTATAGACAAAGGCACTAAGTTGGGTAAATGGAGGGGTAAAACTGGAGTATGGCCGAGGTCTTACATCCTAAGATGCTTCATTGCTCGAGTACGAACAGTTCTGCTGTACCCTGCTAAACCTCTTTGCGTTCAAACTCCCTTTCTCGATGGCAGAACCGAACAAGCTTTGGGACCATAGGTCAGAGCTCTGAGTTAAAAGCTTTGTGATTAGTTAATTTGAACAGATCCATTACCAGGCTGTGGGGCCGTTGTCCGGAAGAGCTCAGGTGGCTTCTTGTAAAGATCAAAATCAATGTGCCGTTTGTCCCAGCTCCATCTGTCTCGCGACAGCACTGGCTCCCTGTTACCATGCAGAGTGTTCTCCTGCCATTTCTAAACGAAAATTGAGTCCCTTTAAGAAGCCAGGCCAAACTCACCAGGGAGAAGTGACAAAAAATAATAAAAAAAATAAATCTAACAACTCCCATAACAGGAACATTACCAAAGTCCAGGCTTTACTACACAAGACTGTTTCTGTGAGTAGTCTTTCAATTTGTTGTGTTTGATACTCACGAAAAAGAACAAAAATCCATTTTGTGAGCAAGCTGCGATGCTCTAGTGCTGAGCTCTTATCTAATGTGCAGGCACTTACAGCACACTTGAGAAATACCTGTCAGGGGATTCAGTTTCACATTTATGTCACATTCTCTGCAGTGATACTGGTGCACTTCCCTGTACTTCATACGCAGCTGCTAAACTTGCAGGCAAGCGTGGACCAGCCCTCTCACCCATGTGATCCTGGGTCAATGCCCCCCTCTGCACAATGAGGCTGTTAGAGGACAGATCCACTCCAAACCTAAAGAACCTCGTTATTTACCTTTTCCCAACAGTAATCAGTGGACTGGCTGTACGGAATTCCCAGGACAATGGGAGCTATGTGTCATCTCAAGGACAATTTTAAAGCATAGTGCTTTTAGAAAGCAGAAGCTGTCCTAGTGCTTCTAAAAATACAAACATTAGCATGAGGCTTTTGGGCCGAGAGCCCAGGTGTCCCAAGGAAGCAGGTGAGAAGCATGTGCACTGGAATCATGGCAGGGATATCCATCATCACGACTGCAAAACACAGTTCAACTTTCTGTGGTCTTCTTTCAGACAAAACCAGCCTTCCTAAGCCACAAATTAACCCCCACTGTTGTTAGCCCTGTACTTTCACTGTTTTACCTAAAACTGTGCGGTTAAAGGATAGCTGTGTCAGTGCAGAAACTGTATGGAGATAACTTTTTTGCTTCCCAAGACACAGTGCAACAGAAGAATTTGCTTCTCAAATTCTGTGTTCAGAATGGTTCAAGAGGCAATGTATTAAAACCAGACTGCTTCAAAATGGGAACGCAAAATTTTCTGCCCTTGTTCTTGTTCCACCTGTCAGGTAACACGAATGGTAAGTGCGGAATCCATCTCCATTATCCAATTCAACACTGGCCGTGCCCGGGAGCTCCCTGCTTGAGCAGCAGGAGCCCGATTCCTCTTTTCTCTCAGCTCCACGGCCAGCACCGACGCTACACAGCTACTGGTACGGCAGCTGACACCTAGTGTCCTTCAGGGTGAGGTGTCAGCTCTCTTGCCCTCTCTCATCCCATCAGTAGGTGCCAATGGTCAACACAACCCACTCATCAACTGCTACTCCCACACCGATAGCACAGCCCCCATTTATTTCAGTTCAGCTGCTGCGCTGTAAGCCTGCCACCCCTTTCTCAGCTTGTCAGTTTTTGATCCTGCACTGCCTATCCCCTGCTCTTTTTTGTCTCTTTGGCAAAACGCACCAGCAATTACACTGTACTGGCTGGCTTCTGTTACTTTGGTCAGAGAATCTTTGCTCCTTCGTTCTCCACACACATTCTCCAGCATCATGGATTAAAAAAAAAGCCACTTTATTTTCATTAACCACTTCATTTATACTCTTAGCCTTTTTGAGAAACTACTTTAATCATATGGGGAAAAAAAAAAGGAAGACAAATAAAGCCTGGAAATTAAGTGAACATGTACACATTCTTGCAATATGATAACAAGCCTCCCAGCATTCAGCTTGTTCCACTCTGCGCTGTGACTGCGTTCAATTAATTTGGTAGAATTTGCTGATTCCAGACAAAAAAAAAACCCTGTTGTATTCCCTTTATTTCCTCATCTTGCCAACTCTAATAACATACAAATTTTCTGTCTAACACAGACCACATATGCTCAAGTATGCACAATGCTGGAGACTGCTCAAAACAGGGAACCATGAACCAGGCAAGGTGATGGTCCAGTGTAACGGCAGGGAACTAGAAGCTAAACAGTCAAGAACAGGAGAAGGGAAGGAGGATGCAGAGCAGGAAGAAACTGGTTGAGAACACAGTGATGGAGGACAAACACTCCATAAAACTGGAACTATGAACCAAAAATAAAAGATGGAGGAAAAATAAGCAATGAGGAAATTTGGAAACGTGAAAGAAGGCTACAGCTAGAATGGCAACTCACGAAGAACAGCCTGGAACCCAGCCATCACAGAACAGAATATTGTTATTGTTCTGACAACACTAGACCCCACTTGTAAACGTAAAACAAAGCACTCTATAGTTCATTAATAGCTATTAATATCCAATTAATACTGGTAAATCTTTTTTTTTTTTGTATGTGTTCAGGGTATAATTTGTGTGTCCAAACGAAGAATCAGCTGGGTGAGCCAGATGCTGATATCCCCAAATTGCAAATACAGGTGTTGCCCTCCAAAGAGCTGCCTAGGCTGCACCCCTCAAAAGAGACTTCGATGTGCTGAAGCACTCTGCCTCTTCCAAGTCTCCTAAAACGCTTGAGTTCACTTGAGACTGTTCATTTAAGTTTTCTCTTACCTCACTTAACTCCTCCAGACGTGCCTCATCAGGCATGCAAGGGTGCAGGTTGCTTTCAATGCTGCTCTTAAATCCAGGGAACACAAATCCATCCGGTGACAGCCACATACTCTTGGATTTTTCAAACAATTCCTTACAGGCAGCAACCACGTCCACTGGGTCAAATATGGCTGACAGATATTCATGGCAATAAGTGAATCTCTTTTTTGGTTCCTACAAAAAATGATATTTTAGTTAGTTAGTTAGTTAATGTAAATTCCCCTTTGCTGGACAGGAGCCCATAAGGTACAGAAGCAGTATAATTTCGTTACTTAAGAGTGCAAGTAATCATAGATCAAAATTACATAAACTATGTATCATTAAATATTTCTGAAGTTTTTAAATTTCATTCTATTATGATCCAATGATGGATTTAATGGAAATGATATAATGGGATCTGTAAAATAATTACAGAAATAAGCATTTTATAATATTATTTGTGCAAAAAGAGAACTGTAGTTCATACTGTGTTCATGGTACACGATGAACAGTTTTCACATTACAAACAACAGTTTTCACATTAATTTCCACTAGCTGACAGGAAAACAGCATTTGTTACTAAGATTCCAGCCAGCTATTCAGACAAAAGCAGATTAACGTGATTCTTCAAACATTCTTAAATGTGTTCTTCAAATCAGTTATTCCTGCATACACGGACACTGCAATCACTCAAATTCTTCCACGAATAAACGTGTGGGACACAGGACTGGAGGTGACCACCTACGTTATCAAAGTCTGCACTCCAAACGACACCACAAGCCACGGAGATGAGACAACTTGACTATAACCAACAGCATTTAGAGCAGAACATGACAGCAACAGAGAATACCTCTCAGAATGAGATCTTTTTGGATCCCAGCTTCCCTTCCTGTGTTCTAACACGGACATTACTCTTGTCAGACCGTTTTATTCACCTCTCTTTATCAAGCACTACATACAGCAAGCCAAGATCTTCCAGTTATGTGTCTCATTTTACCTTTGCCATTTCCTGGCGAAGATGCTTCTTTGCAAGTTCTGCAGAATTCAGGCTCTGAGAGCTGTAGTTAAAGACAGATTTGCCATCAACAGGAGAAATCCTGAAAGCTTCAAACTTTGGCTTTTTCACTTTTCCTTTGAGTTGGCATACAGCACCAATGTTAGCCTGCAAAGAGAGATGTGAGTTCTGTCTGAATTGCGATTTCAGAGTGGCACAAAAAAATTACAAACAAGCAAATGATTCTGCAAACCATTAAAACAAAAAAAAACTTTTAAGAAATCCCCACAACGTAATCTATATTTGTACATATATATATGTATTATTACACAACAGCTCTTTGTTAATAAAATACTCCACAAAAAGAATTTATTAAAACGTTCACACAATACCTACAAACACCTTACCAAAAGTGTTTAAGTCTAATGAGTCATTGTTTCAGGAGAAGGAGGAGGTGCTGATTAAGGATATGAAGTTTCCCAACTATTAGGCTTGGCATCTGCTCACCCTGATGTGGTTTCTCTGAAAAGACTTTTTCGCTGCCATTTCTTTCTTACACTGCACATAGATTTCGTTGTAGTTATCTAATGAAGAATATACTGCCTTTTTCACTCTGTTAACTTTTCCTGGTACTGTATAATTCTCAGAGGAAAGCGAGAGTAAAGGAGGTTTCTGAAGGAAGAGATCCTCCTCGGTTAGGGGAACTCCATACTCGCGACTCAAGACTGTGATCATCTCTGCCGAGGGCAGCAGATCCCCACGGATTACATCCCTCAGCCTCCTGCTGTGACAGAGGTAACTGAGCCTGCAAATAGACATCAACATGTTACCAGTTTACAAAAACTTTACTGACACCAAATCATTACAGTTAATATTAATGTGGAAAAAAAGGACACAATCTTCTTGAAACATCTATTTACTAAGTAGTTCAGGTCAGTTCATGTATGCTGGCATTCTCCAGCAATAAGGAAGGTTAGCAGGTTAATAAACCTACCAGGAATATTCTGGGAATGCTGCTGGCACTAGATTTAGCTGCAAGTTAATGATTGGTTGCTGAATTTCTCTAGCCTCTGGCTGGAAACACAATAAAGCAAAGTCCCTTCGTGCACACCGGCTCTAGTGCATCACCTGTATTTAAGTTGCACACCCACTAAAATCCCTCCCGCCTTACCTCTGGTTTTGGTCTCATTCCATACACTATTTGTGACAAGGCTTAACCCACATCTCATTTCTTCTCTTCGCTCCGCGTGGCCTGGAAAGCCCAGTGTTCACACAAAAGCTTTCTAAATAGACGACAGCTACTGACCGACCACTGTACACACCCTCTTAAAAAATTAAATTTGCAGCCTCTCTGGCTCAGGTCGTAGCACAGGGCACGAAATAAAGTGACTTACCTAACAGCCAAACGTAGTATTAGGACTCCTTGCCAAAACTGGAAATTTTTTAATTCATTTATCACAAAACCATTCTTTATTTGGGCCAAGTAACTTTACAAAGCGCTGTAGAAGAATTTAATCGTAAAATTACCGCAACTACACTATTTTCTTACCACTACTTCTGAAAAATACATGCAAACTGATAAATAACATCAATTTCAGAGTCGCACCGGCATTAATGACACAAACTGAGTTTATATCGATATGGTAAAAATTAAATTGGCCATTGTGCACACGGATCACATGCATTAGTTTTTCTGCAGTTAAAATTAATTTTCTGTCTGATTCTAGCAGAAGGAAATACTGAACACAGTTCACAGTCTGTATACCGCAGTGAAGAATTTATTTGTACATCTCTGAATAATTACAGACACAGCAGAACAAGGAAAAAGGACTAACACCCAATGCCCAGCAGGCACGAGCCACTCATCTGTGACGGTGGGCTGCTGAAAGGGGCTGGTGTCTAGAAGGACACTGTCTCAGACACTGAAGATGCTTTTACTGAGGTTCTCTCTGATTTTACAGCAATGAGAACTATGAAGTATAATGATCATTCCTGCAGCTTCACTTCTCTCTAGTGGAAAAAAAACCTCCTACATTTTAAATTATGCCAGCCATCCTGAAACTTCCACTTTCATTGCAGGAACCTGAGCTGTTGCAAGTTCTGCACAGCAGCCAACCTGCTGGTTTAATTTTTTTTTTTTTAGATAGGAGATACTACAATAAAACGTCACAAGAAAATTAACTACCAAGTATCTAAAATAAGCAGCAATATGTTATTTTCTACCTCAAATATTGCCAGCTCGCAGCTAAAGAAAGAAAGGTATTTATCAATCATCAATGAAAAAAAAAAAAAAAAAAAAAAAACACTTTTAATAAAAAAAAAAAAAAAAAAAGAGAA
Source organism: Tetrax tetrax (assembly GCA_009806455.1). Lineage (NCBI taxonomy): Eukaryota > Metazoa > Chordata > Aves > Otidiformes > Otididae > Tetrax > Tetrax tetrax. The sequence continues at coordinate 266,563 of WHYT01015844.1, forward strand.
AGAGACTTTTAAGAACAGCTCAGCAATGGCCACCAGTCACCTTCATATTGTATCATTTTGCTCACCACCTCCAGAGTAAACACAAAACAAATTACAGGTCTGTGAAGAGGTACCCAAATTACGTGGAGATCATTAGAATGAATATACTTCAGAACTTCAGCTGTAAGACCTGGCTCTTCATTAGTTTAATGAGGTTAAGTTTCATGAATCATCAGCAAACAAACAGTTCTTAAACTTGAACAGGTCAGCCAACGAGGGCAGACAGACAGGTACGCCAAAGCAGCCTGCTAGATCAGAACGCACCGCATTCATTTTTCAGCAGCTGCCCAGGCAGCTTGAGGCACGCAAACAAAACCGGCAGCAGACGCGTCACCCACAGCTAGCACACCTTCCTGAGTCTGTTCTACCAAAAAGCAAGGCAGGGTGCAAGGCTGCGATGAGCTTGTGTGTATATTATTGCACATTAACAAGAATCTGTTACAAAATCACACTGATGTCTAGGAGACATTCGCTCTTTCTTGTCTCAGGACTGAATGCCTCCATTCCTTTCAAAACAGCTTTGGAGGATTTCAGTTCAGAAGCTGATCTAAGCAAGTCTATTTCTAGCAAGAAAGCAAGCAATCACAGTTCATCTCTGCTTTCTAAACCCAAGCTGCTCGTGTCAACGACGGATTGTGCCTTTTTCTACCTCTCAACGGGTGTCTTAATTTACAAACAAACAAACAAAAAAATGCACATAGAATTTTTTTTAATAGATGAGTAAAATAGATAGAGATGTATGAGTAAAAGACTTCACCCACTTTCTTTTCCTTTAACCCACCTCATGAGATGTGGTATCAGAGACGCTGTAAAGCAAGCAGCTGGCAATACCTGCGTGCTGACAAAGTGAGCAACCTGGCAGAGCTCCATCAATAAATCACACAACAACAAAGCCAGGAACAGGACATATATCCTCCCAAATCTCACAAAACTCTTCCTTTCTCTAGTAACCATAGGAAAAGTGCTTGGAATTCCCCACTTAGTCCAAGCAACTTTCTGACCCTATCAAGCCTTATTTGGCCTCCTCCTCTGCTCCGCCCTGCACCACCTCCATGACAACAGAGCAGAGAAGTAAATCCTTCCCAGTTCTTCTGTCTCACACACAGAAATCTGAATTCCCCATCAAGCCCACAGACTGCTTTCATCAGAGAAAAGATAGCCAAGAGTATTATTTTGTGTATCAAATGCTCACTCTACTTTGTTAGCATTTAATTTCTTAATTTCTTGACTACGAATGTGGACGAGCCATACCTGGACAAGGCTTGGAAACAGGCCCGAGGAACCCTGCCTCTGACATAAAGCAGGGGCTGTTTTGTTACAGCGGAGAGGGGCTGACGGAGGCGGAAATGATAAAAGACAGCTTCCAGGTCTGCATACAGCCGCTGATGGAACGACAGTTGTGAGTTATACAGGACTTCCACCCGTCCATCTTCGTGCCTGTAAGTCCTGTAACGAAGTACCCAGAGACAAGGTTAAAACGATCAGCCCGTATCTCAGGTTCCCTTCCTGTTCTGCACTACAATTAGTCGCTCTAATAAAACTGCTTTGCTTTTGTCCTCTAGATGGACATTCTTACAGCCTTCACGTCCCATGAACTGTTCTGAAAAAAATATTTTTGACAAAATTACAAAGAAAATATCAAAACTCTCATGACATAACTGAGTTGCATGTGTTTTTCCCTAAGCATGAAATGTGAGGGAGACATTCACTTTGGATTTGTCACATTTTCCCCTAAACTCAAAAGAAACAGCTTGAAGTGCAACTTCCTCACGACAGTGCTGTTTCCACAAACCAAGTAGCAGCTTAACAAAAAAAAAGTACGTATTGCTATCCTTCTCATTTTAACTTTACACAGATGATCTGCAGTCTAACCTGACAAAGATGAGAAGATTATGCCTCAAGTGAAGCAGCCACTGGGACTTACATCCACCAAAACTGCACAGAAAGCATCAGCTATGCACTTGCCCATATATCTTTGTACAGAAAGGGATGGGGAGGTATAAATTAAATTAAAACCTCTGAATCTAAGGAAGTAACTGATTAAAAACCTCAAACTCTCCTACCTTTCAAAGTGTCTATCCCATAGTCTCTTGATTGCTTTGTCTTTTAATCCCTCCAAGACAAAGAGATGAGTTGCTCCATCCAGTAAATGGAAACCAGTAACAATATCCATCTCAGAAACTTTCTCAAGTGTGGTTTTCAGTTTTAAAGCAGCAAGAGCTGTTCCGATTAAGGGTACAGGACAGCAGTCCAGCTGGAGGGTTTTAGCGTTGATTTCTGTAATCTCTTCCACCAAATCATATGACAAAGATGAATTATTGTAGTCAAAAATGTAGATTAAATAACCATACGGGCAATTGTCAACTTCAGCATCAGCCGTTCCTGCATGCGTTCCCAACGGCACGGCTATTTCCACTCTCACTTTCAAAAGTGAGCCTGATTCTAGATAATGTCCCATCGGCAGCCGGGAAGAACTACTCATTGATTCTGTTTTCTTCTTTCTTTTATCCTCCTCACTGAAAGCAGCTGTATTTGGAGCTGAGCAGCTGTGAATGGGAGCACTGATAGTCAAGTACTTTTTACCCAACAATAAATCAGTTAGGCTGACCTTAGCTACTCCATGTGGATGCCACACTTCCTTCTTTGTAGAAGAATTAGAGATTGTGGATTTGCAAGCAGAGAGGCTCACCTTACCCACTTTTTCATCTCCTTCATCTTCCCTAGACAAACGGGGCTTTTTTGTGTTGTTTTCCAGGTTTCTATCCCGGTCATGAACTTCAATCTCCAAAGGTGGACCTCTAAGACACCTCTGCAACTCCCCAGGTTTCATCAGCCCCGTTAGAAGTATATTAAGATCCTTAAAGTAGACATGAGTTCCATGGACTTGTCCATGAGTTTGATGAGGTGGAAAGTTATGAAATTTGTACTTGCAGTAGGTGGGAACACACAATCTCTAAAGAACAAAAAGATGAGGAGAAATAAATATTTGCAGTGTTAACCTTTTTCTTTTTTATTTGTAACCTCAGAGAACAACCCGCTTTTCTAGTAAAGAAGGGACGTACTTCATGGCACAAACTATGGTCTTCCAAGGCAGGAAAGAGGACATTCTACATGCCTGGATTCTGAGTTTTGGGACTATACTATCCCCTGTCGTCAACTTTGTTGACTTTCCCAGTATAATGGAAAAAATATCACTGTTTCTAGATCACTGAAGGAGCATGCTGGGGACTGCAATGGCTTCTAGACCTTTTTTGTTTCTCCCTATGCATTCATCTGTAGGATCTGAGGCCTAAAAGAAATGTCTACAGCTGTAATTTAGGAAATTCAACAAGCGTCCGGAGATACTGTAGGGAATGGACTGGATGGTCTCCATTATCAGCCATTTGTCTACAAATCTGGGGACGCAAACGGGGATTCATTCCACAATACTTGTTGTGGCTCCTCCATGTCACTGTCCATCAGCGTTATGGCAGCCTGCATGGGGTGGAGGGTACCTGTCAGGGACTATGGCAAATTCAAAACAGTTTGTTATTTCATACAGTACCCTACTTGGCAAGGCAAACAAAGTCAGACCTTCTGCGGTCACTCTGCAGATTGCATTAGAAACTACAGAGTGGTTTTGTCTCCATCATTTATTACGTTGTGCAGTTACTGACATTTGTCCTGTTTCTCTTCACAGAAGCTAAGCCAATTCACCTGGTCTGTCATAAGCCCTGCAGCGCAGAACTATGTGTCATTATAAAGTTCCTGACATAATAGTATAAAACTGTTTTCACAAAAACAACAACAAAACATACTATTAATGTTAATGATCAAGCTGATGCAATTACCTTATAATTTCCACCTCAGCTCAGATCAAGAAAATAGCTCCTGAAATCAAAGGTCTTTTACCTTAATTTCATTTTCACATCAACCATATGTAATAACAGAAAAGAGCCTTTTTAAAATGACATTTCTTTAGGCCTAAAAATGCAACTATTTGTCAAGAGACTATCTTTTCTAGCTCATCTCTCAAAATTTACAAATAGAAGACCAAAAGCTTTAAACTATGTTCTCACCAATACAGAACATTTTTGTGCACAGCATCTTTTAAGATTTGAAACATTCACTATTTTTTTAAGTTAATATTTTTAACACAGGAATAGAAGTTGTTCTAATGAGCAAGTCAACACATACTGACTTGTCAGCAAATTGCTGCAAACAGTACAGTAGATCTTCTCTCCCTTACTCAGGATCCACTGCTCAGAAAGCAAAATGAGATGACTGTATATAAATTATTGCCCTTGGAAAACACAAGGATTCTGTTTTGCTGCCAGTGCCTATGAAAACATTGGCACTAATCTGGCCATATGCTTTTCAGAAATATGTTAGTTATATTCTCCAATTTTGCTACTAATAAGGAAAGTTATCTTTAAAACCATTCCAATATTTTAAGCAAAGCTACTTGAGGGTAACAAGGAAACTATTTCAGAAAGCAGCAGCGGTGCGCGTTACCTGCAGCACTTCTATCGGCACAGGTGTGTTTGGGAGGCAGGTAGCTGACTTAATCTTTATAACCAGGGGATTCAATTCACGTTTTTGTCTTTCAGACAGAAGAGGCGTTTCCACAGTGAAAGTCACATAAGCATCTAAAATTTTAGGATTGTTTTCTGCCAGACGACCGATCACGGATTTTTCTCCTTTTTAAACATACAAGATTAAATACTGTTATAGAAGCAATCCCATCAAGGCACCCATATTTGATGCAATTAATTACAAATCTCCACTGAATTTCTCTTAACATAAAACAAAAGTATTGTTTTAGCTGCTCAAAATATTATTTATCTTTTACAGTAAGGAAGAAGAGTCCTCAAAGTGGTGTCAGAGCCCCTACTTGGGCTAACTGCTGAAAGCACAGAGGAGTTTATTTCTGTTTGAAGCTGTAAATATACAGCTTGTGTAACACAAAAATAAAAGCAGTTCAGAGACTTTTCATCATAATTAAACTCTTTGTTAAAGGTAAACAAGCAAATCTTTCTCAACCAGCCAGCTTTTATCGAGAACATGAAATCCCCTAGGGATCTTTCAAGACAGTTTCCAGCAGGCAGACCCACCAGCACAGGTGTTTCGGAGGAGACACAGAGCACACCCAGCACGTCACTCTCACCGTGCCCCGTCCTAACAGAGTAGTACCTGAGAGGAGGGGCATGAGCTCTAACTGCAGTGAAGCAATGCCGTTCTTCTTTGCCATAGCATCATCAATGTTTCTTTTGGGACCAGAACCTCTTCTACCTGTTGATGGAAGGAAGCGTTGGACTGACAGGAAGGAGGAAATGTTCTGTTGCAATTAATCAAAGAAGTAATTTAAAATTTACTGCAGTAGGTGGCATAATTCCGTACTGTCCCTAGAAAAAGATGTCAATTTTACACTTGAACACCAACTTAGGCTAGCATTTCAATGTGCTCCAATTTCCACTGCACAGCCCACTATACTACATATAGGATCCCTACTTTACAAGAAAGTTTGCAACAGCAAGCATTAGAATTTCATGGAATTACCAAAATAAAATTTATCTTTGCTGCTTTACTATTCTTTCCTTGTATATATACATTACGACACATATATGGTACTCTGAACTGGAAGCTGTGTTCCTGTCCTTTGTCTTCTTGAACACACTTTCTACCTTTGGAGATGTCGGGATTTGGCCCCTCGATCCTCTGCGGGCCCATCACTAGATGGCACTACCACCAAAATACAGGTGCGTTCTGCCACCCTAATGACACCGGGGATGCAGCTACTCCTACATCCATGGCACATGGCATTAATCATTAGAAAGAACAACAACAAAAAAAAGTTTAAAAACATCACCAACTGTCGGTGGTGACACAGTGCTCCCCAACATAACGTCAGCAGCCCTGCACCAGATGCTAACGCAGGAGGAAATCACGATACCTCCTGCAGCCCTTACGGCAGTAACAAGGTTTCCTTTTGGATAATTCTATCTAAATATTTGGCAAGTCCATTGTTGTACGTAGATCTAACAAAATCACAGACATAACACAGAGTGAGGATCTAGCTGTTTTGTTTTCACCATAAAAATCTAAAATTAAGGAAAAAATAAACAAAGAAAAACAAACAAACAAACATTTTGTCTGTATTTTCACAAGACTACTGAAGTAAAAATACAGAGTTTCAGAATATTTGCTTTCCAGTACTTCTTGGACATTTTTTCTTCATAAAAACATCCTACGAACATAACTATTAAATTGCAAGGCCAACCACCCAGAAGTAGAAAATTTCAAAAGAAAAGGTCTATGCTGCTTGAATTCAGCCTTTAGTACATGTACGTATCCGAGACCTCGAATGAGGATTAAACACATTTTGCCGTGGTCCTCTGCCCCAGGCAGCGCACCATTGTTCATTGTGTTGCTCGGTGAAAGAATATTTCCAAAGTTAGATTTTTTTCTTACTGCACAACAGAGGTCTTGCTTCATTTCTTACAAAGTACCCAAGGAGTAATCCTGGTATAGCAAAAGAACCACTGAAGTCCTCCGAGAGGGTCCTGTAACACTCACTGTTAAAGAATCTTTTTGCTTTCTTAACTTCAACACTTTCTGTAAGATGTCAGATATTATCTTCCTTGTGCAGACTGAAAATTGAAGTACAAAAAAAATGAGGCGAAAGGTTTTATTAACCCTGGTGGCCCCACTGGAAAGCCAAGGACCTCATCTTTTCAGAATTCCCAGCATGATGTATTTATTTTAATTATCATTAATTAAGTTTTTGTTTGTTTGCTCTGGACCTCAGTTGCTGTTGTGAGCCCATGATCTCTGGTCAGGCACTGTAAGGTGGGACCATGCGCTTTCTGAGCTCAGAGCAGAGCGCTCCGCAAGGTTGCTCCATCCACTCAGGTGCAGAGAGATTCCTGCTTTCCAGGGAGCAGACCGGCACAGGGCCCCCAAAGGGACAAGGAAAGCCAGCAGCAGGGTTTAAGAAGATGTGGGTGCAAACGCGCTGCCGCTAGATGGAGAACCTGACCCAAGGCCAGATCTCGTTGTTCTCTGCAGCAGTACTGCGGCAGGTTCTCAACCGGCACAAGGCAAGGCCAGAGTACAAAACTGCGTACCACCAGTGTCAGGAATACACTTTCATACTTCTCCATGAACTAGCGATTCAAAGGAAACACAACATTCTGCTTCTGGCTTCCAGGTATTTCCCGGAACAGCAAGAATCTGGGAATTTACGTTCTAGTCGTGGCTCCAGATGGAAATGCAGTCACTTACAAACATGAAGCGGCGCTTTTTTCTACCGTCCCTCAAAAACTTTCTGTGAGCTCACTAAATCTCTTTTTGGCCCAATTCTATTCCGAAGCTATTCAAAACTTGTTTTAACCATAATACCATCAGTCTTCCTGCAACACCTTGTTCCCTCAGTAGATTCCTCAGCCCTGTTCCTGCTGGCCCACTGCTCAAGGTGCCATTGCTCCCTGCTCCCTTTTCACCCATAAGCCAGTTCCAGTTTCCATACTGTTATACCTTCAACAGGAGGGGCTGAAGACTCCTGTGCCTTGGATGCCTTTGCTGCTTTGATTTTTGTACAGCTGGGTGCTGGCTCACTGTCTTCAAACAACTTTCTCTGCAACAGCACTGTGTGTTTTACCCCATCTATCAGGAAAAAAAAAGTTACAATAAAATAAATTCCCTGGTTTAGACTTTATCGCTTAGTCTGGTTGGGCCACTCAAATTTTGAGCTATGATTTTCCCATGGCACCTCTCCCCCCTTTCCTACTATCTATAAGAAGCCACTCTTAGACTTCAATTCTGTTCATCTAGAGATGAAAATCACCAGAGTTACGGAGATTTACCTCAAAGCCCACAGAAGAATCTAGCATAAAATGTTCTCCCTGTGTACTGTACAACAATACTTAGTCAGAATAAAATGTTGGGGCAGCTGAGGCTGGTGGGAACTCCCAGAACACTGAGCCTGCAGAGGAGGCAAACAGCCCTGGCAGTGAGCTGAGGGGACTCTGGCACACAGACTCCTCTGAAAGCACACAACTTCGGGACGGAAAGCTTTTAATCCTCTGCCCTGCCTTCCTCTTGTTGCTAAAAGGTAAGGCGCCTCTTCAGAAAATACTGAACTACAAGCAAGTCTCCATTCCTCAACAACAGCTACTCACGTGCTCAATCTACCTTAAAGAGAAAAACCACATGCTCTCAGAAATTAGAAGTTAAATCAAAAGAAACCCAACCTACTCTTAACTAGAAATTGAAGTCTTATAACCTCACCAAATCTCCATCCACTGATACACATGGGAAAGAGAGAAGAATTACAGTATTTTACAAAAAAAAACCCCTATGCATATTGTGTTGTTCAGCCTGGAGAAGAGAAGGCTCTGGGGAGACCTTAGAGCAGCCTGCCAGTGCCTAAAGGGGGCTACAGGAAAGGTGGAGAGGGACTTTTGACAAGGGCATACAGTGATAGGACACGGGGTAATGGCTTTAAACTTTAAGAGAGTAGATTTAGATTAGACATGAGGAAGAAATTCTTTACTGTGAGAGCAGTGAGGCACTGGCCCAGGTTGCCCAGAGAAGCTGTGGATCCCTGGCAGCGTCCAAGCCCAGGCTGGATGGGGCTCTGAGCGACCTGGTCTGGTGGAAGGTTCCCCTGCCCAGGGCAGGGGGGTTGGAACTGGATGATCTTTAAGGTTCCTTCCAACCCAGACCATTCTATGATATTTTAATATTAAAATTAATTTTAATGGTAGTTTCAAGCCATCAGAACAAAGGATACTCCATTTCCTATAGGTTTCATCTCATGCTTAGTTCTCTGGTATTTATTAGGGGCCAAGGTCTCATTTCATACGTGTCTATAAGAGCCCAAACAAGGTCTCTCCTAATTAACTAAACTATTAAAAATTAATTCTAAATTACTAAATAACTGTCTTTGAAATCATTGACCTTCAAGCTAGTGTGGCCAAAATCTAGGCAGAGATTCAAGTGATGGGGTTGCAGGAGACAGCAAGGGGGAGAAGACAAAATCGAAAGATGCACAGCATAACAATGTGGCTGTACAGGCTTTGCTTCTTCTCAGGACAACAAAAAGCAAAATCCGTCTTTGAAAAACAGATACATTTATCACTAACATTACCACCCAGCAATCTCAAATAACTCACTGGTTTTCAAAGGCTCAGATTATAGGCCTAATTATATTTTCCTGCCATCAAAATTTTCAGAAACTGACTCACGTGTTCACTAAAACATGAACAACAGGAATTATTTTAGTGGGAATGACATACGAATGTCAAATAATCTCAACAGTAACTTATCAGTAGGTGCAGTCACAATTTCCAGGTATGTTTTATGAAGTGCCTGTTTGCATTAGACTTACCAACAGCCTCTGCACCTCTTCGTAGTGAAGAAACAGTGCCTGGTGTACTAAGCTTCGCTTTTGAGGAAACTTTGTCCTTGGTATCCCAGATTTTTAAAATTACTTTGTGATCTTTTAGTTTTATTAGGTATTCATTAGTGACACTGACATCGACACTATGGTTCCATGATATCCACATCTTGTCATTTTCATGCCATGGTGTAAGAGCCTATGGAAACAAAAGATGGAAATCTTGACAGGGGCTGACCAGTACTGAAGAACTTGTATTCACATGCTGTCACCACTACTCTCAAAGTGTGCACTTCTTATTCCTCCATCTCGTGCTGGGTCTTACATGCCCCCCTCCACCTCCCTCCCACTGTGTCAGAGCGGATTATTTTGTTGGATTCAGGCAAAGCAGTCTTATTAAGTCCAGGTCTGATACGAAGGCCTGAGGTAAGAACAAGAAGCCATTAAGCTGTTGCTCAGCATGAGATCGTGGGCTGAAGACTTAATAGAATACTGTAAAAGAAGTATGTACACTTTAAAATGCTGAATTGGTATTTACAAAATCAACGCACCAGCACACACGTATGCTGGTAACCTGTAAGAACAAAGCACTCAGAGTTGCCACTATAACACATTTCAATCAGAAACTTTGCAAGTACATTTTGCTTAACCAAAACATCAAGCTGATACTCAGAAGTGCACAGCTATCAAAGAGGGCCATTACAAAGATTGTCATGCAAAGACAAAACCTGAGAGTATACAGGTTGCTTGAAAACCAAGTGTCTCCCTCTTTAAAAAAAAAATTAAGCAATAATTTCTCAACCAGCCATTGTATTCAAAACAATAAAGCAGATTTTTAGGTTCCTGGATTTGAATGTGCAGGATTCAGCTAGGCGTGTGTAAACAAAACAAAACTTGCTAAACTCTTCAGGTACCTTAAAAATCTTTTTCTCCTTAACAAAGATCAGAGATATAAAGCTAATTTCTGTCTTCATTGTTAAGAAAATGGAGAGTTGCCTTCAAATCATTGCATTATTATCTTGGCACTTGAAAGATAAAAGCTATAATCCCAAGTAACTGATAATATAGAGGAAAATAAAAGTAAAATACTCTGAAATCCACCAGCCTCTTACTACAAATGTAAGTAATTACTGCTGATCTGGACTAGCAGAATCAGGTTCTGTCCTTGATATTTGTTCTGCACCTGTGTTTGTAGTAAGGCCTAAGCAGCTGCTAAAACAATGTGCAACTACATCACTCCATGTCTGAAAACATCCTCCCACCTTCTGTATATGACAGTTTGGATTCATTAGTTTTATTACATCTTTTACCTTGGAATCAGATTCTGTAAACAGCTTTGCAACCACCCCAAACACCACCAAATCCTGTTTTCTAGGTACGTGGTCATCTGGTAGAAGGAAGTACTCAATGTGATAGTAACACTGCGTTCTTGCTCCTGGTTTATCAACTTGAATTCTCTTTCCTTGCGTATTAGGATTGGATTTCTTCTTCTTTTGTCCTAGAGAGACTATTAGAATTATTTGGAAGTGTTAAAGGTGCTCAAAGATGATACTTTCAAGGGGAATTAATGCTCTCCACAATGACCAAATGGTAACAGGCATTCCAGTATGACAACAGAAAAACGATCGATTGAACATGGATGACTGCTGAACTCCAAACTCTTACCCCAGTGCCCAATCATGCAATTCTCACCCAGCTTTAACTACCGTGATGGTCCATAAAGTTCCCAGAAGTCCCCCCTTTCTCTCTTCCTGCAGCATGATGCCCAGTGATCGCAATTCCCAAGACACATATGCCCTGTCACCCAGGTAACTTCCATAAGGCAGAGTTCCACACTGCCCAGTGGAAGGCTGCACGTACCTTCTCCTGCTACACCCCTACACCACAGAGAATCATACCTCATCTCCTGAAAGCCTTCTCCTAAAATGACAATATCTTTAAACTACCTAAAATCATAATTAGCAAAATTGAGTAGGTACACCAAAAAACCTACCTTTATTTTCATTTAATAATGCACTGACTGATTAATAAGCACCAGCTAAGATCATCAACTTGAATAACTGTGACTACCGAGGAGCCAGCAGCCAGGAAGGGTTTTCAGTCACTAGTGACAATCACGCAGTGACAAAGGGCTCCCCTGTCCCACCGCCATTTTAATGAGCAGTCTACCCAGGAAAATGCACATCAACTAACATTTTTTCTAACATTTTCTCCTGAAACCATCCAGGACTCTGCCACACAAACTTGTGAAGTAATAAGAGTTCTTAGGAAGCCCTGTGTCTGGCACTTACCTGCAGGCAGGGCAGGGACAGCCAGTGAGATTGTGAGCGTGCAGGTCACAGTATGGGAGCCATCCTGGTCCATCCAACTGCTTTCAGATGGGAGGAGCCTGCTGCTTTCACCCTCTGTGGTCTGATGTCCACCAGCCCCAAGCACCTCTAGGTTTTCTGCTTCAGCAGTGCTTTTAGAGCAGACTGTGTTCAAGTCTGTCACCTCTTCTTTATCATCTTCCTTTTGCTTTGCCATCTTGATGTGCCGCCAGACAACGGACTCAAAGGCTATGGAACAAAACAAACAGCTTTACTTCAGTGCTGATATAAAAATCACTATGAGAATCACAGCAGGAGCAAGGAAGGATAGTGTGAGGAGGTCCAGAAATTCCCATCTGAAAAACCATAGAATCACAGAATAGTTTGGGTTGGAAAGGACCTTTAAAGGTGACCTAGTCCAACCCCCAAATGCACGTAACACATATACCCAATGGATTAATTTGGAGGCACAGGGACAACCCAGACAAAAGTCTCCAAGTGACAAGCCAGGGTAACAGTGCCTCAACATGTCCAGCAAACAGAAACACAAGGCTCAAAAAAATGACAAGGGGGGATTGTCATCTGAGGCTATAAACAACCAGCTTCTTGCCTAACTGCAGCGGACGGCGGAGTTGTGACCACAGGGCATTTTCAGGAAGCGGAGGACCTCCTGCAGCCAAGCATGGATGGGGGCTTGCCCCAGGGAGCTGCTCTTTTGTGAAGCCGTGCTAGAGCAGAACCAGCCATCGTGCAGGCCGATGTTCCCAAAGCTGCTGCGCAGCCACTCGCTCCAGTGGTGAGTGAAAACATCTTGCCAGTGCATCTGCACCTCTCAGCGCTGACTCCTCACATGCTTCAAACAGCGTAGGCTTTCCCTGACAACACACTTGCTCCTTACTTGCATTTTAGTATGCTTTTCTCCACTGCTAGCGCTTCTGAATAGCCTGTGTATCGTAACGAATAGTGGGAGCTACCCACTCGAACTAAAGCTGCGGAGAAGTGATTTCCTCCATGTCTCGCACGCCCTGCCAGCTCCGTGCCGCTCCTGCCCGACGCAGCAAGGAGCAGGGCAGGAGGCCACTGCAGCACCGGCAATGGCAACAGCAGCCCGTGGCACAGAGCGCTGCACCACAGCGTGTCTGCAGCCCAGGCAACACCTGTCCACGTCTCATCTCTGCTTTCGTGAATCTGAAAATGTAGTAAGCACTACCACGTAAACCTAGAATTAGACCTCCTCAAAATGCAATCACGTTCCCTTTCAAACATTTCCAATATTTTTTTCCACTGGATAAATTTGTCTTTGTTTCCTTGAGCACAGATGATATTTATGGTACAGCGGGCAAAGGAATGAGACAAGGACTGCCTGCAATCAGTAGTACGTAATCAATTATGCGTGCAGCTAACAAATCAAGGAAACCTCTAAGCATGTTCACCTTTCAATAATCTGAAGAGCACGACCATCCAAATGACTCAGCAGAAATAAGAATACACCAGACAGAAACAGAGAGAGATGTTTTTTGGAGACAGTAACACAGGATTCTCTACACACCGAACCACTGAGCAGCAAAGCGTAGTGTGAATTCAGGCACGTTCGTTGTTCTTCACTCGCTCCCTTTTCAGAGACTCCAATCGCCTAAACTGTAACTACCACTCCATATACACACAACTTACCCATCAACTTCCCTCAGACAGCAGCAAAACCATTACAGGACTAGTTCAAAAATTATATATCAAATAATAATTAAATATTTTGTCTTCTTGCACAAGCCACACGTCCTGTTTTTCATATGAACAGCTCATTATTTAAGCCTACTTCAGTCCACTCAGTTTGACAATATTTCACAAAGGGGAGTGAAAAAGGGTGGGACAATTAATTTCACAGATTTTGGCTTCTCTTTGTCTTCCCACACGATTATGTGTCACAACACATCATTAGGAACTCAGGCTGACATCTCAGCTGTCTGAGAAAAAGCAGCTGAGTAGAAATTAAAATGTCAATGGAGTAAAACATGATTGTCATGAAACATTTTCCTGATAGATAAAGCTTCAATATTTCAGGGCGTATTCTATGAACAGAAGAATACAGATTTCTGCACCCCATTCCCATATCTGCTGCTGCCTTTATGCTTTGGGTTTGGAAAGTCAGACAAACCCAATGACAGCACCTGAATTTTTCATACAAAACTGAAAAGCACATAAAGCCCAGAAGGATCCAAGTCTTTGGTATTTAGGAATATCCAGGAGCAAAGAGGCTCTAAAAAGGCTAACTCTAAATAATACACATTTAGCCTGAGAATCTATGGTCTAATTTACAGCAGAAATTAAGACAGCACAAATGTTTTAGAAGGGAAATACTTTTCTGGAGTAATTTAGATATACATTCTTAATAGGAGTCAAAAGGCTGTAGCAGAGGCTCAGACCACGTCTGCTTCCTACAGCCTACACAGGAACTGCTGGCAAACTCGGCGGCTAGAGAAACAGAAAGCCAGGAGTAATACTGACTGAAGCACCACAGGCCAAATCCTGCTCTCACACTATTGTCTACTTCCAATTCCCCCTCCATTTACTCCAAAATTTGTTCGTTAAAAAAACCAACCACATTTACCCCATGACCATGAAAGTTAAAAGCATCAGATTTCTCTTTTCTAATTACTGTAGAAGATCCTTAAAACTGTTCCAGATGCTAAATAGCTAAGAAATGTCAGCTACAACGCCTGGTTACTCAGAGAGCTGCAGCTGTTTTCTCTGCAAACTACACAACACATCGTTTCTTCCCTTTACATAGTTTACACCAAGAGAAAGACCACGATGCATTAGCAATATCACTCAGGAGAAACACCAAGCTGCAGTTAGGTAAGGTCTTTTGTTAACTTCAGTGGTTTATCATCAGCTCCACAGCAAGAGGGGCTCCAGACACCAGTCCTCCTCCTTTTTTTCACACAGACATTTCCCTTTTGTGCAGAAGCTTACTAAGGTTCCCTGTGCTGGCCACTGAAACTCTTTCCAGTACCCACCCAACCGGCTCTCCGTGGCTCGGAACACACAGAACATCTTTCCAGCCTTTTGCAGTTTACCAGAATTACCTACACGCTCTCGGGACGCGTACATCGAAACTCTTGTCTGTGTAAGCATTAGAGGAAAACGTGCTGCAGGCAGGAGCAGAACTACATGACAGCTGGAGATGCTCAATCACATTTTTCTTTCTTTGTCTGACTGTATACACAGAGCTGGCCCAATGCACTGGACCTAACAAACAAAAAAGACAACGCCCAACATTTTTGGAGTCGCAAGTAACCTCAAGAACGTGCCAAGAACAACACTGCACCACAAATATTATTGTAACTCATCTCTGGAGTTCCTTAGGAAAGCAACTGCCTCAGGAACAACAATTTTGAAAGTATCAATAACATCACAGTATGACTTTGTTGGAAAGGGTTTGGAAAACAAACTTTAGGTACTTAGCACTACATTTTCACTCTTCTCCTTAGCAATAGAAGGTCTGCAAGGAATAAAATATTGGGGTTTTTTTACTGTAATGAAGTGATCTCTCAGTAAGATGAGCATTCTCCACAGCCCAGCAGTTCTCTCTGGCTCTCTGTACTGAACAACTTGCCACACTAATGAGACCAGACTACTGAGATCCCGGAAGGTCAGACAGAAACACAAACTGTGCTGATCCTCGGTCCTTCAACACAGAAACTGAAATAAAACCAAAATTAACTGAAGCTCAAGCCATTTTTTTTCTATAAACTTAGTTTACATGCCCTAAGTAATCACGCTGCTACCTAAATACAATTTAAATCAGTATTCCAACAGTGATGTCAGCAAACAAGCTTGAGTCTGACGGTGGCACCTTTTAACCTCTTAAAATAAAAATAACCAGATAAGTGATTTCAAAAGCAGTATTTTATATACTTCTAATTTCCAACTATTAGCACCACACTGTAGAAACAGTCATTCCAGTCAGATTCTGCTTTCCCATCAGCTCCTTCCACAGTTGGGACTCTTTCAGGATACTTTCATGCTGCAGTGTATTACCAGAAACACCTTAATACAGAGGAAGTCCTGCAATACTCCCTGAAATGTTGCCATCTCTCTGAGCAGGTTTAAAGAGTAAGTCGACAAACAGGCAAACCTTGTCTGGGTCTGGAGTAAAATCTTAGTCTTGCTGTAGTTGGGAGTCAATACAAGAGTCACTGTAATCAGACTGTGCCAAGCTTTTCTGCACCTCTGGTATCAGGAGCACAGCACTGGACAAAAGGCTATGTGTAGAGCAATACATGGTTTAGTTTAAAGAAAAGCAGCTGCAAAAGAAAAGTTTATTTCTACCAAACCCAACCCCCTTGTCACAGGGACGCTATGGAGACTTTTAAGATTTCTCTGATCCAGTTGTTTTTGCAGTTGTCTAGTGTTTAAAAGCCTTCGGTCGGACGGTTGTTTTTTAAGAAAACATGATGCAAAGCCCAACTGGCTAGCAGTCAGAGCTTTTCCTGAAAAACCAAACAAAAGTCAGTGGCCAAAGGTTTGGGGTGTTCTGCTGGTATCAAGTATCTGCTTTCTTTCAGAGACAGAACTTTGGTGAATGGGAACTGACATCAATCTGCCATTCTCATTTCTCTGTTACAAGGATACACAGAAAGCCAGGGATTTGCCGTGCCGTTTTATGTCCTTCGCTCTCTCAAACCAGGAGCCCAGCAGATGGGCAACGCGGAATTCGACAGAGGCCCAAACGCTCCCCAGTGCTGTTAACGATGTTTCTCTTCTAGCCAGAGACACCAGTAAGAAACCCGACTGGAAAGCGCAGGTGCTAAAGTACAATTTATGCTGACAGGTTTATAGCCTGATAAAGATTCTGGCAGCCTTTAAATCAATTATTTCCACATGATAAATATTTTTACAATTAAAACTAGTTAGACCAAAACAAGTTTAGGCTGTTGCATTGTTTAACTCCAGGGCCCTGATGCTTTAGTTGGTGCTGGGGTCAGTTGGTTTGGTGTGTAGGGATAACAGATGTGGGTTTACACAGTTTCTGCTAAAACCATTCACGGTTCATGTTTTTGTCTTTCCTGTCTCTCTCTGGTGCTGCATTACAGGGACATTTTGACCCTAAGTCAATTCTTTGCATTAAATCATTACCAGACTAAGAAAAGCCAAAGTTTTACAGATATATGTGGCTATGAGAGTGAATAAGCAATATATACTCATCCAGTTCATCCAGTCGCTCCTCAAGTCAATCAAAAACAGACATTACAAGCAGAAAGATTACTTAAGATACAATAATACTTTAAAAAAATTCCTGAAGTAAATCCATGAGCTGGACAGGAGATTCCTAAAAACTGCACAATTACAAAACGCATTAGCATTTTGGATAATAAATACACAGAAGATCACTGGTGGATAAAACCTGGCCCTTAAGAGTAGGGAGGTTGTGGAGCACGGAGTACCCTGGGGGAGCCCACACCTTGTAAGAGAAAAACCAAAAGGAGCTCTGCAGCCAGTCAGCCTTGTACGTTGCCAGCCTACCACAGAAACAATCAGAAATCTGATTTTTAGTAATGAGGACATCAACAGTCTTCCAAAGGATGCTCTTTCTTGATGATGCGCAGCACACAGAAGTCAGTTGCCGTTCCCATGCAACTGTGGGAAGTAAAAGCAGTGTCCAGGCTCTGAGCCTTGCCTGCCCCGCACCACCTCGGGTGGGTCTCCCTGCCCTACAGCTCCATTTCCACCCACGCTGAGCCCCCATCCTTCCCTGAGGGATGCTGTAGGTGTACCTGTCTCTGGTCCTTGCCCAGTCTACTGGATGGACCTTGGACCTGCAGTGTACCCTTTCCACCAGCCCTATCTGCTGCTGCTCTTGACGGGACCCCAGACCCAGTTCACCGCCTTGCCTGGGGCTGTTAATGGAGCCTGATACCAACACCCCAACCTTGCCACCCTGTTCAGACCTCAGCCACTGCTGGTGCCACGGTCACCTCTGCCTCATGACGTGTCCCTGCCAGTGAAACAGCCCTGCTCATGCTGCTCCCTGACCACAGCTGCGTTCAACAATGCAGGTCCTGCTCCACAGCCAAAAAGTGACAAAAATCACTGCTTTGGAAAGCTCAGTCATTTGAACTAGTTTATCCTTTATGCATCTCTGTCACAGACAATAGCTTAAGAAATGCATATCAATACCATAAAGACACCATGTCTACAGAAGTGAAAAAATCTGAGCGAACAGAAAGATGATCAACTTTTAAGCACGTTAGTTTCCTTAATGTAACAGGACCGCTCAACTCAGCCAGAACCGTTACTCGTCAAATCCGATTCTGTGATGCTATAATTTTGCTCCTGTTCAAAGGGAACCAGGAAGAAATTCGTTAAGAACTCAGAAACAAACTTGGGAGCTCAGGCTCGGTGGAAACCCTGTTCCTGACAGGGGGAGTTCGAGCGGTACCGGCCCGCTTTGCCCAGCGAACCCCGCAGGCAGCGGACGGCGCTTGGCCACCGGCGAAAGCGGCTCCCGGTGCGGGGGAAGCCCACGGTTGCCGGTGGGGAAGCGGCGGGACGGAGGAGAGGCCCTGCCACCGGGGGCAGGGCGGTCTCCGGCGCGGCGGGGGGACCCCGCCCCGCCCTCCCGCAGACGCCGAGCGGGGCGGGCAGCGAGGCGGGGCGGGGGCGCAGGCGGCGGGGGCGGCTGCCCCGGGGCCGGGATGGTCGGGGAGCGCGATGGAGGCGGCTGAGGGCTGGGACCCGTACGGGCGGCCGGCCCGGCGGACGCAGTGGCTAGTGAGCGCTCTGGCCTACCACTACGGGCTGGACCGCGGCGTGGAGAACGAGATCGTGGTGCTGGCCACCGGCCTGGACCAGTACCTGCAGGAGATCTTCCACCACCTGGACTGCGCCGGGGCGGGCAAGATCCCCGGCGAGGATTTCCGGACGCTGTGCCAGGTGTTGGGGCTGGAGGAGGCGGCGGAGACGGCGGCGGACCCGGAGGAGTGTGCGGGGCTGTGGGAGGGCCTCTCCGCCGAGCTCACCTTCCGCCAGTTCCACGCCCGCCTCTGCGGCTACTTCAGCACCAAGGCGGGCAGCGCTCCGCGCCGCGCCGTGCCGCGCCTGCCGCTGGGCCGGGAGAGCGAGCACATCGAGACCCAGATCCGCCTGCGCAGCCCCCGCCGCCGCCGCCGCCGCCAACCGGCCGGAACCAGCGGGGAGGCAACGGCGGGGCGGCGGCGGGCGGCCGGGCCCTGCTCGCGGGAGTGCTACGAGGAGATCGTGGCGCTGGAGCAGGCCGAGGACCGCATCGCCGCGCTGGAGGAGGAGAACGGCAGCCTGCGGGAGCTGGTGGAGGACATGCGGGCCGCCCTGCAGAGCAGCGACGCGCGGTGCCTGGCGCTGCAGGTGAGGCCGCGGGCATCGCCCCGCGGAAGCTGAAGGCGGCGCTGGGTGAAGTAGCGAAGTTGGGTTGCAGAGGGTCTTTAAGGAGACACGGCGCACGTTCACCAGCATGACTTTGTGCGTCTTTAAGGGACGTGCTGAAAGCCAGCCTGCTAAAGCGGTAGAAGACATCCGTTTTACAAACCTCAGTGTGTGCTGCTGCTTTTACTATTGCGCGTGCGGTCAGTCGGTTATATACCAGTTATGCATTATCATGGGTTTTTTCTAAAGTAAGAAAAAACTTTTGGATGCTTACCTGCACAAGCACATGCAATGGCTCAGTCATAAATGCCTGAGAGCTTTCCCTCAGAAACATTAAAGTGCATCTTCTTCTGAGCGTGCTTACGCAAGTTCGGAGTTGGAGCCTGATCTGGAGTCGGGCTGCTGAACAGTCCCTGGCTCCCGTGCGGAGCCCTGTTGGTTCTGGGGCTGCTGTCTATCTCTGTACTGGCTCAAGTGAAACACAAACATACTTAGCAGCAGTTACAGTACTCTGGCGTGAAAGAGCACAGAACAGGCAAAGCACAGGAGAGTTGAGTTCACTGGCTGTCCATCTGCAACGTCCAGCATGGCAGGTGAAAGCCACCTTTACCACTTTCGTTTGAAAAGCAGAAGCAAACACAAGTCATGAATCAAAAGCCCCAGAAAGAAGGAGGACAAAGATTAGAGGTTTGGGACACCACCAGTTGCTCTCTGTTCACTTCTACCTTACACAACTTAAAAAACATAACTGGAAATAAATTTTTTTCAGAGTAACACTTGCCTTCTGAGGACAGATGCAAGTAATGAATTAAAGCTACACAGAAAGTTTTGCAATAACCTAATTTTCCACTTTAATGAGTAGTTTGAAAATTAAAAGTATAGATACATATTTAAAAACTACTTTGCAGAGATTGTTTCCTTGTCTCTGTGTTTCACAAAGGTAAGTAGCTTATTAGCCACTGATCAACTATACATGATTAAAAAAAAACAACCAAAAAAATGATCCTGCCATTTTCAATCTTGATTAAAATGTCAGTTGCTTTAAAACGCATCAATTTCTCCCTGCTTTCTGCTCCTGTTCATTCTAGGTAGGACTGCGGAAAAGCCACGCGAACCATAAGGAAGAGGGGACCTGCTTTATAGGGAGTAAGAGACAGTTAATGCAGAAGCACTCCCAGACCCAGTGCCTTCAAAGTGTCCTGAAGGAAGTGGAGCTCATCCGGAGCTCCAGGGACGGGCAAATCGAAGAAGCGATTAAGTTCAACCAAGAGTTGGAAAGAGAGCTGAAGAGCTCTCAGGAAGCTCTGGCCAGTCTGGAGGACTGCAACCGTAACCTGAAGAGGGAACAAGCAGAAATGAGGAAGAAGGTTGAAGAGGCGAGGCACGCCGTCCTTACCAGTCTGGGCAAAGTGAAGGAGCTAGAAGTGAAAGCTAACGAAGTGCCACATCTACAAATATACATTCAGCAGCTGGAATCAGAACTGCAGCACTATAGGTAAGTTTGTCAAAAATACCTGTAAATTCACAGTACTGGAACACATGTTAGCTTGAAAGTCACTGGTTGTAGCTGAGTAAATGTCTCCAAATACACCTTCTGAAACACAGCCAGAGGGAAATCAGAAGCTACTTACTCATTTTCTTGGTAGGGATCCGTAACAGAACTGGGCCCGTTCAGTGGGAAGTAGGCCGAAATAAGGATGCTGATCTACAGAGCGCTGAAGTTACTCCTCCAACACACAGCAACAGGACTCAACGTAGTAATACCTCAAGAAAGCCTCAACAGAAATCGCTGATAGTCCTTCAGAATCCATTTCAAATATGCTTATTTTTTCACCTTAACTAACTAATATAAACTCAGAGATCTCCTGCTAGCTAAGCCAGCTGTAATCAGATGGCTGATGCTCCAGTTCTTATCAAAGCTGTTCAACTTGTCATATGAATTGGAGGAAAACACAAGGCCAACTTCTGTCTAGCGGTTTTAAACTCTGCTGTGACTTTATCACTTCTTCACTGACAGAACATGCCCTCCAGAAGAGAAAAGTTAAAACACTTTCTAAAACCACACAATAATATAGTAGGAGTCCCAAATAAAAATACATCATCCAACTAAACCCCACTTTTGTAAGAGCATAAGTAAATGTCTCCAAAGCTCAGAAAGTTAGCAAAAAAATTAATAGTTTACTGCTTTTGTTGCCTTTTATCTTAGACAAAACTTGGACTCACTGATGGTTATTAAGTGCTAGGCAATTCTGCCCAAGTTTCAAATTGACCTATGGAATAAAATGTTTATATTTTTACTGATCTAAAGGAAAGCTAATGTTTAAGATTTTTTCCCTAACTATACTAAAACTATATTTTAGTATATTGTCTAGTCTGATCTCCTTGTCTCTTCCTAAACTTATACTTCCTCTGTTTGCTTATAAGAAGAGCTCCTAGTAAGTTATTTGTAGTATCATAGCTATTGTACTGGGTTATGAAGTGAGGAAATTCTAAAAATAATCATTTTATCCGGTGTCTTTCTGTGAGCATTGTGTATGTTAATACCTATGTGGCTGCAGAAGATAAAAGCATTTATTTAAACATCTATAGGATTTTAAAAACACTGTGAGGGCACATCATGTCTAAGACGATTGTCATTCACAGGGATATCTGGATGAATGCTACAACTCTGAGTGCAGAGACAGATCACGCTTCTTGACTGGTCTATCATAGCATGAGCACCAAAGACTTAAAAGGAGTTCTTGTCCTGCAGAACAGCTTTTCCAAAGTACAATTAAGCATAAAAAACGGCCTTTAAACTGGTAGATTAACTAGTTAAAGACAATAAGAAGCATTAACTGGGCCTCACAGAGCAGGAATTTTTATGGGTTACATCAGAACAAACAGCGTCAGTTTTTAAAAATAGAAATCGTGTTCTTTGTAAGATAATCTTCATCTAATATTTATTTTAAAATTGAATGCTAATTTAAAGTGAGCATAAAGCTCAGGAACGGTGCAAGACTAACCACTGGGAAACTACATCCCTTTTTTAGCCACAGGGTACATTCAGCACAGGAGCAGGCCAGCTTCCTCATCCAGGATCCTTCAGTGGCTCTTGATCTTACGTTAGCCGTAAAGCGCTGCCCATGGAACGTGGCTCTTGGCTTCAACACCTGAACAGAGCCGCTTAAGCACGGTTATCACTCACATGCCTGTGGTCATATTCCACAGTCTATGGAGTGCTGTAATTCCCCGTATTCCACAGTGTGGCACAGAGATGCCCAAACTGGCAGCAGATAGCTTCGTTAAGCAGTGCGGAGCTCTGCGTTACTGTGATGAAAGAGCTTAACACTAGCACGGCCATCTCTGCCCTACGCAGCCACGGGCATGATAGCTTGTCCCACTGATTTTATTCACACTTGTGCTACACACAGCAGAAACTACTTCTGCTCACAGAGAATCATCTTCCTCCTGTTGTGCAGAAGTCCAAAACGCATGGACGTCGTTTGGGTGAGGTGCTAGGAAGTGCACGTTGAGGGGAAGCTGATGAGTTGGCCAAAGGGTAGAGGTGGAGGGACAGCTGCTGTATCCCACAGATTTCTCAGACTGTCAATTGGCAAGTGTGTTACTTGCAATGTTATGTAAGTCAGCATGTATGTAAGTACTCCAGTGAGCAGTTTTCTCCAAGTATCACACAAAGTTGGTGAGCATGTGAGGAGGATCTAGGTTTGGCAAGAACTAACGCTGCAAGGCAGCAGTGGAGAGAAGTGGGTGGGGAGTTGAGTATACTGCAGAAAGCATTTAAGATCGCAGATATGTCTCCTGAGAAGTCACCTTAACCAGCTTGGTATGCCACTATTTTACTCCAGCCAAAGTCTAGTTTCTTCCAGAGAGGATCATACTCAAGATGAGAGACTTGTTTATGAGCTTTACATGCTGCTCCTATTTATACTGTCATATTTATAAAGAAAATTATTTCTTCCTTTAGGTTCAGATTCTCAAAGCTCTTTAAGCATCTAAATCCCCCTTTTAGACCTTCATTTTATACCAACTTGCTATCATTTAGACCTGGAACCACAACAATGACCTTAAATTATAATCGCTAACGCAGGAAACAACATAGTTTGCATCTATTCAGGAAAGTGTTTAAGTACCTGCAAGTGATTAAATGGTTTCCTAAATTGAGGTACCTAATTACAATTGCCTTTTCTGCCCACAGATTCATATTCCTGCAGATTTAATGCAAAATGTTGCTGTCAACATCTCTGGTAAATGTTTGCTAACTGAAGTTTGTATGACTTAAACTTTTTCAGAGCACAGGTTCTTGTATCAGGGTTTGAAATGTCGTTATCACAATTATTAGGTTCCTAATTCAACCTAGTTAACCAAATGGTTTATAGATACTTTAGATACTTCCTGTCTTAAGGTGCACACCCCATTCCTCCTACACTGGATGCATGTGTTGGGGGGTTTTCTCCCCTTTCTCCACCATTAGAAATTTGCACTGTCTTTTTTTTTTTTTTAATCTCAGTCTATTTTAGTCAGCTTAAATATCTTGAGTCAGCTCAGATACTTTAAAGGTAAATTTCAAGAAATTCCTTACTGAAAAGCATGAGCTAAATTCATTTCAGGGGAAGAAGACCTCACAAGAAATTTTAAGTTTCTCATTGGTTTTATGTAAAAAATCCATAATTCACAATGTCAGTGTTTGGGAGAGTTTAGGAAGTTATGCAAGTCCCATTTTTTATGCAGTGCTGCACAGAGTTATTCTCATTTTGTACTGGTGCACTGGATTTCATTTTCCCACGTATAAGACTTTTCATTTGTTATTACCGAAGCTCAACTTTTTTATTTTTGGACTTCTCAAGATGATATTGGGACTAACCTCCAAATCGCTGTTGTTCCCTCCCAGCTTTGTGTTGACTGCACACTTGTAATTTCTCTTTCAAAAGGTGGAAGCCTAAATGAACATACCGGCTAGGTCCCAGGACAGACTCTGGTGACCTCTACTTGACAGACTCTGTCAGTAGAGCATATCTCTAAACTCATTTTTTTTCAGTAAGTTTTGCTCTAGCTCAAGGTGACACCACCATGTATTCTAATACAGTCCTATGATTTATAAGCATTCTTTATAACAATGCCACATATTGAAATGTTATTACAATAAAAATGTCACATCTACTGCTTCTCTTTATCCATCCTGCCACTTTCCCTGTCAGAGAAGGAAATTAAATTGGTTTGTCGTGAATTGTTCTTGACAAATATAAGTTGGCTGTTTTCTACACTACATTGTAGGTGGCTTAGAAATTGATTACTTAATAAAGTTTACAGATTTTTTTTCTCTTTAATAGCATCGGAGGGAATAACCAAATTTAACAACCTTTTTTTGTGATTCCAGCAAAACAAAAATGAAAGGTCGTTTAGAATTGAAACACACTTCATAATGGAGATGTTCAGAGTCTTTATGTTGCTGTGCCAGCCAGCAGCACAGTAATTACATAGGTCAGTGAAAGGGGTCATAAAATACCAAAAATGTTTGCCATATGCATGGTCTGTCTCCCAAATTACTTAATTATCCATCAGCATTTATATGTGTTAATGAGTAGGAATCCTTTTCACATGGAATGCAGAGGCTTGTTTCATCGCCTCATATTCTCTTCTAAATATGAAGATGGAAGCCTCTAGCATAACTTTCTCCTTTTATTTCTTTCTCAAAGTCACAAGTGTTAACTTTTTAGAAAAGTTATCCTTTAGGTTATCCTATATTGGAAGTCATTCAATTTTACTTTTCTTTTATGGGACAGTGTCCAGATTTTTTCAATAATATTTTAGGTTATCATTTACTCTTTACAATACAAGATGGACCAAACAGAACCCCAGAAGAAGGTGTATGTAGTAGGTTATTTCCATTCTGAATTACAATACCCATTTTAGACTTAGGCATTCGAGAACTGTTCTTCTGTTTAAAAATTAGACATTAAATAAAGAAAATCTCAACGACTTTCTGCTTGACTAGCGTCATCAATACCAACTCCTTGCTGGTTGTAAGGTGAAGTGCATCCTGCAATTAATTTCTAATGGCACAGTATTTGCATGCAGACTGTGGGTGTTTATGTGCTGGACCACAGAAAGACTGGACAGAATTGCAGATGATACGTATGTCCTTGGACAAGACAACGACAGGCAGGGGACAGTGACTGATGGCAGTCAGTAAGAGCGGTGACAGTCAGGGAACTGAGCGCGTGGAGGGTAAAATAAAACGTTCCTTTGCAGAGACCCATCTGCAAGAGCACTCACACAGATTGTTCTAGAAGAATTTATGTCATTTTCTTTTCTAATTCTGTTTATACCTAATATTTTCTTCTACTTAAGTCTGTAAGAACTTAATACATTATGTAGAAGTTTGCCCCAAACCCCAGAACTTCAAGTTTTTCAAGAAGTCAACAGCAGTAGGTGAATATCTTCCCATCATATGAAGCTTAGACTACTCATGTGTCTCTAGTCATAGAAGAATTAGAGGCTAAACAAGCAAATCAGACCACTACTCACTTGCAACACTTTAAAGGAATGTTCCGAATTCACAAAAAGGGAGTAGAAGGAACTGTACAGAGCAATTTAAATACATTAACTTGGCATTGAAGAAAATGTATAGCATCTCTTTCCATGGAAGGGCTAGTTTTATTTCAAACGCAAGAAGCATCTTGCAAATTTTTTTTTAACATTACTATTTGTTTCCTGTAATAGTAGCAAAACCTTTCCTTCAAATCCATTCAAATTAACACAAGTGCATTTATCCACAAGGAAGCTAATTCTCTCTTTGGAAATGTAGCGAGTTCTCTGGCCTTTTTCAGTGCTGGGCTCTAAGTTACACAGCTTTAGTCTCGGGAGGCTTTCCGGGGTTTCTCACTAAATCCTCCTTTTCATCTGGCTTGCCTTATTTGCTGTGTTGGGAGTAAATCACCATGAGCACAATAGCAATGCCACACATACAGCCGCTGCCCATTCGCTGGGGTGGACGTGCTTTTGCCGTGTCCCAGGCTTCCTCCCACAGCTCCGAGCAGGCACCGGTTGTTGGACCCGCTGTGGCTGTCACTCAGCAGCCCCCATTGCACGTACCTTCCTGGGGATGAAGAGATTCACGTGTAGACAAGCCCTGCCGTAGTCAGCAGTAACAAAAAGCCAGTTCAAGCCAAAGAGGTTCATTTTGTCATCTCATACACGGTATCTGACACCCGCAGCTGCCTTTTAAAGCTGTCTCCTGCCCTTCTGTTTGTAATTTGAATCATGCTAACCCCTCCTATACCACAGATATTATTTTTGCCCCAGAAGGTGTGCAATCAATTGCTTCTGTAGCTACTTTCCCTTTAATTTGTGCCTGGAAATTCAGCCAGCAGCTTGGTGGACCCCCAGAGTGACTACCGTGCACCTCTCTCCATCTGGCTGCCCTGACAAGCAGCATCACACCTCTCTGGCTTTTTATAGTCTTTCCCCAAGAAAACAGACACCTTTTGTACTGCCCAGTCTTTCTAGGTGGTGCAACGCATCTTGTCTTAGGTCAGCAAAAATCAAATATTAATTTAATACATAAAAAATAACTTTCAATTAAAGAAAAAACAATTCTCCCCACTCCTTTCAAGTCATTTCCTAAGACTGGACTCCCTATCACAAGCTATGCCACTCTGAAAGCGCCCCTCCCAGAAATCACTTTCTCACTGTCAATGCAAAAACTCAAACCAAATAGAAATGGTCTTAGCTCATAAATAGCCTTCAGTTTCAACCCTCTGGATCACTTGGGTGAGCTCCTGAACAGCACCCTTCCATATCAAATATTAGCCACTTTCTGTCATAAAGGCTTCCTAGGTACCTTCTGCTGGGCAGTCCTAGCTCGCGGGTGACAGGACATCACTGCCAGGTACCGCTGTTGTGCTCAGTTCATAGACCTTAGAACCGCATTAACCTTGGTGTCATCCATCCGATGGATCCTGACACTTCAGATCCCACCGCATGCAGACACAAGCACAGTAAAGTCACTGCACTGGGGTTATTTTGGGAATGGAGTTACCAGTTTGACAAGACTGGGATCTATGCTTCTCTCGACCTAAAAGCCAACTAACATCAGTGTAGGAGAGCGGCATAAAAAAAAAAAAAAAAACAAACCATTATTTATTATCAAGACAAATGCACCAATCACGAAGTGTTACAGTCATTACTAACCTCACTGGGGAGCCGTGGAGAACCATTATGTATTGCCCACAGTCACACACTTGGCCTCGCAGTTGTTTAAATGAACCTGACAAGTTTGTAGCCACTTCTGTGCAAAAGAGCACCTGCAGGGAAGGATGCTTGCAGGATGCTCCGTTTTTTCCCCACCTCCCTAAAAAAGGTCTCTTTTGATGACCAGGTCCCATTGTGCTGCTCTCTGCTCGTACACTTGTGTGACCAGACCTGTTGAATTCATTAGGAGCATTCCTTTGCTTCTAGGAGTAACGAGACCATAATTGGGCAACCAATCTTTTACTGAATGGACATCTGCCAAAGTTCTCTAATAGATGCTTTGAAGAGCCAGCAGTATCTTAAAAATTTACTTTTTCTTCAGGTCAGTTTTGTAAGACATAGTAGTAATATATAACCTCAAAGTATAACCTGTGGCTTACACTTGGGGCTTATACATTTACCTCCCTGGATGTCAAACATATTGATAAAAAAGTGAAGTAAAAACAGAAATAAAATTAAAATCAATCAACCAACCATATCTCAAGTGGGTTTAGCACGTGTCATTTTTACTGTCAATTCACATAACTGCTGATCATCTACACTAGGCATAAGCAGAGAATTCTGCATTCTTTTAAGCTTTTTATTCTGCTGTAGGAATAAAGAGGGAAAAAAATATTTTTTTCTTTTCTTCATCGAACTTGAAAATTACTCCATGAAAATTAGAAGAGTTCTACTAAAGCACTAAGAAGTGATTATTTACTCTTTGTTCCTCATCTCACTTTCCTTCAGGATGCAAAATAGACCAGGTAGTTTGTAAGATAGATGCCCAGGTTTTCAAACAGATTAAACTAATTTGTTACGCTACAATAGTCTGCTCTCAGAATACGGAAGGATTAAGGATCTGCAGGGAGGAGGCCTTATCTCTTGAATACATCCCAAAACAGACGACGATATGACAAGATGAGTGAAGTCACCCTGTAATAGTTTAAGGGAAATTTGTGTGTTATGCTTAAAAAACAAACCAAAACTTAACAAAAAGCCTTTTCAATTTATGCCCCAGAAAAAAAAGCATGGGATCATGAAATGTGGAAATGCTTGAGGGACCATCCTACTCAAACACGTCCTTTGATTTGCAAGAAATACGTTTTGTTTCGGCAGCTTTCTTCAACGAGTTGTCTGTTAGAGTAAGCCATCCAGAGAAGGAAGTTAATCTAGCCTTTCAATGCTAGATTTTTTTTTCAATGCACAGGCAACCATTCTATTTCACCATTAACTTACAATAATTACTTCTCGGAAAGTTCCTCTATGTAATACAAATGTTGAATTATCTGAACACCTGGGGAAATATCTAGAAAGTAAAATTACTTGCTTCCATGCCTTCACTGGGAACTTGCCATAATGCAAACCCATAGCCAGACTAAGTTCTTAAACCCCAGCCTTGGGATAGCACAAGCAAGATCAGAAGATATTAAATTCCATCATGTTACTCAGGACACTGCCAGGGATACTCACATAGAAGTAGACAGTCAATCTGTATTTACAACTGCCTAGTCTCCAAGCAGGCTGGGGGTTGAGCTAATGAATGTCCCTGATGTTAGGAAATACAATGTGGGCAATTTCTGTATTTTCAGTGACACAAGACAGTTATTTAGCAGCACTGCAAATATTTGCTGGAGTTTGTTCTATTCACCCGTCTTCTCCCCGCAGTCAGAACTCCTGCTGAATCACTGGCCATGTTTAGTGTGCTGTTCTCTTCCCTTCATTCTCCAGTACGTTTTTTTTCAGCTTTATCAGCATCTTGGCTGCCTGCTTAGCAGAATGATTAAAATCCAGACTGATATTTGCCTCCCCAGTGCTTGGCTTAGCGTATTCTCTTTGTGATACTTGGCATATTTTCCTCTATTCGCCAGATTTGCCTGGCAATCTGAATCTCAGCTATTCAGAACTGTAGCCACTGAAACAACCTAAGAAAAACTGCAGTCACAACCTAAGAAAAGTGCTGCCCTCAAACTAGAAGAAAAGCTAGCAAATAATGCCCTGCACTTTGATTAAACAGTCCCTGCATCTGATCTTAAAGCTTCATGTTCTGAGATAATCCCAAACTGGAAACTGAAACACAGACTGAGATTTTTTTGGGAGGAAAAGGGGAAGGAGGAGGGCAGGAGGATCAGCTGGTCAAAGTATTTGCTTCAGTCCATTATAGAGAAGAGCTATTTCCACAGTTCCAGATGTGGAACCTACCTGTATGCTCAAGTCAAGCAACCTGAAAGTTGTAAGATATATCAAGAGGCTGGCTTTAGTTGTTTTTTACAGAGATAATGCTTTATCAATGAGAAAAGGAATTTTGATACATTTTATAGCTTTTCATAATGCCTATCTGAAAATCTGACTAATTCTGATAAAAGTGAATAGACAGATGTGTCCGTAAAGAATCACAAAGTTGCAGCTCAGCTTCAAAGACTGGAAACGTAAAGCCTGCAATGAAGATTGATCATTTTTGCAGGTCATAGGATGCTGACTGTATTCTG
This sequence comes from Tetrax tetrax, assembly GCA_009806455.1. Lineage (NCBI taxonomy): Eukaryota > Metazoa > Chordata > Aves > Otidiformes > Otididae > Tetrax > Tetrax tetrax. The sequence continues at coordinate 296,412 of WHYT01015844.1, forward strand.
TTCGCCAGTGCCATTTCATGTAGGAATGTACTTTATGACAAAAAAAAAAAAAAAAAAAAAAAAAAAAAAAAAAAAAACAACAAAAGGTTGGAAAAAGTAACATCAAATGTAAGCTTTGAGCATGACGTGTTGTTAGAAATTTACTTCTCTAGAACGCGTAACTTCAGCCTTCACAACATCATTCTTAAAACCACTTGAAAAATGAAGTGTAGAGGCTGTGATTGACTGCGTGTTGCAGTCCCTCCTTGTTTGTGGGAAAAAACGTTCTCTGAAGGGTGCCTAAGCTTCAAGTGCTAATTGCCATCACGCCACACATTATCCATTTCAGGAGAAGAGATGCCAAGTGTTAGGAAGCAGATTACAGTGGAAAGAGCCCAAACCTTTTAATAAATCTACAGAATAAAATTAGGCCCTGTGCTCTGTTTTGTGAGGAGTCTCTTTTCACAGCAGAATATTTCATGGAAGGTTCATGATGTCACATTAATCATAACACTGACAAATCTGGCATTCACAGCACATCTGCTCTGTTTTTATTCTCTGTGCTTGACCCCATCACACATCCTTGGTATTACTTCACATAACATTAAAGTATCTGGAACTGCATACGGTGAGGTTAGCCAAGTTTAAAGAACGTTGTCCGGTTTAAGCTGAGCTCTGAGTATAGTCTTTTCACACTTCTGGCGCTGCTAGGTCTAAGGAGTACTCTGCTTAGCAGAAAATTACACAAGATAGAAATGTGAGCAATCAAAGCAAAGCCAATGCTTATGAAAATTGTAGAAAAGTAGGTTATGTGACCCATTTCTGCCTCAGCATATATCCAAAGATGGGACTTCCAACAGTATACATCTAACTGGGGGTACACCTGTATTTTGCTCCAGAGCAGGCTCACAGGGAGTCAACACACTGGTGCACAGCAAAATACAGGTGTACCTACAGCAGGTACAAACACCAGCTCTTTGGAATTCATTCGACTGATTTTACACTGCACAACATAGGCACACCCTGCAAAGCACAGGTCTCAGATACTCTCCACTGCAGACCACAGAGCCATCAAGGGGGTGTTTGTAGTGGTTTAACGCGGTGGCCCGACAGAACTGGCCTGAGTGACGTAAACAGACAGACTGCTCTCACCTACAGCCAGTGCTCTGATCTCATTTAGACCCACACAGAGTACTCAGGCTGAACAGTTCATCCTCCAGAAATACAGTTTGGAAACAGTTTAAACTAGTTGCATGTTTAGGTTACATCAGGCGAGATTTCACATGTCAAAAAGTAAAAGGAAAAGCAGAAAAATTGTGGTTGTTTTATTTGGATGTTTTCTTGTAGGAGTGTTTTGATTTTCCTGTCTGAATGACATTAAATCAGTGTAGCTAAATTGAATTTCAAAATACTATTTTAAGACATAAAAAAAGAAATGAAACCAAAATGAAATATTTCCTTTCATGTCAAAAAGGCAGCTTCCTTAGATGCAAAACACTTTTTTCCTCAAATTCCTAATTCAACCAAAAAAAAAAAAAAAAAAAAAAAAAAAAAAAA
>WHYT01015844.1:299020-312870 GCA_009806455.1 Tetrax tetrax
GGGGGAAAAAAAAAAAAAAAAAAAAAAAAAAAAACAGCGGGGGAACGAATGAGAGTTATTGCAAGTTACCTATAAAAATCTACCTGCTCCTTTGTCCTGCAAAAAGAAGTCCTATTACCACGTACATTACAGTTCATTTCAAGGGCTCCTGGCAGGCTTTCATTGTATCACCGTCCCAATTAACAGGGACACACCTCACCCCAGGTGGCTTTGAAGTATCTATGTACATGCAATTTTAGAACGTTATCCCAGCTGTACATTATCCATGCTGGATAAATGACAACAGCACTGGGTTTTACTCTTCCTAATACAGACCATTATTGATCTTGGTTTTACCCCAGTAATACCTGCTGATTTCAAGCAGGTCAGGTCTGGCACGATACACACATATGGTAAGTTACGTCATTTATATCCTACGCCAACACTCCTGTGGGCCAAAAACACAGCCACGTCTTATAAAATACATGCATGTGAAGAGGGTATCAGAAAACTGGCCTTGATAGTGCAGTACCACCTTGAGAAATGAGAAACCACTAAGATCCACCCCCTGCCAGCGATGCAGCTAATGCTGATACGGCTCTGATTATATTTTTAGTCTCTGTCTTTGCTGGGCTGCTGTGTGCCCAAGTTACACCACTTACTGTCTTTCAATATATGCGTATTCCCATAGTCTAGTTGCTTAACTGATTTAGCTTATAGTACCTTGAAATACCGTATTTCGTTTACTGAAAGGCATCTGTAAATCCCAGAGTTTTTATATATACTCATACATTAACCTATGTCCTACATTTGTGGCATCTGGTTTTTCAGAAAGAGAGAGAAACAAGTTATCACATCTTTTTTTCCTCCACTAAATATTTGTGTTAACTTATGTTGATGTTCTACAAATCTTCAATGATGAGCATTGCCACCCTACAAATTCCAGGCGATTCGAACTGATAGAAGAGGGTGCTTTTTCCAGGGCAGCACTAAAGATTGCCTAAGCCCCATACAAATCTCAAATTTTCTGTTACTTAACATCATGGAAAATTTATACAGTATAATCCTATTACAGAAACTGAAAAAAAAAAAAAAAAAAAAAAAAGAAAGTAAGTATTTGAACTGCCATAAGCAAAAGGTAGGTGAGAAGCTGATCCTTAGTCTGGAAGATCTATGTTTCCATTAATGGATGTACATAGCTCTGCTTAATTTCCAATACTATCCACAGTCCCCAGGGACAATTCCTTTAGCAGAGGAAAAAGAATAAGAAAACCAAAAATAAGAATGCTCTTAGCTGATATTGTCAGAAAGATTGTATCTCTGTACTGCAGGAGCCCTGGCTGCAACGTCGCTGGGTTTGCAGGAGAATTCTTCTGGCTGTGAAATCCTACCACTGCTGGCAGGATATTCCTGGGTAAATGCACTGACTTGGAATGAAAGACCTTTCCGTGTAGCCAGGGGTTGGTATCTTTCAGGAACGTTATGCTTAATCTCTGTACAGCAGAATTATATACTGGGTCTGTTCTCCTGCTGTCAATCTTACACTTGCTATTTTCTCCTCCTCCTGTTGTTACCGTCCTGCTTTGCTCTCTTCAGTCTGTTTTTTGTTCATCACGATTTACAGTTTCCAAAAGATGGATGCTTCAAATGCATTTTAAAACAGGGAACTTTAAAAAAAGTAAATAAATGTAAAGCTTTTTAGGTAAATACTATGCAATATATGAATTATCTAAGCTCTGAATTCCCATCAAATAATCATGATTAAAGATCTAAAATCCTGAGGGTTTTTGAGGTGTTCAGACTTGTACTTTATAAATCAGAGAAACTGTCAATCCCTAAGACCTGGCCCTTGTTGTGAAGCACTAAAAGTCATTTATACTTAAATTGCAGTTCTCCAAGCTTAGCAGTTAGGCTCTGTTTCTGCATCATCTTGCATCAAACAAGTCTTCTCTTCTAGTTAGGATACAAGTTACTCACAATCTAAACTAGCTCTTTATTAAATGATGTTCTTTTTAAAACAGAAGACTAGTAATGCTGGAAAGGTAGCAATTCTTTCTTCCTCTTCCAAGCAAAGTGAACTTTTCTGTGGCAGACTCCCATGGACTAGCTAAATTCATGGAGCTCTGGTTTGTCAATGAGCGTGACGTACAGAAGTCACCAGGAAGCAATTGATGCTTTGCTGCCTCACATACTGAAGTCAAAACTTTAATTCTATCAATCTGCATTTACCTGTCACTATACATGGGAAACAAACAGGAAATAACCCCTAAACAAAGCAATGACTCCATAGGCAGACCCCACAAAAGACACCCTGTGCCCTCCAGTTTATCTGGTCAGTCCCTGGAAGGCAGAGCTGAACTGGTCATTTCTTCCCTTCTTGTGGCTCTATAAAGAAAGAAAAGGCCATGGTGAACGGGACCAGGGAAAGAAAGAGCAGTTTTGCTCATTACTGTGAAAAAGGAGCTGTCAAAGTGTCGCCTTCTTTCATCCTTCCTCCCTTGCCAGCCTTTTTTTTTTGCCCAGGGAATGTAAGCTTAAATCCGAATGAATGATGAAACTGCATAGTTGGTACAAAACAGAACAAGAGGCTGTTGAGAGCGGTAAAAAGGGGCCCATCCGAAGGCAGCAGGCACCGCTCAGCTGCTGGTGTCCTTGATTTCATTATGACAGAGACTGGTGCTCGAACAGCCAGCGTAGGAAGGCAGACTCCCTCCCTTGTACATCTCTAATCATAGCCTGTGCGGTTCCTGCGTGCGTAAAATCAACTGCACTGCATGGATATTCACCTTTGGGCAAAGGGAGCAGGTTCAGCAGGCCCACCGGGTAACGAAGGTCTGAACTACCATCAGTCAGGCTTCGGAAGGGCTCAGAGTACCGGTTCAAAGTCTTAACACTGGCAACAAGAGTGGGTAATTTTGATTCAGTTCTGTGTTGGAGGGAGAATGGTAAAACAGCTCACAATAGGCACGATGAAAGCAAACTGGGAGAGCTGCTGGAATACAGAAAGCAAGCCTTGTACTGTGTTATTTTTAAAAGCAGGCTTACGAATGAGCCATCAATTCAGCCTGCAGAGGCCCGAGTTCACTTTCGGGTGCTTATTATTTTTGGCAAAGTTAAGCAAACCAATACTTCTGAATGTTTGTTTTGTGTTTTACCCAAGCTTAAAATAAAGCAACTTTTCAATGACAAAAGTCCTCCCAGGACCCTGGGAACATACACTGCTTTGCCATGCTTAAAAAATGATGGATTTTTTTTCCCATCACTTTATAAATGGAACTGTAAAACTGTGACCTGGCCCAGAACATAAATACAAAGTGCCAGGTCAGAGGTGAGGGCTATAAAACAGGTTTAAAAAGTTTCTGTGGCTTAGATTGTGTCTCCTTAAGTTTAAAGGGCTTTTTCTCCCCTCAGTTAAACAGATGCGTACTGCATACATGATTAATGTCCTTAGCGGATGATATGCATTACAGATTCTTATTTTTAAAAGGTTAATTTGTGTTAAAAGAAAGTGTACCCTGTCATACATTTAAAATATTATCAAGATGTTTCAATCTCATTAAAAACACTGCAGAAGATATCATAGTTGAGAAGTGAGACTGAATTAATCTCTGGAATTAAAAGCAGTAAAGTTCCACCTCAGTAATTTGATTAATTTCTCACCCAGAAGTGCATTTGAATCACAAAGCATAGACTCAGATCAGAATATCCACTCTCTGAGGGGGAGCCACACACATAACTTCAATTTTATCCTAATTCTAACCATAACTGGTAGTCTGCCTTGGTTAGTACTTGAAAATGTTTTGTTTGGTCTGTATTTTAGTTAGAAAAAATACGGTTTATGTATCACATGGTGACGAAAGCTACTATAATGTGATTAGATAATAAAAATAATAATAATAAATAAAATAATAAAATAATAAAAAATAATAATAAAAATAAACAAGAAAAAAATTAAAATTACTCAATTATTCAAGACATTAAAAACAAGAACCAACTGTGAAGAATTGCAGAATGACCTTTAGGATACTGAGTGACTGGGTAACGGCATGTGATAGTTACCATCTTAATCAAAACTGATGCACTTTGTGGGGAAAAAACCCAACAGTTCCAGCTTCAGGGGAACAGATACAGTGATGGACTCTGAGCTCATATAAGTGCTCATGAATTATGTCTTTGAGCTTTATAACTCCAGGAATTTATCTATTCAGTTGCTGAGTTGCAGTGATGAAAGCATATATAATACTAAAATTTATTAAAGAAGGAATAGAGAGCAATACAAATAAAACCATTATGCACATTCATAGAACATCTGTATCAGAAAAAGGAAACTGTGGGCCTTCCACCTAAAACAGAATAAAACTGGAAAAGGCACAGAAAAGGGAACATCGTGATAAAAGGCATGAAATGTTTCAGCCTCTTGCAGATGTAGAAGAGAGACAGCTGAGGAAAGAAACAAAAAATGTCTATAAAATTTTTGTTGAGATCAGGATGGCGAATAGGGAAGAATTGTTCAGTCTCCTCCACTGCAGGAACCATGAGTCACCACATGAAAGCAGGAGGCAGGTTCAAAGCAGGCAAAAAGAGTGGTACTTACACAGCAGGTAAAAGCAGCTGTGGAGTACTGTCCTGCAGGATGCTTTGCTTGATGAAAGGTTACGTGGATTAAGAAAGCAACCAAAATACCAATTAAAAAACCCCTACCCCTTAGCAGGCATTAAATAGAGAGATGACATCTCTACAGGAGCCACCAAGCAAATCTACACACGTAACTGCAGTGAAAGGCCAGGGATGCTCTGGGAATCAGGCTTATCTTACATCCCTACAATTCAGGAGGGTCCGTGCTCCAAGCTCAGCCCTGACCCAGACTTAAGACCATAGCTTTGGAAGAATCTTTGACGTTTTTCCTTCACATCAGTTTCCCCATCTAAAAAGTTAAGATTGTAGTGACCACAGTAGGCAGCTATTACCCATGTTAGGTAATGGTTCTACAATGACCTTTAAGACAGGAAAAGATGAACTACAAGCTTACAGGTGCTGTTTAATTATTTGTGCATCCAAATGTGAGATGGTGAAGTACTGTAGCTACAAAATATCACCGATACCTGGATATGACCAGGATTTTAAATGGATGAACTATTACTCTAGTATGAAGAATTTCTGAGTTATAGTGATACATATTAGCTAGAATTATGGGAAAATCTCTGAACTCTCTTCCAATGTGAGAGCCAAACTCTTGACTCTCAGCTTTAGATGAAACTTTCCCCTGTTAACAACCCATCACAGGATTTCTGGCACGCTCCTCACAAGCATTTGCTTGGGGGGCATAACAAGTAGGACAGAGGATTAGACAGATGAAGAGTCCAACCAAAATCTAGTATGACAAAACCCCGCACAAGTCCCTGCCTTTAGGTCATGCTTTCACATTCTAGACTCTGCTTGACGGATTCCTATTGTCCAGTCTCAAATCACTTAATTCATTTCCATTCAAATCAGCGAAGTTCCCCGCTGAGCTGGAAACCAGCACACGCTATTCAACGGAGATGTCGGGTTTTGTGTAAGAGACAGCCGTACCAATATTGCAAAGATCCTTTTTATCCCTTCATGCCTACAGCAAAATTTAATCTGAAAAGCTAGGCTTAGAGTTTCTGACATGCTGGCACAGCAAATATTTTCCTACTTTTCCTAATTGAAAAAGGTCATTTGTAAGAGCATTGGCCCAGTGGTTATCAACACAAGCAGAGCATTTTCAAAATACTGTACATTTATCAGAAATAAAATACATGCTTTAACGTTTACATTTACTTGGCCTTCATGCTGTTGGCAGATATCTGTCACGGACACACACTGGTATTTCTCTGCTCACATTTTCTCACTTCACTCCAAGTTGCCTGGTACACGCAGATATATGCAATATTAAAGATTCTGCTCAGTAATTTAGAGGGCTGTGTGATACTATGCAAGTGCCTCACCTCTATCTGTCCATAAATGCATGTCAAACTTGGTTTCTCACATGCTGTCAGGGCTGTGAGGGAGAGAAAATGGTGTTCTATAACCCTGGAAAGAAGGAATTTTCTCATTTCTAGTCCAGGTAGTCCTGAGATAGAAGTACAACATTATATCTTACTGAAAAAAGGAATGGGTACGTTCTAAAACGTATTAACAGAGAACCCTCTTTTCCTTTAAAACCCCTCTGAGGGTATAAGAATAGCCTGACTATACAAATGGAAGAGAATCAGACTGAGATAACTGTCCTGTCAAACAGAAAGCTCAAGCTAATTACGTGATACAAATTATTAAATACATGGCACACATTCAGACCGCTTGCATTATTCACTTAATATTCATGAGCAGAGCAGTCATTCCAAACTTAGACCAACAGCGCTGCTTTGGAATACAACGGAGCTGATTTTAAATAGTGCTGCTGCTCCCAGAGCAGTAGGCTTGTATTAATAAATACACTACACAGTTAGACTTATTTCAACCACTGAAATAATTCACATCACCAAAATAATAACTATTCTGTTTGAAATGGAAAGAGAAGAAAATCAGTTTGCTTAGTAGATTTTATTACTTTGTTCTGTGCAAACGCGGCCAAGGACTTATGTATATTTTGAACTCTGACATTAATGTTTGTTATTTCAGAAATCTATTATTATAGAGACTACTGTGTACTTGCAGAGCCAAGGATATAAAGTACAGGCCATATCCTGAATATTTTAGCCTCAGATAAATGTAGATGTGATAAATAAGCATGACTAAATTATCTGTTTAGATTAAGAAAAATCTCATTTGAAATTTGTTCACAGCAGTGTATGTCTTGGAGAAGACTGCATACTATGAATTCTAGAGAATTCCATCATTAATATCAAATACAGACAATTTAAAAAGCAAACTATAATTTAGGAGAGTTACACTTTGACTAGACGATCGCTGTAGGTCCCTTCCAACTGAACTATTCTATTCCAAAAGAAGAATTAATCAATTTTGTAAACACTGCACTGCACTGTAGTTTTCCCCTTCAGAAAATGCCATTTTTGAAAATAAACCATGTTTTATCAGATTACAAAGTTGCAAGTGTAATCCCCACAGAGTTCTCCTTAATGGACTGTTTTGTGCTTTTAACTTAGGGAACTTTTCTTCCATTGTTATAGGTGCTCTGCTGGCAAATAAGTATAAATATGTAACTGCATGTGCTCTACTAAAACTTGTATCTGTTTTTTGGTAGATTTTCTATATGATGCTACCATCGACCTCTAGAGCACTTTTTAATTTGCCACAGACCCGCAGGGAATGAAAAAAACATTTAATTAAGATAACCTAAATTGGGATTCCAGAGTCACTGCTCAGGAAGTGAGCCTATGCACTAATGAGACTGGTCTGATGGCAGTTTGAGAGCCGTACTGGCATTACACTTGACGTTTGTAAGTGTATATTTTGTTTTTATACATCTTGTAGAATTAAAGTCAAATAAGTTTCCTCAAAGTGACAGTCCTTTGATTTCATCATTTCTTATAGAGGGTTAGGGAATCTCTTGGAGAACATCAGGTACAGTTTGGAGAGGTGCTCGTCATCCCCAGATCCTCCTGGTACTTGCAGACCACTGATGGCAGAAAGACTGAGTAAATCTCGCCTCTCTCTGTCAGCTGTATCAGCCACAGGAAGTGAGGCAATCCAAACAGGCCCGCAGAAGATGCAGTTGCTAGAAACAGCATGATCATTATGCTTCTTATTTAAAAATAAACAAACAAAATCATAAAATTGTAAAGAATTACAGGCACTGAATCTCTGGAAAGTTTTTAAGGAGTAGAGAGTGACAGTCTTTCAAGCTGGCATCTCCTGTATGTGTTAAGAATGTTCAGCTTATGTTTTCTTCTGTAATATCACAGTCACATGAGAAAGTCAATAACAGGAGCAGCACTGAACAGGGCAGCACCATAACTATAGTTCAAAATCCAGTTTTCCTCACAGAAATAAAAAAACCTGCCAACTAATCCCACCCTTGGAAAAAAGGCTACTCTGTATGCAAAACTTTGTCTGCTGAGATGCAGTCTTTCCAGTTCAGTGGGACCACAGCAATAGATAGACCTCGGAAACAGTAAATGGGATTTCTTTCTTAAGTCCTCTACGAGACCTTTGGGGCACTCCGATGCGGCATACACGCGCACAGCCTGGTTTTATTACACTGCAAGAAGTGGAGGTGGTCTGTTTACTTGGGATGAATCACTGCCAGCTGTTGGCCTGCTGCCCCTGACAGTCATCAGCTCTAACCCACACCAGGCTCGCTCTTCAGTGTGCGGAGCACCGACACTGAGAGAAAACAGACACTCTGCACAAGTTAACCACAACAGTATTGTTCTCGATGGGGAGGAATAACACTGTCAAAATTAATGAGACGGTTCTGTGAAACTGCTTAAATACTCAGATAAGTTTTTACATGTCTATAAGGATAAGCTTTTATATGTCCATTAAACACCACAGAAGTCCATATGCACTATCTGTGTGTGGAGATTTCAAAAAGCTGATTATTGGAACCTGGGAAAAGCTTGCTCCAGACTTGCTCTGCACTTGCATTTCTTTTTTGAAGCAGCCACTACAGCTCCCTGTGAGAGGCAGGACAGTGGACGAGATGAAACTCGTGTGGTTGTTCCCAAGTTCTTATCTTCTTATGTCCATTTAAAGATCAAGACATTCTTGTAAGCCTTACAATTTATTTGGATTTCTGTAACTTGTTGTTATTTGTAATGGTGACATAACATCATGAATTGTACTCAAATCAGGCTCTGAGCAGCTTAGATCAAGCTAGTGATATAATTTTCATGATTATCAGATTTTGGTTCTACATGATGAAGCTCCAATTTGTGGGCTTCGATCTGTTTAAGAAGGTACAGAAACTTAATTACCTTTTTTTTTTTTAAGAAGAGCAACTGAAAATCCCAATAATAATTGGGTCCTCATTCAACTTTATAAACAACCTCTGCTCCAAATCACCTCTAAAATTCAAATCAGTCTTTCAGAAAACTGTCCTTGCTATTTTAGAAAGCAATAAAAACCAGACCAAGGTCAATGTCACATCATTCTGAGGTTCTCTGTAAACATTCGATCACTCAATTTAACTTTTACACAAGCTTGTGTCTGCTTAATGGACAGGGCAGTAGGCAGACAAACAAGGACACATTTGCTATGAACGTGTTCACAAATACTCTGAGTGTACAAGTTCTGAGTGGTTACATCACGTTACAGCCGTGTCTCTGGGTTTAAAATTGTACAGGGAAATCCTCAGTCCTTCTGCAACTTAGGCTAACTTTTTTTTTTTTACATAGACAATGTGAAATACAGGAAAATAATACATTTCTTTGAAGTAGTAGCACTAGCAGAATGGAGATAAAGCCTATTTGATCTCCCAGGTTTTGAGCCAAAAGAATATGACAGCAGCAGAATTCAATTACCATTTCCTAAGCACAGGGGTACGAGTTCCTCCTTTGAGTTATCAAGGAAGCCACACTGATGTTAGCATGATTAAGTCCCATAAATCCTGCCCACACCAGCAGCACACGCCCCTCAGACTGGGATGTGCTGCCAAACCTCATTATTTCATGAGCAGTGCTGTGCTGTGGCCTCTCCTCCCTGGTTTTGAAAATACATACAGTTAGTTGCAGAAGTAGCAGACCCCAAAATGTCGAACATGATGGGTATGGCTCTGCAGAGTTACCAGATGTGTACTGGGAGGATAAGGTACAGTGACCAATATTCCAATTGTCTCCATCTATGATCTATAAACACGGGTTAGTCACAATCGAAGTGCAACACGCACAAAGCAGACACATCAAACAACCAGCTCTCGTTTTACCAGCCCAGCTATCAGAGTCCCACATCCAGGTATCATTTGCAACAGAAAAGTTATTTTATGTGCTCAGCTGAATAAAAGTAGCCTGTCAATCTCAAATTGCACATGGCCAGAAAAAGCAATTTCCTAGAATCCTGCACAGTCTAGGCTGGAAAATACAGCAACTGAAACATTTTCACACATTCAAATTGCCTGGACCTGATTAAAAGGCCGCACACAAGAAACTCTTTTGAAATGAAGGCAGGCATTGAAGTTCTGCCATAGGTCAAGACTTTGCTAAGCCCTTTACTAAACAGCGATGATACACTCTGAAGTAACCTTTGATCCTACGTGGCCTTTCTAACAACTGAAGTAAACAGTGCTCCTAAGGAATATTGGGAACTTGTATGCATGCCATCATGTCTCTCCTACACCGCCATGTACCCAAAAGCCTGAATTCCCATTATTCTGATACGTGTATTTAAATAACAATTTTTAAAGCAGCTGCCAGAAATCTCACAGGAAGATGTCCTCTGTCATCACTGGTATAGACATCTGAAAGCTGCTTGAGGCAGTTGCACATGATGTGATTTTAGTCATCCAAAACAGATCTGCATGCAGTATGTCCTTTCTTTCTGTTACTGATGATGCATTTAACTAGAGGTCTGGGAATGATCTGGCATTTTAAACAAATGCTTCTGCTAGAAAATGAAATGTATGCACCACTTGTTTTGGTTTTGTTTTTTTTTTTTTTACCAGCTTAGACCCTTTGTCAAAGCTGGAGCCTGCCACTTCTCAAACAAGCATTAATAGTGGCCCTTACACCTGAAGCTAAGGTCATTTCTATTCCCAGCAGGATGGGGACCTGAAAATAAGCAGTATTTATCCTAAATATCCCAGTTCTGACCAGGATGAATGCAATTCCACAAACCTTTGCTAATGCAAACCAGACTTCTGCAAGCTCATGGGATGCTGTCATTAATCCTTCAAGGACATAAATGTACAGCTGGCTTAGTTTACTGCCAGCACTTTTTTTTTAATGACCCTCCAAACATATGACATTTAATGTACTTATGTCCTGTTTCAAGGAATTTACAATCAAAAACTCAGGCAGAACACATTAAATCCTACCTTTAGCTGTTTTTGCCAGCCTAATCGCTATAGTCTATAAAAATTCACTCATCAAGGACTATTAGAGTCTCTCAGTTATTGAACAACATGGCACACCACAGAGTGGGAAACTATCATCTCACGAAAGATTGTGGTGAGTCCCTTCAAGCAGTAAGTACAATCAAGATTATTTTAAGAACCATCACTGATGGTTTGAAGGGGGAAGGGGTCTCTACTGATAAATTTCAGGCTCAATGATACAACAGTGTTGTACTTTGTACAGAATATATTGATTTTTTCCCCCCATTTAGTTTGAAGTATCTATAGAAAATGAAACCAAGAAAAGTCTACATTCACTACAAAGACCCACTACTGTTTTTTTTAGCCTATTATCTGAGATAAAGCAGTAACTTTAGATTCTGTGTGAGATATAGAATCACAGAATGGTTAGAGTTGGAAGGGACCTTCAAAGCCCATCCAGTCCAACCGCCTCTGCCAGGTGCAGGGACATCTCCAACCAGATCAGGTTGCTCAGAGCCCCGGCCAACCTGGCCTGGAATGTTTCCAGGGATGGGGCATCCACCACCTCTCTGGGCAACCTGTTCCAGTGCTCTACAATCCTCATTGTAAAAAATAATACGTAGACAAAAACACATAGACAAACTCCAGTCTGTTCAATGGTTTTAACTCAAGCAACAAACAAAACCCATCAGGCTTTATTGTGGGACTAAGCTGAAACTGAGAAGCACTGCAGTGTAACAGTCCTGTTTCTGCTCTGGTTTCAGTGGGACTACTTCTACAAAGTCTTTTTCACTCACTCTAACAGAACCTTGAAAAAGTAGAATACGTCATGCCTGAAGTGTTTCCACGAAATTCTTGTATGTAGCTAGTACAGCTTTAAAAATTAAAACAGCAGCATTGCCAGCCAAGTAGCATGGATAAAAGGGGTTTTGGTTTAGATGCTTTTGGATTGTGAGGATTTTAAACTTTTATTTCATATATCTCTTGAAATATAATATTGCTAATGACTAAAGACCTTAGGAACATCTTCCGCTTTCATTTTTTACCCCTTTCAGTATTAGAAATGAGCACTGAATATATTGTCCCTAAGATTCTCGAATACAACCAACCTTCTGTGAAGGCCAAATCCATCTTCTTCTTGATGTTTGGCTTTATTAAATGTAGAAAGTGATGGTAAAATAAAGCTCAAATTTCCTCTTAAGTATTTACAATTCTAAGGGTTTCTTCCTCAAAAATTGTCATCCCACATGCTATATCCCCACTTTCTAATAGGCCACCTCCACCTATCTAAGCCTACATGGGCTAATAAGCTTCCTACTGTAGCCAGGAGTCAACTGGAAAGTTTTCGCAGTGTGACTATACTTTCTTTTAAGGTGGAGAGTTACAAACTTCCTCATCCCTTTTCAGCTGTCGTAGTAAAAGTTAGAACAACTTTTCCATGATATTTGGAACTTCATGGGAGTTTGAAGATGGATCTCATCCAAGAGATCTCATCCAAGGCTGATGCAGATGAGAAATTTTCCAAAAGTGTTGTCCAGGGCAATAAAGCGGAAATAGAAAAGGTGATGTACAAACCTGGTCACAGAAGTTTGAATATTCCCTGACTGTGAACAAAAATGAAAGGCTAAATATATTTTTATAAATATTTGAGGTTTTTATTTCTACTGTGGCCCTACGATGTTAAATTTAATCATTGTTTTTACAGTAAGATAATACAACTGTGATCATCTACTGTTTCAAACAAGTGCATTTATTTTAAGTCTTCCTCGTAGTGCTGTTACAGAGAACTTCTGAGACCTGCTTCCTGTTTTTCATACAGATTTCCCTCTTTTCCTGTGGAAATCTATTGAGGAAACTCTATGAAAACAAAAGGAAGTATCTGTTTCTAAATACCTGTAAGATTGCCCAAAAGCCTTGTCTTTACCCACTGTGGGGCTCCTGCTGAATATAGGGGCTGTGTATAATGTGAGTGGCACTGTGTCCCACAGAGGGGACGGTGAGCCCTCAAACAAGCTGTGTCCAGGGCTGCTGCATGGAGGGGAGGTCAATAAAAAAGGGAAAAACCTGCAATTAAGCATTGTCTTTAAAAAGAGAGAGAGAGAGAAGCAAGGAGCCAAAGCCTTTTGTTTGAATAATTTACAGTAATGTCGATTGAGAAAACACGAATCCCAGTTACCCAGCTTTCGTATGAGGAATTTTCCTAGTAACAGCTTCCACCTGCTCCTCTCTCCTTCGTTTCATTTCTTAGGAAGGAACCACGGGGCTGCACTACAGTCTGTGATGTCCACACACGGCCGTTACTCAGGGAGTACAACACAGTAGCACTGAACCACCTATGATTAGAGCTCTTACCTACGTGACGTACCTCTTTTAATAACCTCATGTCAGTAAGTTCTGCAATACCTTGGATGTACAGCAGCCAAAACAGAATCACTCTCAAAAGTGTTTTTTGCATCACGGCAATTGCTTTTAATCACAGAATCATTTAGGCTGGAAAATACCCTTAAGATCATTGAGTCCAACTGTAAACCTAATGTAGCTCAGATTTGCTTTAGATATCTAAGCTTTTAGACTGCAGAGCTAGAAAATCAAAAACAAAAGTAGAAAATGGACTTAATGTATTTCACCATAATTTAGCGTCTGTTTCTGGTTTCTGACAGCCTGCTAGGCCCCACAGAATCTGGAGGAAATTTACTCCCCAAGAACTGCAGCTCTGCTGGATGGCGGAGCATTTCAAAGAGAAACTAAGCCACAGGCACCGTTAAAGGATGGAAGGTGGTTTTGTTTCAGTTTTTCATACCCTTGTTAAATAATCTATATGCAATTTCCAGGGCAGTAACTACTTGCTCAATCAAGTTTTCCGCGTGTTCAGTTAAAATGTAGTTGGGGGAAAAAAAAAAAAAAAAAAAAAAAAAAA
>WHYT01015844.1:314710-327612 GCA_009806455.1 Tetrax tetrax
ATCCTATTACAGAAACTGAAAAAAAAAAAAAAAAAGCCTTAGAAACCAAAAGCTTGAGGAGAGCTGTTAAATGAACTTGCGGAAAACATAACCTGAACTTAGATCAATTATTTGAAAGTGGTAATAGTGAAATCTTTACCTAGTAAAAAGTTTAGGGAGGTATTTAACTTTATTTATATAAGGATTGCAACTGATACAAAGAAACTAAAACGCAATTAAACTGGTTTTATGTCAATGAGACTATGTATTTGGCTTAAATCATGCATCTGCTTGAGTACTCTGCCTAGAAGGAAAGATACATCTAAGGTTTAAACTTAGATGAAGTTTAAGTAAGCTTGGAGTAAGGTTCATTAGAGAAAGGCATTGGGGGTACTGCTGAGAGAAGCACAGGTCCACCCATGGAGAAAGCAGGTGAGGCAGAGCGCTGAACGTACAGCGTCAGAAATCAGCCGTTACGTGCAGAGAGCAGCTGCCTATGGTTATGTTACACTTCTGTCACTGGCTTTTCAACCTCCAAATAATGGTTGTGTTTGTTATTCAACTATATAACCAACTAAAAAGCTGCTATATTTGCTATCAAAACATACCTAGGACCCTAATAAATGCAGGAATGCTATCTCATCTCTATGAGCTGGCAAAGATCTTATGGACAGTTGGGAACGAAAGTAATTAATTTGGGATCACTGTAAAGGCAGTGTTATTTTTTGCGAGTCACCCACCAGAATAACAAAGGCTTCAAGAAAGCAAAGGACAGGCTGCTTTCAGGAAACTTAAAACTATTTGAACAAAAGCATCAGAGTAGCAGGCACAGAGCTTAAATGTGAAGAAGCTTGCAGAATTATACAGAGAAACAGCACTCTAACATCTCAGGATGTTTTTACAAACATCGGCGACACAGAAAACACAACAGTATGAGGTAATTGTTATTCTTGTTTCCTGCTGCAGGATCTGAGGAACATGGAAGCCGTGACTTCCTCACATTCCCAGCAGACAGTTGCTGGCACTGACACCTCAGGCGCAGGTCTCGGTAACTACGTGTTCCCTTCGTGC
This sequence comes from Tetrax tetrax, assembly GCA_009806455.1. Classification (NCBI taxonomy): domain Eukaryota; kingdom Metazoa; phylum Chordata; class Aves; order Otidiformes; family Otididae; genus Tetrax; species Tetrax tetrax. Next base: position 315,761 of record WHYT01015844.1, read on the forward strand.
TCTGAGCTCCTGGGCTCAGCAGTAACTGCGGGACAGCTCTCCTGCGTGGAGCAGTTGGGAACTCCAGGGACCAAACGCCTAGACAGGCCTTTACGCAGTCATCCTGCGAGAGCCTCAGAAATACCTGACTTAGATGCAAAATCAGTGTTTGCAGCCCCTCCTGTTAACATATATTAATGTCATTTTCCCAAATGCTTACTAAGAGCCAGTCAGAAATAACCTGCAGCCAGCTTCAGGCATGATGCTGCTGTTAAGCGAGCCATCTTCCTTTTCTGCTGCTCCAAATCCAAGAGGTTCTAAATCTGCGAAGTTCCAAGATAAGCCCTGAAGGAATTTACATGCCAGTAAATAGCTACTTTCAGAGCTTACACCATGTGCGACGATATCTGCAGTTTTGCATACATCAAACAGATAACTGAAAACCAGTGTTTCGTCAGACATTTTAAACTCTCAGAGCTGAATTCAGTAGGCTCTCCTGCTGATAAGTACTCCCTGACTCTGTTTAGGAAGAACACTTTTCTTTATCTAGGAGACATTAAAGGGATCACTGGACATTTGATCTGTACCGACATACACTCTAGCACACAGGAGATAATGGAAGGATTCCCTGGGATTAAAGAGCACACATCTACGTGAAGGAATACACGAGGTTTGTTTGTTATACAAGCAATGGCAGAAGGAAATTCTCTACAGGATCACAGCTCTGCTGCTCTTCTTTGTCTGGTTTATATGACCTGTATCAAGTATCTTGCTTGTAGCTATCAGTCTTCTCAAATGTGATGGTATTTTAGTTCCTAGGTTCTGACTGTAGGCTTTCCAGCATCTTTCTGTAAAACAGAAGTCAGGATACCAGTAGAGGAGAATTCTAAAAATAAAAGTTTGGAGATCAGGAAGAATAAATAGACTTTGGAGAATACAGCCACACAGCTCATGCATATGTGTGTGTGTGTAGGGAGGTGTTTGTTTTCACATGCCTCTGGTGCTATTCCTCATGGACTGGGATAAAAGTCTCAAAAAACAGCTAGAGAGATTTTGCCAGTGGGATGTCTGTCTGACCAGAAGCAAAGAGGGCTGGAAATCTTGAGTGAGAACCTGTTCTCACAAGGTTCTCTCATGAGCTTCAGCCTCATTTCAGACTCATACTTCCTGATAACCTGGAGAATTCCACTGTTTGTACTATTTGTCTGAAATGGACTTCTAACGTATCGCCAATAGAGAGTCCTCAGTAAACTCCAGGCAGAAGGATCTATGGCCTGTCCTAAAGTGGGGTTGGAGGACATTGAGCTGAGGAAGGGCGCCCACAAGATGTGAGTATTTGGCAAAAGCAGCCTGGCGCAGACCCAAGCACTGAAGTGGCAGCCAGCAGGCTGGTTCCAGGCCACTGGCAGTGCCACCCAGCCCTCTCTTCTGTTGAGGATGGGAAAGAGCTGTTACGGAAAACAGCTGAAGTGGCTGTTATGGCACAGTGTGAGAACCAACAGCAGAAGCCATCTTAACTCACCTGCCACAGCCAGGTACTCTGAAATACTGCTGAGCCCTCATGGCCTGTCAGGAAGGTCCACCAACAGGTATTTGGGTCTCCGGCCTGGAAAGGTTTAGCCATACTGGTGCAACATGGAAATGCTGCTATTTACCCAACAGTTAGTCAGCGGGTCAGTACAATATCGAATAAAGCCCTCCTGGTCCTTCAGCTGTCCCTTAGTATCATCTCTTAAGACACAGACTGCCATGCTGCTTAGCATTATTGTGGGGCCTAGCACCAGTCCCAGGTCCACATACACTCTGCTGAGTCTTGCGGGCTTTTGGAATAATTCTGACATTGCCAGCTTAAAACAAACTTCAGTTATACTACATTAAAGTAATTGTTCCAATATGGAAGGAAGGGAAACTCAAGAGCAGGCTGTGTAAGAGATAAAAAGACTTCCATTTCCATGACTAAGAAAAAGTTGAATCCAAGTTTTTAACTTAAACTTCCAAGACATCTTGTGCAAGCTTTAGCAAATAGCTTTTATGCTAACAGTTGAATCAAGAACAAATGGTACTTAATTTTTCTAGCTTTATTTAGGTCTGCTTTGTGTGCTTCGAAACTCTAGACTTTCAGCACAAATATCTGAATCTCTAGCTAGCAGGGTGTTCTAGTTAGAACAATAGAGTCCTTTATTCCAGTGGAACAACATCTGGAAATAATTTCCTTTATTTTGTCACTAAATAAATCATTAAGGGGCAGGAATATCTGAATGACATAATTCCAAAGTGATGTATGTTTCTCCTGGATAGTGCAGTGACTGTTAACCACAAAATACCCCACACGGAGCAAAAAGCAGTCTGATTCATCAAAGATACACTCAAGAACTACTGCCATGCAATATAATCCCTGGATAGGTACAGCATTTATAAAAGCACTACAACTACCTCATCTGTTTAGCCTAATTATCAAATGTTATCTTCCACGGAGCAGCCCAAATGACTAATAGTTTATTAATAATGATAAACTGAAGTTTCAAGGCCAAAAAAAGGTTCAGGAAAACACTGAAAAGCGAGACTTGGAACTGTTGAGCTGCATTTCAGAGCTGAAAGGAATGCACTATGTAAGTCACAGAATGAAACCTGCCCATGCAGTTTTAATTCAGCTCCCTTAGTCACTCATTTATAATAAATTTATGCATATATGTGTGTGTGTATTCATGCACAAGAGACCTATTTTGTACTTAGGTGGGTCTTGCTTAATGCACTGATATTTATCTTAATGGTAAATGTGACCTTAAAAAGTATGTTGAAAAGGAATTATTAGGTTTTTAGTATACTCTTCACCACAGTATAATATACCAGACTATAAAGATTACCATCAAAATTTTCTGCTAACTTTAGGTGCCCACTCTGACTTATCTAAATGTTCGCAGTACCTAGCATTTCAGAGCAAACCACACGAATCATAACTTCCACGGTCCCATGCTTCAGCTGCAGTTCTCATGCCCCATGGTCTCAAATTCCATGCCAAAAAAATCCCACCACCCAGGATCAAGTTATTATCTGTACACATGTGACACAGTAATTACCTGTAGAAAACCTAACTGAAGTACCTTGCCTAGCATTAGGCAGGGGTTCTGGCAGAGACAGGAGTAGAATCTACTTCCTCAAAGGAGCATTTAGTAGCTAAAAAGACACTGTCCGATCTGTTCCTGCATCTCACCTGACTTGCTACTCACAGCTTCTGCAGTAGATGAGGAAGTAACCCCCTGGCAGAAGTCTCCTCCTCTCTAAAGTTGTTCTCCATCCACAGAAATCATTCATCCCCTGCCTTGAATGAGGCAAAGGTCACAGAGGAAAAACAGACTGTGATTTTACAAATAATAACTGTTTTGTAATACATGTGCTCCAGGGAATCTCCTGACATCTTGAGTCAAGAACCTTAAACAACGAAAACCACAAGAATTTGTATCAAGTAGCATCGTCCTGGCAGCTGTGTCTTCTACCAAGAGGGTCAGATTCTCTACATTCTCTGCATAGATTTCTGCTCTGAGCAACAGACAGCCCAGTAAATTATCCTCCTCCACGTGGACCTGCAGTAGGGGAGGGAGGAGAAACTCATTTGTGGATGGTTCTCCCTAACATTTACTCATAGGACAGTAATGGCAAGACTTCAAGAACTTGGATAGCATCCTAGATTTTATCAGGGAGTGTGTTTGGCCCTTAAGCACTTTTTTTCCTGCATATTTCATCTTCTGTCCCCTTATCTCCACCCCAATCCTGTCTCCTTTCTCCATGTTCAAGTCTGCTGTTGCTGTAATTCTCATTCTCACTTTAAATACTGTACCTATTCAGGATACAATTCCATCACGTTTCCATCAGTAGTAAAACCTGACTGAAAAGTCTCTCCACACGCTCGCTCCTGTCACAGCCCTGTATTTTGCCATCCCCTAAAGATGCAATTCTTAGGGATATATACTAATTTAAATTTTAAATTTCTCTCCAAAACCAAGAGGGATGAGATTTTAAACACACCTCACTTCATAAAAACAGTTCATAGCAGCACAAGCACTTGCACAACTCAGAGCAACAACCAGGTATGAGAAGGTGCAGAATAAGAGCAAGGTGTTAACGGAGAGAAATTATAAGAAATAAGTCTTCACAATTTATTTGGAACTACTCTTTCAGGCTTAAAAAGCTCCTCTGGTCTTTCCTATTTGTCAAAGCTGCCACTCCCTGTGCAAGCATCCTTGCCAGGGAGAGCACTGAGGGTGGAAAAGGGAAAAGTCTTCCTGACTCCATTCTTGGTTGTTAGTGCTAGCTTGCCTAGCATCAACAGATATTCACAACTGTTGGCCAAGTTTTATGTATTTCTTCGTGGCCATAGACTGGAGCACATTCAGTACTTCAGAGCTCTTAAAAAACAGTCAGTGCTCCAGACAAAGGAGATACAAGGCCTTTTAGAAATGCATTTACTTCTGTTATTCTTGCTAACCCGAAACCTAAAAGATCAGCCTAAGAAATATTTGGACTGTGAGAAATTCAATCCAAATGGCATGGAAAGATTCTACAAGAAAACACATTGCAATCAGAAAATTATTTTTTTTCTAGAGGGTGGTGATTTTGGCAAGAAAATAAAAATTATCAGCCAATAACAGGAAGCCTCCCAGGAACTGTAACTGGTATTATAGAGGCTCATTAGCTACAAACTTCTTATTTCAGTGTGAATCCAGGATATTTAGTCATCTATTATAGCTACTAAAAAATTCATACATTAAAAATTTATATTTTATGCTTTACAGATGAAGCAATTTAAAAGCTGAGATCAAGCAATTTAAAGTCTGAACTGATCTTAGAAAGTTCATTCATACGATTTCCGTTGGGTGAGTGGTTCACAGCTTACAGCACCAACCAAAGCCAGATCCATTCAGAAAACCTACACAGACACTTAGCTCCAGTGTGAAAACATCTGATCTGAACATTAAATGAAAAGTCATAAATAAATCAACAATATGCACACTTTCTAAACTCTATAATTTCCTGTAGGGGATAAGCCAAAAACTAAAACTGTTGTGAGTTCTCTGAACTCCTGACAGTTTGGGTAAAATAGTACACACAAAAATCACACCTCATCTTGGTAAAAAAGCTCAAGTTTAAAAACACTTTCAAAATAAATTCTAGTTTAGCTTGTGTAACCATACTTAGGGCACTGTACATATTCACTTGGCTGTTGGATCTGCTCCAAATGTGTCCCTACAAGAGATTAGCTGAACATCAATGAACGCAAAGCTAAGTAATTCCTCCGAGTTATTTTATGATTTGTCAGGAATTATTTCAGTTAAAGATCTGTTTAGTGCCAGAAGCAGGTGGGTTTTGCTGCAGCTAGAAGTTTCCATAACAATAACAGGAGTGTCAATTAAAAGCCAATTAGTCATGGACATTACTTTAAGGTCCAGTACTTTGCAAACTCTCCCCTCTTCAGTTTGCCTGCTCTCCAGCTGCCCATTATCCTCAGCACAAAGGCTCTGAAATGCATGTGGACTGTTTGCCTGTCTCCATGGGAGCCTCGCCACACTGCACTGTACACAAACGCTTCCCAGGCACCTTCAGCACTGCTTTCCCCTCTGATCTTTGCCCTAAACAAATGTGCTGTTTATTCACTCTTCTCCTCATTTATGAAGACCTATTTGATGCTGTATGAATACCAATGAGAAAAGAATTAAACCTATGTTTGGGGATGAGTGAAGATTCCTCCTTTTAGCATTTACCGTGACAGCACAAGCATACCGCTTGGCCTCTTTCATTATGCTCCTCTTTAAACCCTGAAGCCTCTGCCAGTTGAAAATTAAGAGTGCAGATTTGGCATTAAAGGCAATTAAAAGCTTCTCGATAGGAAAATAAATAAATAAACAAAACCACGACATTGCGGTTAAACGACCTAAGAAATCAGAGGATCATGGTGTTTCCTTGTTCTGCTACCAAAGAGTATCACCATGCCTGCACTCACGCCTGTCACCTCACTTGAGAATGAGGATGAAACGCTGTGCACTCCAACAACATGAACGAAGGAGAACGAAGCAACCCTAAGAATTAACACCTTCTGTACTGTTTGGCTGCATCTTCTTTAAAGTTCAAAAAACAGAGACAATCCAATCAGAAATTTAAAATATTCTCCAAAGTAGGATCCTATATGGACAGCAAAATTAAAAGGAGGAAACGGTCCCTTTCTTCCAACAGACCGCAAAGAGGCACTAGTACCCCTAATGCTACCCCTCTAGTGCGGTGCGACAATTCTGAGGAGAACCTTCAGCTCCTCTGCTGTTTAGTTTCTAGTTATAGTTTAAGGGAATGGTAAGTCTGCCCTTGCAGCTACATGAACAGTGCTAGCAGCCCCCTGCCCCTCCTCACAATTTCTGGATAGCCAAAAAGATCTCCAGCTCTGCCTCCCCATCTCTGGCACCAAACCTGGCAGATTATTGCCTTAAACTGCTTTTGGCTGACACGAATGAAAACCAACCATGTTTATACATCTCTCCTTTGCAATCTATTGCAGAGGACATTCCCCCTCCCTCTATCCCTGTCACTGGGCTGTTGGTCCTGTCCTTTCCTGTCACCTTCCCTGGTCACTACCGTGGATAAACCAGTGCCCAGCATCACATTATACTGGACTCCTGGCAAGATGGACCAAAACAACAAATCTCCGGTTTTGTTATTTCCAATGGATCCTTCGCATTATATATCAGCTGATCAAATACAAAATATCTCAAATTTAATTTTTTAAACTTGTGTATCTACTCATGCTGCTGCTTGCTTTTTTCCTTTGTTTTTATCTGGCATGGATGAGCTCTGAAATTCCAGCTAGTCTGACCACATGTTCCTTCACGCACATTTAGAATCTGCCCCTTTCCTAAACACCTCAAAATCATTTCCATGCATGGTTCTAGGAAACAAGGCTATGTCTCAGTCTGTGTTGCCTTCTCATTTAGGGTATAAGGCACAGTAACTTTACTATATTTCTTCCGTTGGAAAACTAAGGCACAATGTGATTCGATGCAAATAATAGAGCCTCTACCAAAACCAAGACTTAAATTCCAGAGCACTTAGGTCTGAACATCCTTGCTCAAAACTTCCATTTCTTTCTAGTTTCCCAGATGAACATCTCCAAAGGAGACAGACACCGCTGTCTTTAATCAATATATTGGTCAGAAAGACCTAACAAAACATGACATCTGTATGGACCCCTTAATTTCTCCACATTAAGAGGGAGCTGATAAAGTCCACTCAAGAAAATTACCATAGAATTACCAGAGTTTGTACTTTGTATTTCAGCAACTAATTCTAAGTTCCCTTACAAGAACTACAGAGAAGCGAAAGCTATTATTTAGGTCTGTCTTGAATCTCATCTAAGTGGAGGGAGTTAGCTATTCTGACTCCTGAATTTTATGAGAAGGATTGGTTTTTTCCAGCAAACTTCTTAATGTTCCTTGGACTGCAAGCCAAATTGAAACCAGGCTGCCAGATGTAAGAAGCCAGTACCACCAGCAGCCCTCCCATTAAACACCACAGCATTTACCCTCTTTTGATAGAAAATATTTTCATGATACTTGAATATTCACAATGTTTTATGGGTTAAAATCTTAACCCACTTTGAAACTACAATAAATATTCACTGAAATGTCAACATCTCTGTAGTATGTGAACTAACTCTAGAAACTTCTGAAATCCAAACAGATCTAAATTGTAGTGCAGCTCAAAACCAAGAGAACAGTCTGCACACTACCAGCTACAGTCCTCAAGATATTGTAAAGGATTCTTATTGAGTATCAGATTCCGAAACATTTTTGTCTTAAAATGAAGGAAATCAGCACGTTTCAGAACAAAACACAATATTCTTGTGAAAGCAAATACTACTATATTCCACAGTAACACTCGAACACTGAAGCTCCAGAAGCCCCCATCTTGAATGTCCAAGCTTAATAGTGCTTGCTATTTGTGCACTACTTTCTAATTCTTTTTTTTCCAGAACTAACAAAGCTGAATGACAAGCCAGGCTCCATTCTGGAGACTGCTATTTCCCTTAACTTTACAGAAAATCCAATTGTTGCTATGCTAAATAATACCATAAATTGTAAGTGAAGTATGTCATTAGTTTTTATGCAATCAGCTCTACTCAAGGGGGTAAAAGGAAGTGCTTGTCCTAAGCACGGTTCACCTCAGCTTCTGTCTCTATGGATATTTTGAAATAATGACTTTTGTTGCTGTTAAATTCATGATCTTAGTTATTTGGTATACTTCCACAAGCAACAAGGGAACTAATGTTGGTGTGGCTCTTCAGGAACTGACAGCAGCTGGGTTAGATTAAATAAAAGCTCTCTGTGATACTTACCTCTAACTTGGCACCAGCTTTTCTATTCCTACATCTGAAGTCCTGTTTCTAGCAGCAGTTCAGTTTACAGGCAGGAAGGATTTCGAAGATTTGTACAAAAGGATCATGTTCTACAACTTGTTTCAGTAGGACCGATTTGCTAAATGTTTTAACTCTCACTTTTTGTTGATGAATACTTAATGTGTTAAGTACAAGGAGTATTCAATATTTACCAGACCAAAACTAATCTTAGAAAGAATTTGGAGGGAACTTAATTTACTGTAAAAGTCCTGGATTTGGTTTGCTTTCTTCTGCATACAGATTCTTTGTGAATTACATGACAGCTCCTACTGGGAAAAGTATAACCATGCTATTATACTGTCTAAATAAGAAAATATCCCGATTTAACTACTGAAAGGAACTGTTTTCTAAATAGTAAAAAAGGAAACGATGGAAATATACTCTATACACAATATATAATATTACATTACACAACATACACATGTAATGTACACAAGCTTGTAATGGACTGGACTTGGTGTTCATTTAGCTCCATATCTGAGAGGCAGCTTATCCCTACCTCAGAGAATGTTTGACAGAAGCATTACGTGTGTGGGTGGGTATGCCAAATTCCATTTACCCAATACAACCGAGTTTCTTACTACATTATAAAAGAGTCCCCTTGATAAAAACAAAGCATGCTGTCAGTGGAGAAGGGAGTTTATAGCTAGAGTAGACTGCTTCCATATATATTTTCTAGATGTCTTTGACCTGAACTGAAGCTGTAAGTAACATTTAGTTCTTATTGAAATCTGAGAAAAGCTGAAATCCACCTTCCATTGATTCTCAGTGGAGCAACCGAACACAGGCCTCGGGGGTTTGATTTTACAGGCACCAAAGGCAAACACCCCACAGCAAGTCTGAACAATTTCATTTGATCATTCATGTGCTACGCTGTGTGCATTCACCTTGTTTTTTCAGATTTCCTACAAGTTCACTTTATTTTGTCCTTCTTTTCCAGGTCGAAAATTCTGAGATCCCAGGTTCCCTCAGGAAGCAGCCCAGAGCAGACAAAGGGAGCAGCCTTACCGAATGGAAGATACTGCCTGTCTGCTGCGCAACAAGATCGACGATCTCCCACTGGTGGAGCTGGCATTTCTGAGAATGGTATCCAACCACTTACTTTATTTCCTCACTGGTTTGTAAGATACTCAGCAGAAAAACCAATTCAGATATTAAACCAAAGCCACAAACCAATCTTAATGAATCTTGAAATCCTAGGCCTAAATAGAAGGTAATAACTCAGCTTTCTACTTCTCACGCCCCACATAATTTTATGTTTAATGAAAGACTGAACATATCACTTAAAGCTATAATTTTAAACTGTTTTTTGTTTTTTTTCCATAGGATTCAACTCGCCAAAACCTTTTTCCTGGCTTAAAAGTATGAAGTTTTCATTTCTTTGTAAATAAAAACTCAGAACTTCAGCTAAAATAATAATTTCCAAGGAAACCATTTGTAGTTAATATTCTGTACAGTCACACTCTTTGGAAACATGCTGGCCACTTCAGTGACCCCAAAGAGGTCCAACCTCCATGTTTAGCACATGGAGCACTAACTGCTGCCATAACGTTGCACACTTGCGATTTCTCATGGGGCTGCACGAAGCATTCTTTAGAAGACTCCTAAAACCACTGGGTTTGCCAAGGCTGGCTCTCGCTACCAATAACCTCGATGAGGCTTTCGTAGAGCAGGCAGTTACACAAACTCTTAAAGAAACAGCGATTTGGGAAGGGGTCATTTCGCTGCTGTAATGAGGAGACACATTTAAGATAGCTATCTAAGAAGCCAAACTTTTTTTTTTTTTTTTTAATGTATATATATTCCCCCCTGCACACCCCCCAGGTAGTGGTTTACATGCCAAGTAGACAACAAATGCAAAGTTTGGTAAGTTTGACTTAATGTTTTAACTTCAGTGGTTTGTTAGTAGCATGTGCTCCATGTGGTTAGACTTATAAACTAAACCTGCTTTTACAAATATTTTTATCTAAGCAGACACTTTGCCAGCTCACAGTTTAGTGCCAGCTTAGTTTCCACGTCTAACCTACACTATCCGTATTTCAAGTACAAACAGCTTTTCATCAAAAACTTTTCAAACAAATACATTATGGGTTTATAGATTTAAAAATGTGAAAAGTGCTCCATCAAATAAAAAAGATTAGTTAGGCAGAAAAGGAAAATAACTCAGAAAGTTGAACAAATAATAAAAAAGTGAGCATCTGGGATAAACCTATATATACTAGGGAAATAAATCTAGGTGCAGAATTGTTTATATATACTTTAATAAATATTTTTTCTTAGAGCAGAAGAGCACTTGCATCAATGGAATTGGGTAAGTTACGCTACATTAGTTAGCTTACAAATTAATGCCTAAATAGCACAATAATAAAGTGCTACTTGATTCTACTGACAGAATATTTTTTAAAAATATTAGCTTAGTAGAAGAATTTTAATAAAATATTGGCTTTAAGTTACAAGAAATGCATAAGAAGTTTTGCTTTTCAGTCCTCCTAATCCTAACCTGCAAGGGGGATGTAAGATACCATCTCTTTTGCATCCACAGTCAAAGTATTACAAGTGCCTTCGATACCTTAGCACAGAGACAGCTTGAGATGCACGTGCCTTTTCCTCTGTTTCCAAAAGTCTAATCTGAGCATCTGCTATGCCAGATGCTGCAATTAATGTACTGGATTAAACATACCAGTTTGAAGCTCTTCCAGGAATCTATAGCATTGGACGATCAGTTCTCATGGCTGCTGCAACAGTTGTGAACTCTGACCATTAACCCTTCGAACTCCTATGGCAAGAACATAAATGATGACAGAAAAAGGTCACTACTGATGTATCACAGACTGAAAACAGAAAGTCTTGCCTTGTTTTTTGTTTTGGGCATGCACAGTCTCATGGAAACAAAGCGCTTATAAAAAATTAGTTTGTACAGTGTAAGGATTGATATGAAAATACAGACATTCATTCTTTAATTATAGAGCAATACTACTAATTATAGAGCAATGCAACTAAGCTTTGGTCCTGCATAGGCAATAAATTATTGAACATGATAAGCTAGAAATGAGGCACATTGAATGTGATTGGAATGAAAATTGCATTAACAAGTCATATGGTGACTCATCCCCTTGCACCCACCTGTGCTGAATCACCTAAATATGCCCAACACTTGTAATGCTACCCAAAGTCAAATGTGTTTCAGTGTTTGTAGAAATAGCAGCATTTGACTTGTTAAAATTCATTAAACCTGTTTAATTAACTAACAGTGATGAAGGTAAATAATTACAAAATTGACATTGGCTTAACCTGATGTTAGCTCAAAATTACTGTTCTGAATAAAGATGTTGCCAGTGCTTTCCATTCATTGTTTCAAAAGACTCCCTGTACGTTACAAGCATTGTAATAATCCTCCGAGTCCCAGTAAATATCTTCTTAGGATAAAAAGCAGTTAAAT
>WHYT01015844.1:327632-384774 GCA_009806455.1 Tetrax tetrax
TAATTATAGAGCAATACTACTAATTATAGAGCAATGCAACTAAGCTTTGGTCCTGCATAGGCAATAAATTATTGAACATGATAAGCTAGAAATGAGGCACATTGAATGTGATTGGAATGAAAATTGCATTAACAAGTCATATGGTGACTCATCCCCTTGCACCCACCTGTGCTGAATCACCTAAATATGCCCAACACTTGTAATGCTACCCAAAGTCAAATGTGTTTCAGTGTTTGTAGAAATAGCAGCATTTGACTTGTTAAAATTCATTAAACCTGTTTAATTAACTAACAGTGATGAAGGTAAATAATTACAAAATTGACATTGGCTTAACCTGATGTTAGCTCAAAATTACTGTTCTGAATAAAGATGTTGCCAGTGCTTTCCATTCATTGTTTCAAAAGACTCCCTGTACGTTACAAGCATTGTAATAATCCTCCGAGTCCCAGTAAATATCTTCTTAGGATAAAAAGCAGTTAAATCCAATAGCTTTTATAAGATACAGCTAAAAAAACTATTGAAATGTTGCTACAATAGTTCATGTATGTTTACATATATTGTAGACAGTTCATTTATAATTTATTTGGCATGTGAGCAGACGATGAGGTAAAAAAAAAAAATGTAACTAAACATTAGATAGCTATGGGTCTAATATTATATTTATATATTAAAATCACTGTCTGCAAAACACAGCAAGGGAATTAATTAGAGAACCTTTATCTCAAATTCCTGTACTCCCAATATGCGTTCAGCTGGTACAATGACTATGAAAAAAAAAAAAAAAAAATCTTACACAGTACAATGGTTCCTCATTCCTCTTGAAAAGTACAATTGTATAGTATAAAAGTCTAATTCAGTTGTATAAATGAACAGTAACTGCACTCCCCAATAACACACCACTCCTTCACACTTATCCTTATACTACAGCTACTTAAAAGAATTTAAATGAAACAGCTACAAATTACCTGCATGAAAGCGCTGAAGGATTCAAGACTTAAAATAGCGATCTTTGCCAAGGCACCCTTGCCTCAGCTGTAAAGACCCTCCCCACACATGCTGCACGACCCTGCAGGGTGTTACACTGGGGTTTTTCAAACCTCACTTCTGTCTCAGTCTCAGGAGTTTCAGCTGCAGCTCGTTGGGGCTGTTGTTTTGTTGCTAAGCGGTTCTTGGTTCCTCCAGCAGAAGACCAGCTGTTCCGTTCCGTGGAGGGCCAGGCTGCCTCTGATGAAGAGGAGGAGAAGTGGGCAGGAGACCAGCCACCCCAGGTGGACCAAATGAAGAAAACATTGATCACGCTCCCTTGCTGTGGCAGCGGGTAGGTTCTGAGATTAATGCTATTTGAACCTTTGCAAAGATTATTTCATGACCTGAAGGCACCATGGCTCCAGTAGAAAGCAGTAACACTGGATGGCAAAATCAGTGGGTCCCTTTGCCTTTTTTACAGCTCATGGGGAACAACCCTCATCAGTGTCAGCTAGGATGCTAACTTCTGATCTGTGCTGCCACGAGTTTTGCAGGAAAACCAGCTTTTACAAACATACACCTTCATCATGAGGTCTCACTAAATTTTTTTTTTTAAATATATCTGTAGATGTGATGAAAAAATGTGGAAAAAGCTAACGTCTTATTTGGAGCCCACCAATCCTGATGGCTGCGATACAGCCCCTGCGGAGCTCGCAGAGAGGATCACGCAGCTAACTGAACAGCTTGAGCTTAAAGGACACGAAGTGAAGAAACTGGAAACAAATATGGAAGAGGTAACAGGTGCCAAGCAGAGCATGTGAAAGAGTTAGTTATATATCTCTAAGCAGCTGCATTTATATCCATACGCGTTTATATTTTATTCCGGTCATTTTGCTCTCTGTTGCTGATGTTTCTCACTGTGCCATTAGTTTGTCAGCTCAAACATCTCACGCTTTCCTGTAACACCTGCATTTCCAGCCTGGCTCCTACCTGAACCTCCACTTACTTAAGTGGTTTGAGATGTCCACTGATGCTGCGTTTGGGACTGATACCACTGCAGACCAAAGAGCTGCAGGGTTACTATAGGCAGGCTATAGGGTTACTGTAGGCAGCTTCCAGGGGGTCCTCACCTGTGGATGAACCACTCCATGTGTCCTAGGACACCAAGCTCCTCTGGGAGCACAGTAACTTTTCAAGAAATTCATCCAGCTGACTGAGATGCATTTTGGAATCCTTCAGAGGAAATAACTGAGTTTACTCTGGCTGGTTCTCAAGCTTAAACCAATATATTTATAAATTTTAAAAATAGTTCTCAGGCTTAGCAGCACATTCAACTTTCCTTCAGCAGAGGTTACCGCCACAGCAGTTAAAAGCCTCAGAGCAGTACCCTAGTAGTCCCATGTGACCTTACTATTTAAATATGGCAAACTTCAGCTACTGATAGACAGAATTTAAATGCTACTCACCTTTCTGTGAAACAAAAATAGGCCATCACAGGCATTGCTTTGGTCTGCTTTGTCTTAAGGGTTCAGTTAATGCTTGTTCAGTATTTTATACCCCTTCTTTAAGCAGAGTGTAATGATTTCAGTAGTTTTGGAAGGACTATATTAATCACTAAACTATTTAAAGTAAGAGTAAAATATTTAACTTCTCTGCATGTTGCCATCTTTTGATTTTTAATCACTACCTTCCTGTAGATTGTGTCAGGTTTTTTTTTTTTTCCATTCAGAGGTACTCATCTTCTTCAGCAGTATCATATTGCCTTATTTTTAGTCTGTGCTGATGGATATTAGCTCTGTGGACCTTGTTCAGAAATGTGCCATTATCGATACATTAATACAAAACGCCAGGACAGAAATGGAATCTGTTGCTCTTGATTTACAGAGAGGCAGGAAGGTGAATAAGACAGAGTGCCAACTCACTGTGACATGAATTTAAAATCGGTAGGATGAATAATTTTCAGCCTGTTAGAAAGTTATTCTTAAACCTTCTTACTTTTATTTAGCCAGTATTTATATCTTGTGTGCAGTTATAGGGATTTTTTGATGGTACAAAGCAGACAGACAAGCAATAAGTAATTCCTTTCAAAAAAAGGTGACTGTTCCTGTAATCAACACAAAGCAAATTGGAAGACTGAAAAATGCTCTCTCTCATCTAACTCCTAAACAAGTGTATTGCCTTAATAAATAAACCACTTTCTCTGAACACCTGACAAAACTACTTTATACATTGTTCTATATACTTCTGTTTGGACCTGCTCAATGCTGAAAATTAGACAAGTAACAACAAAGCTAACATGCAACAAACTCAGCAGGCAAGTGAAGAGCAACACTCTCAAATACCAATTAATAATTGCTTCAGTCTAAGACTGTGAAACCAGGGGATAAAAAGAGTTCTGAAATCGGACATGTCTCGAAAGTTCTGCTTTCCAACAACCAAACATTTAAAAATAGTTTCTACTGAAGACAGGGTGATGAAGGTGTCAGGACCTGGGGATAATAGTTAGAGGAAATGTGAGTGAATTCTAAAAATAAAGTGATATGCTGCCAAGTATAGTGTTGCAAAGAAATGCCATTGACTTTCTATAAAAGCTCACATGCAAACTGTCAGCTTAATTAAAAAGATAGTTAGTTCATGACCTGCCACACAGGGTCAAATGAAAAGGTGATCCTAGTATCACGCGCCTGATAGCAAGCAGCAGCTGCTTAGAGAAAAGCAATGAGAAAGAGTACAGAGGATTTTCCTCTTGGTATGACTCACCTGGTTCCCCATACGCTAGGGACAGACACATCTTAAACTGGATGTTGCACGGAGTGTCATATTTAATGGCCAGTACTGGAGCTATTTACCATTAATTTACCTTTTCTTTCTTTCAAGCTAGTGATGCTTTTGGTGTCTCCAGGCAAGGACTCCCACATACTAGTTAGAAAGGAACAGGGTTTGAGAATTTGGTTTTGTTAGCTTTAAACCTGCTGTTTGATCTCCCACCGTCATCTCGTTTTTGTGCTTGGGAAACAGCAAATGATCTTTCCCTCATAATTTTACAGACTTTTACCACCAGAAACACCGTCTCAGAAATATCACCACTCCCAGGCTGCCTCAGCTCTCTTGGTACAGAAACCACTCGTATTCCTGTTACTTTATTTTACTCTTCCATGTACTTTTCAAGCCCTATTACCCTTTTTGAATGAGAAGAACTGAAAATGTGCTTAGTATTCAAATGCAAGCCCTTCATGGCATAATCATAGTCTCTGTTTTGTTCCTAGTTTCTTTCCCAATAGCTCCTAGCATGCATCTTTGTTCTCTAACCACTGAGCTGTGTTCAGATGACAGCTCTTCTAGATCTTCCCGCGTGGCAGTCATCATCACGGCGTATGTATGACATTGTGTACCTTACCTTGCATTACTGACACTGAATTTCTTCTGATCTTTTACTGCCCATAGCTATTCAACATCATTAATTCCTGCTGTAATTCTTCACAGGCACGTGAAGCTTGATTACTCCTCCAAAAAATTATATTGAGAGCAAACTTAAACACTTTGACAGTCACCTTTTAAAAAAAGTCATTTATGAATATGCTGAATAGCTCAGGTCTTAACCCAGCTCCTTGTGAGACCCTAAGGATTCTCTGCCTCCACTGTGAGGTCTGTCACTCCAGTCCTGGGCTGTTACTCCATGCTCTGTCCCCAGCTTTCAACCTTTCAACCATGCCAGGATCTGCACTACTGCCCTGTAGTAGTTACCTTTTTTTTAAATCTGTGGTGATGAATCTTACCAGAAGCTTTTTGCAGGTTCAAAATACACTCTGTCAAGTGAATTAACGTTATTCCTATATATTCATAGACCCTTTCAAAGACATCTAATGGATTCCTCACTGTGTTCACTTGGTGAACTGTGCATTCACCAAGCCCCCTCCATTCCAGTTCCTATCAATTTGCCTGACAATTACTGATACTCTTGAGGTGATTTTCTGTTCCTCAGATCATCTCTGCAGCCTCTCTTAAAAATTGGTGCTACATTTGGTACCTTCCAGTCCTTTGAGGTCAAAATGATTTAAAAGATAAATTGCACAGCATAGTTCGTTCTGCCGTTCTGTTACTGTTTTCTTCCCGTTTTGAAAATGTTTCTCAGGTTTATTGCCTGTAAAAATGGCTCTAATATGAGAGTTTCCTTAACTTTTGTAGAAAATACCACAGAATAATTTTTCTTTTACATTCCTTAAGGGATTTTTGCCTATTAATTATTCATTGTCCTAGATGTATTTGTACACAGTACTCCAGATCTCAGATTTTCCCCATGGCATTCACCTCCTGTTATAAGAAGGTTGGATATTGGCAGCTGACTTCTCAAAACTGGTATTTGGCAAGGTAGTATTTCCATTTCACAAACAAGGCACAGACTCAAAATCAGGCTCTGCTGGGGGACTTTGACAGAGCTAAAACCAAAACCCACTCCTCTGAGCCCTGTCACTTAACTACTGACCATCCCTCCTCAGCACCTAAGTTTTAAAAACATGTTATGCTTAACTATGGTCATTATCTTAATGCAAATATTCACGTAAGAGCAGGTGCTAGATGGAACGTAGCTAGGGAAAACAATCTGGGAGAATGTTTTAATGGCACACTGGGCTTCAACTATTGCCTGCACTGGCCATACAAACTAAGCAGCTGGGCATGACACTGGGCAGTTATGGAAAACTCATATGGCATGCATACTGAAGAGAGAAGTTTGTACTTCTATTTGTGTTTGTCTGGGAGACCTGCTGCCCAGCCTGCAGCCCTTCAGTGACTCCAAGCAGAGGACAGAGGAGGCCCTGTGCAGTTTCCAAGAACGGCAGGTTTGCCAGCATGCCTAAAGCAGCAGCTAAGTGATGTTAGAGGTGCAGGACCAGGATAGACGGGCACCTGTTAGGAATTCCCATGAGCATCTGTCTAATTGCATCGGGAAAGTCTATTTTACATTTTTAAAAAAAATGACCTTTTTATATTTGATATGACACTGCCTCAGCTGACAGGAACATAACTACTTCACGTGTTTAGCACGTATCTACGCCAGGCGGTATTTGCAGTGCAGGGCAATCTGCAATCCAATAAAGGAAACCACATGTTGAATTCATTGAAGACCCCCCACAGCCTCTAGCGTATTTGTTAGGTCGCAGCCGGACTGTTGCCACATTGGTGGTAACAAAGCTGGCTCTCCAGCTAAAAGGGGTGTTCAGGCAGGGATGCTGAAGTCATTGTTTGGCAGATGGGCCAGATGAAGTGATCCAGACTTCAGTAGCTCAGAGGAGCTGGAGGGCCTCACAGGGCAAAGCTCACGGAGAGCTAATGGAACAGGCTGATTTCCATCTGATGGGGGAATAAGCGCTAACTAACTAATACATACTTTTGGCACTGTCAGAAACTAAGATGACTTTCTAGAAGGCTCAGTGTGGATCAGGGATTGTTTTATTTTTTCACTCTGATGACACTTGGTTTAGAGAACTGAAGTTCCTTCCCATCTATTCAAATAATCCAAATTTCCACAAAAAAAATAATCTATTAAGTAGTGTGCATATGAAGGCCTTCAGCTTTTCTAGTTCAACTCCCTCCTTAGGGAAGTTCTTATTTCTAGAACTGCAATAAAGATAAAAGATGACAACCAAAAGGGATTCTCATAGCCAGCAAACTTGGCACTTATCCCAGGATTCTGTTTCTCAGTGTACTATTAATAAATATATTTATATTGTGTTTGCTACAAGAAATTACAAAAATTTTAACGTTTCAGAATGCTGGGCACAGTAATCATTGAGAGAGAAGTACACTTTTATTAATAAACCTGAAATCTGTCAGCACTCTCTACGGTCCAAAATTAATATTTCAGTGATGCATTTTCCAGGGGATGCTTTTCAGGCGCTTTTTAGCAACTTGGCCACGTATGTGCAACAGGCCTGGGTCTGTGACAAGCAAAGATAGTTACTTTTGCAAATGGTGTGGCAGCTTTGTAGTCAAAACATGTTGCTTACATTTTGCACTGAACCAAAAGCAACATTTCAAGTCCTAAAAGTTTTTTGACAGGGAGGTCTGAGACAGCTGACGGGCCAGCTCAGCTTGGGAAGGTTTGGGTCCGAGGAGACCTCTCCTGCCCAGGATTTCTGTATTGTTCAAAAGTCCTGTTGAATCTCACTTTTCTGTGCTTAGCTGCAAACCAGTACTTCACCAAGCAAGCATGACAGTTTTTTGCAGAACCAGAATCTTATTTTTTCCTTTTTTTAAAAAAAAACAAAATACTTAGAAGAAAATAGCTAATTACCTTCTTGTTTCACTGAGTTGTACAGATGATTGATACGCAGGAGCTGCAAGACAAAAATATGACCATGTTGGTGGGGGCACTCAAATTAGTTATGCTTTATAGAGGACGACAGGAATGCAAAAGATTAGAAAACTGAAATAGTAATGCCAGTACTTAAAATTTCTGAACAATCTGTTTGCATCCAGTGTTGAATGAACTGCCATTATGTGCAAACGCAAAGCACAGAATCATAGAATCACATTTCCTAGCAACTACTGATTCTTCACTTCATGTAGTACGTTAAAGAAATGTACTTCCTTTCAAAATAACCTTCTGGAGTGAACTGACATTTACCAGATGAGGGGGGGGAAATCAGCTGCTTTTAACGTCCTGTGTCATTGTCCAGATGAAAGGCCCGTTGCTAGGTGAACTGCAGCAAAAGCTGGAGGAGACTGAATTGTTGAAGATGGAGCTGCAGATGTTGGAGACTGAGAGAGTTAGGCTGTCACTGGTGGAAGAAAAGCTCATGGACGTTTTACAGCTTCTTCAACAACTTCGAGACTTGGTATGGCAAGAAAGCAGTCCAAGAGACTTACAACTGTTTTTGATAGTGTCCCTTCCAAACCAAAAAAGATGTTCATAGCTTCTATTTGGTACGAAGTCCTTTACACCAGGAAACCTTTTCACATGTGTTTGCCCTGGGAACTGCCTGATGATTGCAGAGAACTTTTAGACCTCTATGGCTGACTTTCTAACAGAGGCCTAGAGATCTCACTGGATCTAGATCTCCAAGCTCTCATTATCCTCTAAACAACATTTCAGAGGAAACAAGGAAAACAAAAATGCTGGTAATCAGAAAGATTCTAGAAAGATGAGAGGGCTGGAGCAGCTCTGCTGTGAGGCCAGGCTGAGAGAGCTGGGGCTGTTCAGCCTGGAGAAGAGGAGGCTCCGGGGAGACCTGAGAGCAGCTCCCAGTGCCCAGAGGGGGCTGCAGGGAAGGTGGGGGGAGACTCTTCAGCAGGGCCTGGTGTGACAGGACAAGGGGTCATGGTTTTAAAACAGAAGGATTCAGACTGGACATAAGGAAGACATTTTTTACGCTGAGGGTAGTGGAGCACTGGCCCAGGCTGCCCGGAGAGGCAGTGGATGCCCCATCCCTGGGCCAGGTTGGCCGGGGCTCTGAGCAACCTGATCTGGTTGGAGATGTCCCTGCTTCTTGCAGGGGGGTTGGACTGGGTGGGCTTTAATGGTCCCTTCCCACCCAAACCATCCTGTGATTATATGATTCTATGAAATTATTTTTCCCTCTAGAAAAGGACCTTTGTTTAACTGCATCCTACGGTGGCACTGAGTCAGTATTAAAGGGATCAAACTCCTTCCTATATACCAATAAGGTATATTTTTTGAGAAGTTACTTACCCAATTAATAATTCAAACATGGACTTATAAAAGCTCATGTAATAACATCCCAGAAATTTGTGGCCAGTATGGCAGTTCAGTCTTTTAGAAAAAAATAAGTTTAAATCTCCTGCTTGGGAAGGATAATGGTAAGGATGACTTGGATATTCTGCAGAACATGGAGTATGTTGGGAGCAGCACTGGCCTGCTAGCAGTTCATTTCTTTGACAACGACTGAGGGTTCTTCTCAGTTTTCACCAAAGCTCTGCCTAATCTGTGTGAGATGAGAATGCTTCCTCAGATGATCCCTTTACTTTGTTTGAAATACACTCATGTTCCACTGATGGCTCTAGGGAACAAGTGCAATATCTCATAATCTGCCAACTTATTTTAGCACTTGACATGGAAATTCTGTTTTCATATTGCAAGTCTGGCACATGCATCAATAACAATCTGGTGAAGGATTAAACTTGTAAAGACTGTGACTGGCAACAAGCATAATAACCCTTTGTGTCAAGACTTCAACATGTCATTCACTGGTCAGTTGAATTATTGCAGATCATTTCTGCGTAGGAGACAATCCATCACACAATGTGCGGTATCTCAGGGATGATAGCACTTCATGCTAATCATTGCTGGAAATATGCCACCGTGTGCCACCAGCTCTCACAGCACCGATACAGGCAACGATGCTGCCAACGAAAAACATAATTTACAGCATTCCCAGTAGAGTTAGGAAGGATCTCCTAAATCCCTAGTGGGATATGCTTCGGACAAAAGAAACTTCCTCATCAGAAGCTGTGGTTTCAGGTGTCACTTCCCCAGCATATTCACATTCATGGTTTCAATACCCCAAGCGTCTAATTTGCAGCAGAATCCAGTACAAAGCAATGACTGGCCAAAGGTAAATGCACTGTTAGGACTATTAAAACCTCAAACTGTGTTGCAGAGGTCGTGTAATCCCAGTCCACTGCAAACTGCTTCCCACTATGCCCCAGTCCCCCCTGGGGCAGACCAGCAGAAGGTAGATGACCAAGCAGTAAGCAAGGCCAGTACTGCCTGGGCTGCTGGCAGGTACGTCATCTTTCTTCCAGAATAGATTCCATCTATTCTCACTTCTTGAAGTTTTAACAAGAATAATGTGTCCCTGCAGATACAGGCACTCTGAGTGCTAATTAAACTGATTGCAGGGCCATCTCCCCGAAAGCATGCATTAGTGTCTCAACAGCAAATTAAGAGTTTGTTTTTCTAGACACATTATGTAACTCCCAACAGATTTCTAGTACAAAACTACCACTGAAGAAGACCATCCAAATCTTAAGTAGTTTTTACAATCCTCTCATTTTGGCTAATGTTCATTACATCTCACTACATAGCTAACAGTGGGTCTGACAGTTATATGTGACACATACAATCTCTTCTAATTTGTTTATACCTAACATGGTTCCCAGTGATTCCCAGAACAGCAGGGTCCAAGAAGCCCCTTTCTGAGAATACACCACAAAATCTGTCCATTCACCTTTCACCACAGCCCCAGCAAGCTGCTATTATTTCAGCAGTATCTAAGATAAAATGCTTGAAAATAAAGCCAGTATCAGGTCTCGCATTATCAGGATTCAGTTTCATTTTATTTTAATTTTCAAATGCAGATACACTGCGCATAGATTTTGTTGCTTACATTCAAACTGCTGAACAACGTATTTGTTCCATAATATTATTTTGTTTTTTAAAGAACATATCTAAGCGAGCCTTGGGGAAAATCTTGCTGAGCACTTTGGAATCCTGCCGTGACCCCCAACCTGGTAAGACAATACATCACATATAAAGGCCAAGAAACATGAAAAGTGTCCGTTTAAGAAAAACACTAGCTAATGAACAGATGAGTAAAGAAAAAGTATTTTGACTATTAGGGGACAGGCTAGGGAGAAAGAAGTGCTATGCCAGATTACCTGTAGAAAGTGATGCTTTCTAATCTGCGACACATCAGAAACAGGAACACATCCATGGCTTTTTTTAGACCAATTTTAATTAGAATTTGGCCTTAGGGGAACAATTCAGTATCCCACTAACGTCTGCAGGGCTTCATTGATATGAGAAAGTGGAAAACATGACCAAGGATGTAAGACTCCTATTTATCAGGTTTGCTGTCCCACTGCATGTTGTATTCCTCTGCTGCAACACAAACAAATATACAAACCAGAATATTTCCGTACTCCTCTAATAATAGCCTTTTGTGTTCCTCTTGTGAAAATTAAACTTGCAAACTCCTCTCCCTTGACAATGGTTTCGTGTGCCAGAGCTGCCTTGGTAAGAAGCAGAGAGGGATCACAGCCTGGAGGTTCAGATTTTATTACTTTGTTCCTATTAGCAGAGCATTTGTACTTACCTTCAAGAAATGAGCGTCCTGTACCAAGCCTAAGAACATGGCTTGGAGATGCTTTAATAGGCAGACAAAGACAAGGCTATAAAAGGCTATATGTGGCCTGAGGGTTTAATTTTGGAGAACATTATTATCAGGGATTTAGGAAGAACAGCACACAAATGATTCTGGGTTTTTGCAGTTTCAAAGCCTTGTTACTAGTGGCCAGGAATTCAGGGCGCAGGCAGCCCAGAGCTAAGCTGTGCTGCTCCAGCATGGCTGCAGAGGAAGCAGAGAAAAGAAGGCAAAGACAGACCTTTGTTGGCTCCAGGACACCAACACAGAGAGAAACCGTGTCTGAGCCATAGGTCAGATATTCTCCTGGTGAGGGCAAGAGAAGAGGAGACTGTTCTACCCACAGCACACAAGTGTCACAGAACAGTGACTTCAGGTGATGCTGCTGAAACAAAGTACCTCCCTCTGTAATGGCAGCACCAGCTCAGCTTCCTAAAATAACACCAACAAGTGAAGTAACTTTGTGAAGCGCTCTGTCCATTCTGCATCACCATTGCCATAAGGGGCTCACCTTCTCTGCTTTTGATTTTCTGGCTGTACGCTTGACAGTACTTAAGCAGCTTTCCTAAGTCTTCATAATCAAACATCATCTTCCTCTTTGACAAGGCTAAGTGGATGGTTGCACTAGAAACTCTTTATTGTGATAGGAAATAGTCTTTGTTCACACAAGTGTGCAAGAACTCGGTGAATGGGCAATGAATGAAGCAAGAGAACCAGTAGAGAAAACCGTCCTTGAACCCAGTTCCTCTCTCATTTTTATAGGGACAGAAATTAATTATTTGGTCTCAAAATGTAGACATTTTATGTTAATTACCTGAAATGGCACCTATGAAGAAGAGAGCTTGTGTTACAATTGTTAAACTGCAGTGTTCTGTCTTTGTTCAAATTATAATGTCTGCAACTTTCTTTTAAAAGGAAAAGCCTGCCTATTTGAAGTCCTAGATACTCTGTACCACGAGCTGACAGCCTGTGAACTCTTACAAAGCCAGCCTCTGGAGAAGGCCCAGAGTCACCAGTCCTTGTCTAACCCACTGGTCATCTCGTGCTGAGCAGCAGTGCCAACTACAACCCACATGACCAGCTGAACAGCCGCCCTCGTTCACTCAAACACATGATGAACAAAAAGGATTTGTCCAATTCAGCAGAGCTCAGTGATGGAGATGAGAAACAGAATAATTCAGCCATGACGTCAAAGGTATGGTGCCTCTGGGGAAGAGCGCCCGTTCCTCGGCTAACGTCAAAGCCCTCCCTTACGAGAACGAGCATTCGCACAATGGAGGATTACGTAGCAGTGCCTGTGTGTGATGGAAGCCTGACCATCCATGTATGATGGCCCTGTAACTGTACCAGTTAACCAAATAAAAACTATCCCAAATACGCTGACCTGACCTACTTAGATTTACAGCCCTGGTTACACATTGGCTGTGCACAGTGATAGCTCCATTCAAAAGCAGAAGGCAGCCGGTGTTGTCACTGGCAAGTAAACCACTTCCTTAACACAAGTGAGAAAATCACTGTATTATAAACATACACACGAGTGTATGCCAGTAGTGCAAGTTTTAAGGGCTCATGTATAAAATGTGTCTGTGGTTCAATTATTCACCTTATTTAACTCTGAAGTTAGATTTGTTATTGCTCTGCTGAATTTTATATTTGCAATTATAGAGATGCCTTAGAAATCTGCAACAGTCTGTCCCAACAATAGTCATAGATTTTACATTAAAAGTTACATTTAACTGCTTGAAAAAGGTGCAAAGAAATCTTGTTCCCAGGCTCTCAGGGAAAGGAAGGGCTGAAAAATTCACTTTGCAACAGCTGCTGTTGTCCCATCAGCAAACACGTGCAGTACACGACTTTGTTCTCTCATTTAACTTCTCTCAATGTGACTGTAAAGGCCCCAAACTAGGCTCCACTTGCAGACAAATTAATGTACAATGCTGGCCATAATCATGGTGTCATGTAACATTTTAATCAGCAATAAAACAATCCCTGGGAAAAGTAAAAAAAAAAAAAAATGTTGCTTCCAAGATGCTTCTGCTGTTTCATTCAACTACCAAAAGAAGTAGAGTTCTTAAATGACCCAACTGAACTTATGTTATTAAAAAATGCACTGTAGATCTTTTAAGAATGTGAAATGACTTGCCTGCGATCATGCCAGCAACGAAATAAGACCATTCAATTCAGAACTGTGCATATATGAATTTTTGCCATGACGATGGTTTTCATACAGGAATAAAGTCCGTACCGCAATGCCATCTGGGGAATAGTCCACTTCTATTCCCTTCTGTTCTTAGTACACTGTACAGCTTACACACACCTCCGTGCAAAACCGTGATACATTACTTACCATTTAGAACCAGGTTGGTAAAAAAAATTTGCGAGAGAGATTTTCATTTCATTTTAGAGGAGGAAAAAAAAAGGTGTTTTGCAAACCATGGAACAAACTCTGTTCAATGGCAGTTTATCTGGGTTTGGTTTTTCTCCGGTTTAACAGAGGAAGACTAAAGAAGAATAAATATACATTTTTAATGTAAATTTTTCATAAAGATACATTAGACGACATATATACATAGTGCAATATTCACCCTGTAAGAATAAAAGCTGTCTACTAATAGTAAGTATAACACTAATGTAATACTAAGCATAACATACTATTACTTAGTATATACTATAATAGTATATACTAGAAAAACTAGACACTAAATGTGCACAGAAGTTCTCTGCTTGGGTTCATCTTCTAAAAAGCCAAGAACACGTATCAGCTTATGTTTTGTGCAGCTCTCAGACCTTCCCAGGAATACTGCATATGTCTAAAGAGAGAACACGCAGCAGAGCAGTAAATAATCACGATCTGTGCATAGTTAGCAGAAGAGACGCTTCCGGAGGAGGATCTAATGCAAGTGCAGACCTTATTATGGATATCCTCCGGCACGCCAGGATTCTTTCATCATTTGAATTAGTATTACTTACTGCATCCACTCTTTCTAGATACACACATATGTGTATTTGTACTATATATACTATATATATTATATATACTTATGTATACCTTAATTAGCTAATTGTATACTAATTGTATACTTTTAGTATCTTTTTCACCACTAAGTTACTACTTCACTTTCTAATATGTTTCTAGAAATCCAGACTGTTAAGTAATCTGATGTCCTAATGCTAAAATGGGGGAGGACCAATGTAGTCTGAGCGAGTACCGCACAGCTTATCCAATGACAAAGCCTGGCGATTGATCCAAGCAGCTGTTGTGAATAAATCAACAGCATTTAACTGATATAAGAAGCAGCAAAACCGTATCTTGCTAAATTAGCTTAAAATACTGTAACATTTTTATTTTTTTAAGAAATGCCTATATCAGAATTATTTTTCATACATCAGCATATGCTGATTAATCTTTTAATAATAAAAGCTAAAAAGCAATTAATATGGAGCAAGTCAGACTTGCAGTATTTCCATAAGAAGAATCTGTTCTTCAGGATGGATCAAGAAACAGTTGTCAGTCAAATTCTTGCTGAAAATCAGAGGCAAAGCAAAGCACTGAATGTTGAGAAGCCTTCTTTGGTGACATTATTTTTTTTTTTAATGTATTTACCTGAATGTTTTATGCTGAGCCTGTCAGCAGTGTTGCTGAGGCTGATAAATTTATTTTACGTGAACCTACATAAATATGTGGTTTTCAATCAATGTAACTGAGAAATTTCTAGCTCTGCCTCATAAGCAAGGAAGCTTCCACAGTTTGATTTACTATGTGGAACCTGTTCAAAAGAGTCTGCGCAGTAATCCTGGGGAGCAAACTCAAATCTCTCTGTTTTTTTAAAGACCTAGCTGCTTAAGTCAAGTGATTACTGCAGATTCCAGCTCCCTTTTTTCTACCAGGAGCATATACCAAGTTTAAACTAACCTTGTAAAAAAAAAATTCCCTATGTGACAAAAACTGAAAAGATTACAAAGCACATTCAAAAGCCTTCCATTTAATATGTACCACCCCAAATCCAGCACCTCAAAATCTCTGCAAACACTTTACTGTGTTGTATGTTTACCAAATGGTAGTAAGTGGCCATTTGCTTTCATGCTGACCTCTCAGTAAAGATAAAAAATCACGGAGAGCGTGCATGTGCTATAAAAATAAACGCAATTGCCCATCTAAAACTTTGCATAAGTAGACAGAGGCCAACAGAGCATGCCTTGCCAACAGAGCATGCCTTCCCAACATTTCTTTGTTAGCAGGAAAACCATTTCAGAGGAGTACACGTGACATGTTCCCAGGTGAGACCAGAGCCCTGCTGTACTGTTTCCAACTGGTAAGGGTTACTTAGGTCTTGTCTGTAGAAAGGACCTATACTACTTTGATTTTCAGTTAAAAAGCCAATGGGCATCTATAAAAGGATGAAAGCAACCTGATTATACTGGCTTTGAGGCACTCTGGTTGAACTCTGGCCTTATACCATGCTTGAGATTTCATCCCCTCCCCAGCATGCTCATTCCTCATTCTAGTAGGTTTTGGGGTTTTTTTTCCCCTCGAGAATAATTCCATTCTTACAGAAAGGACAGTTTGTTTCCTCCCTGTTGTATCTGCTGGAGATGCCCCAGCAAAAAAAAAGTTATTCTTCATCACCTCTTCTACATGTCCTTTCCTCTTTATCACTAATTGCAGAGCAATAAATCCCTCAGGCTCACCAATTTTGTACTTGAAAGACTGGTGTCCAGCCTTTCCTCGAATGAGCTGCCTGGAGTGTTCTCAGCACTGCTAACCCTCACTCGTACAAGTCTCAAGGAACATGCCCTTTCTTCTGCTCGTGTCCCCTAAACCTGGAAGCTTCTCTCTCTCACAGACTTTGCTCATATAATGTGTTTGCATTTCCTTAGCCATAGCAGTTCAACACTAGATCTCCACAAATTGTGACCAAGCTCACCATCTTAATTTACTAATTTTCTGTTAAAACTGCAACTTGGCCCTAAGGAGGAAGCTGGGACATTTCCTCCACTGATGTGTACTGCGTTTCCACAAAACAAGCTTTCCAATTTGACTTCTTTCTCAAAAGGCTTTCTCCTCCCAGTGCCCTCTCACTTACCATTTGGCATATTTCTCGCTGAGATAACCTGTGAGTCTGCACACTTCTAATACAACTCACATTTTTCAAGAAGAGTTTCCTCCTCTCATTATTTTTTACTTTCTAGGAGGTATTAACTATTAGTACATTAAAGCCCACCTGATATATTAGGTTATTCAACCATTGCCCAATTTATTTTCATTGAAGCTCCCTCGGAAGTATCTGGCAGGGACCACTTGTCACAGATGTTACACTCATTCACAAAACTTTCACACCAGTGGCCATCTCCAGCCAGAGGTGCTCCAAGAGGCTGATGGCATTTGTACACACTTTTGGAAGCAAAAAAATCCTTGGCACCAGTATGCTTAAATTAGCTGAATTTGTTGGAACTCAATCTCCTCCCTCTGTCCATTAAGCTGCTACATGGTACATTTCCATGGTGAAAGGCTGTTTAGATTTCATTCTTTGTTTCCATCTCACTGTTAAGAAGAAGGGAACACTTTCAAATAGTGCTGCAGAAAATAGAATTGCTTGGTAGGCGAGAATGACAATAAACATTCACAGCATGTGTGTGACACATCACATTACCAGCCAAAAGGTTTCTCTTAGATTTATAATTTCATGGAATTTCAGAGACTAAATCCTTTAATAATTATATTATTTGCTTAATAATTGTATATATAATTCAGCAAAATACAAAAGCCACAGAGTGTGGTTCTTAGTGTGAAATTCAATTGAAAATCCTCCTTATTTCTTGAATTACAGTTTATTTTCAAGAGGCCAGGATGTTCAGAGTTCCTGTTTAGTTTCTATTGTACTTTTCTGTCTCTTCTGTAATACACCAGCATAAACATCCTTACCCACCTCCCACAGTACTGTCTGTTACAGTAGTTGCAGTCTGTTGCAAGCAAGTGGTCAGACTGAATATGCATTTCTTTGGGGATGCTGCCAGACCCTTCGGAGCCCAGCTTCCTCCTTGAAAAGAAGGAAGACAGGACCAGCATCCCCCACCTTTACCCCAGGCCAGCAGATGACACCACCAGAGCATGGCCCGTTTCAGCTACACATATATATATCTTCAGCGGGGTGTCCACGGGCAGTAACTCACTGCTCTAGGCCAGGCTGCTCAACAGCTTTGGAAATCCTGGGAAGATTGAGAGGCCCTTTTCTGGCAGAGCTCAACTTCATTTTGTCCCCCTTAGTTTTTTCTAACATTTGGCCTTGAGGCTGAAAGTACCAGAGACCACACCTGGAGTGAGGTACTCAGGTTCTCAGAAGAGCTCCTCCTTAGCAAATCTCTGTTTAATGCAGCTCACTCAGGTCTTCACTTAGGAGGGGTTCCTGTATTAGAGCAAAGCCCCCTGAATTGAGACGCATGGCTTAAATGACGTTATTTCCTAAAATGTTTATACTTTTCTCAACTGTAACCATTTCAGACTCTGTGGCTGACTGACTGCTCCTGGACTTAATCCCCTACCCATTTCCAGAGTGTATTAACAGTAAAACAAAATAAAAGAATGAAAAGGCTCAGAGGAAATTCTGGAAATCCTAGCTGGGCAAGGCTCAGAGGAAATTTTGGAAATCCTAGCTGGCATTTCAGAACAAGTTACCTGCTAGACATCAATTCATGGCCAGTCTTCCTCCTGCCAATATAACTATGTTTTTGTCTAATGAAACTCACACAACGATAGCAGTGTCAGAATCAGTAGACAAAGGTCTGCCTAAACTTCTACATGTTTGACAAAACTTGGAGCATAGAATACAGACAGCTGTTTGTTTTTAAGTTAAATAATAGCCTAGGAAACAAAAAAAATAATTAATTCAGCATGATACTAATGCATGCTTTAGAGAATGCAGACTTTTTAACTTGGCCATTCAAATTTGTGAAGGAAATAGCCCTTACTCAGTTTAGACTTCACCAGAAAGTTTTGGTAATGAAGGTTTAACTGCTTCCACAGCAGCTCCTTGTGAGCTGAGAAGACCGTAATGCAACAGCTGGGCGGCATGTCTTCCTTGGACACAACAAATGCTCAGTTTTCCTACGGCTGCCAACAGAAGTCAGTGTAGCTGCACTCCAGCATCCATAGGTCCCCCAGCAGTGATGCACAGGTGCCTTGCAGGTTAGCTATTCCTGTGTTGCTTTCTTGTCTTTTACTGACCGAAATCCGTGATCCTGCACGTCCATTCTTTCCATCCACTACTACTTGGAAAATGCAGCTGAACTATGGGATTTGTCACAAACACAGGCTCACAGCACTCCACCATGCCTCCCCATGGCGTGAGGGGCCGGGGGAGATATACAAGTCCTGCTCCGTGGGGGCTACAGAAACAGAGACATTTCTGAGGAAATAGCAGAGGGTGAGCAGCCCAGGGTACATAACGAGGCTGACAGCAGTACAGGGCTGGTCCTACCAAGAGACAGTGTGCCAGCTAACCGAAAGCTGGCTACCCTGTTTTTCAGAACTCACACCTTACCCAGTGAGGTCAGTATATGTCAGGCTCATAAAATACTTAATTTAACACACCATGTCATAACACAATTCCACATATTAATGAGATGAGACCTCCGAGCACTGTTCCTAGGGAGGGTGTATCTTCACTGCAGACTTATCTCAGGGCATGAGCATCACCATCTCCACATTCCAGGCAGCTTTACTTGGTGAGAGTGGGTAGGCCGCAAAACCCCAGTCACTGTGTTGCCTGTGCTGTTTTGTAGGAGTAGTACCTTTGCGAGCACAATGAAACTTACATTATAAAAGACTGTTTTATGATTCTGCCTCAAAGAACGATGAGATAACTTATGTTTTATGATTCTGCCTCAAAGAACGATGAGATAACTTACCTTTGTCAAGGGGTAAACAAGGACTGTAGGATGACATTGAAAAATTATCAGTGTTCAAGTGGTTTCACCCACGTCCTCGTTGTAAAACAAAAAGGTCGTAAGAGCTGAGTGTGCTGTTATAGTTACAGATAATTTCTGTATTTGAAGAAGATTTTATTGTTTAATAGTTCTAGTTTTGCTGATTATTTCCCATTGATTTTTTCACAACTACGAGTGGAAAAAAAGTTCCCTAATAAAGGCAAGGTCCAGTATTTTGTGAGGGATTTTCTACCTCTGAAAGATGCCAAAAAATAGGGAAAAAAAAGAGAAAAGACAACTCAACCTAAACATACCACTTAGATAAAAAATGATATTTTTAAATAAAGAATATGCAATACCCATGGGAGGGTCTTTTTTGTTTTTAAACTAATCTTGGCAGTACAATTCATTACGTTCACAGTGCTAGTCCAGCACAACACAGCAATACTGCTTTCTTTCTTGTCAAGCACTGGAGCTCTTACCAGCAGAGATCGGCTCTGGGGACGACAGGAGAAGTCAGTATGGCTGCTAATTGCTTAAGAACAAACATCTGTCACGCCCAGGGCTGAGACACATCACAGACTCATCCACCAAAGGATTGACAGTCACCCAAAACTGTCACCAGGTTTTGCGAGGCATTTGGAAGTCGCTCTTGAATGTGCTCACATTTTAAACCTAAGAGCCTCCTGGGGTCTCCTCTGAGCCCTGCCATCAATAGCATGTAACACATCCTACTGCCATGGAAACCATTTCGAGGTCACCTTTACATAAAGAGCAGAGAAAACCTCTTACCACCAACTCCACCATTAAAGCTCACTCCTTTTCAATTAAGATTGCAGTAAACAACTTAACATTGACTGTAATTACACATAATATGCGTAATAATAAACAGACATACTCTCACCAGCATGAAGACAGGAATGCAGAGACGATGCAGGAGGTCTTGGCTCAGACTCTGCTGTTACACTTCTTCCAGCGAGGGAAGCAAAATGATTGCCTGATCCTATGCATCCATCTTGTACCTCAACCTGTCTAACAGCTTGGGTTAAACTAATTCTGTAGAGAACATCATTAACGCTGCAGAGACCCTACCAAGAAGGAAAACACAGCTGGAGCTGCTTTTATGTATCTGGCTGGAGCTACATATAAATAAAACTGACAGAACCAATAATTCGAGTCACAAAATCAGGTTTAAGGAGCCATTGAACCGAACAACAATATACTGAGTAGAGACACAAAAGAGACAGGAGGCATTTCAAATCCTGGAATTCAGAAATAGTTCAGGCCATAAGAAGTAGGAAATAATTACATAGCAGATACTTTTCTGTTCACGGAACACCAAAGAGTTACTGATGCAAGAGGAAGAAACTGAATTTTTACAGCAACTCTTAGCGAACACTCTAACCTAATTATTTTAATCACAACGTTCACATCTGTGAAGGAAATGTCTTCAGCAAGAGAGAATTTGGGAAGGGAATCCAAGAAGAAAGATAAACAAAGTTCTCATATTACATTGATAAATCTAGAAAATACACATGTATGGTGATAATTTTAACAATGAGTTGCTCTCAAGAACTTAAGTCTAAAGTTATAGTGTAGGACTTCTAGCTTACGTGCAGGGCACAGTCCTCTATTCCAACCACCACAAATCCTCAAGACATTAATATTTATAGCTATCATTTGTTTTCTTTCTTGCAACTGTTGGGTTTGTTGTTGGTTTTTTCCCCTAATGGAGAAGCAGAATAATATATCTGGCAACCATGATCTCATAAAAGGAAATTGTTGCAAGTCATGGTAGACTGCCCTCAACTTAGACTATGATTTCATTGACTGCACAAGTCATTCCCAAACTCTTGAGAGTTAGAGCATGACAGAGATCACAAGCAATTAAAAAGTACAGGAAGATATGAAAAAAATATGGCTGAGTCTAAAATAAAACACATTTGACAATGCTGAGACTACGGAAAAGGAGATTCTGCTGACAAGAATTGTACAAGAAAAAGCTCTCCAGAATATGTAGAAGGAGAGGGTGAAATTTCCTTTGTTTTATTTTATCCTCTGTAGAGACAAGGATGTCAGCAAACATGGAACTGAGACCATGTCGACAAGGTGGAACTAAGAAAAGCTGAAGGACAATTTTTCAAACAACTTAAAAGTTAAATACTTCAATACTGCATACAAATCCAGCACTATATTATCATCACTCATGTTAAATGTCTAGAATATTAAGGATTTCATAATATGTTAGGATAAAAATCTGCTTGCTCCTTTTCTGAGGAATGTTTCTGAAGGTACTTTACTAGAACTTGGCTAAGTATTGGAAAAAGGCTGTGAAAAATCATTAAGGAGAATATACATCAGTATAATTAAATATAAATGTAAATATAGATTACTGACTGATCAAGTATGTGAGGAATAACTACAGGGCATGGTTGTTTGTGCTCTAAAACCATACAGAGCTACAAGATCAAATATTTGAACAATCTGTTTAATTATAAATAATTAAGTATTGAACAGGCCATTGAGAGATTCCCTCATCTTCAGAGAGGAACATGGAGGAATACAAAGACACAGGTTTTGTATTCACATTGCAGCACTGTAATGAGAAGAGACCCACCTTCACACAGTCAGTCTGAAAAATCCAGTGGTCAGGGTACTGATCTGAGAAAGGTGGAGCTGAAATCCAGGTTTGTGCTTTGAATCAAGAGGGGCTGGAATCATGATCTCTTTAAACCTGGCTGAAGGCCAGTGGCATCCTGGGCCGCACTGGGCAGAGCTAACGCACCTGTGCTAATACAGGTTGAGGGACAGATCCTTCCCCTCAGCTCGGCACTGGTGAGACAGCTGCAGTGCTGGGCTCCCAGTTCAAGAGAGTTCTCTCAGAGTTGCTGAAGCAAGTCCAGTGTGGGGCCACAAAGATGGAGGGGTAACATAGATGGAGCCAGACTCTTCTCAGATACCCACTGACATGCAAGAGCAACAGGCACAAATTTAAATACAAGAAATTCCACTTAAACATAAGATTTTTTTTTTTTTTTTTTTACCATGAGAGTGGTCAAACACTGCAACAGGTTGCCCAGAGAGGTTGTGGAGTCTCCAGCCTTGGAGATACTCAAAGCACAACTGGACATGGGAGCAACCTGCTCCAGCTGACCTTGCTTTGAGCATGGCCATTGGACTAGACAACCTCCAGAGGTCCTCTCCAGCCTCAACTCTTCTCCGATTCTCAGTCTCTCTTACATATAGAGATGAATGTCCCGACAGTTTTTTTTTCATTAGTAACATTATGAACAAGGAGAGTATTACAGAAAATATACAGCAGAAAACAAAGTGACAGCAGAATAGCCCTTGAGCATCCCAGTGTGGGAAATCTGTGTTCCTCACTTTCACTAGAAAGTCCACCCTTGACAAAACATCTATGTTCACTTGAACTGTTCTACTTCAACTGAATCTTGTTTTGTGATGGGAAAAAAACAATGTCGTGAGGAATCCTAATCTGTTTTAGAATTTTGGCCTTTAAAACTCAAAGATTTGGCAATACAAAAACCTGGGTTTTCTTTATCCTTTTGCTCATGCAAGGAAACAGTAGCTCCAAGCTTAGTACTCAGTTGATATTTTCTAAGGAAAGGGAGCTTAGAACTAAAAAATAGTAAGACTTCTAAAAGCCATTTCAAATTTTACAAGGCACTTGACATTGCCTGATAAGCAGAAACAGACAATAACAGAAGTCAGCATATAGGCCCATATACTGCTGCTAATAAAAATGGAAAGAACTAACTCCACTGTATGAAATCTTTGGAAATTCCTTGTTACAGGTTCGAGATTCACTTCATTCCTGCACAGATGAGTAAACTCTGTAAATAGTTTTAAAGCTGCTTCTGCTGTTGAATGATAACATTATGGAGACTTGGTCATAACTTCTGCTGAAAATAAACAGTGGGAGACCTTTGAAGGATAGTGGAATTGTAGTTTAGCTTTTGACTGGCTCATAAATTGTCACACAAGCAAATAGCAAACATAAGTCACATTTTCCTTTCTTTCTTCCCTATCACTCCTTGTCCAGCCAATACCACATTAAAATTTCCATACAAATTGTAGCAAGTACAGATACAGGAATGCTGACCAGTCACTTAATGGCCCTACTACAACTATGTTACAGTGCAAGACTGCTAAATAGACTCCCAAAAAAGTCTTGGGAAGCATTTTACATTATTACAAGGAGAAAAAACAACCATAATAGACAAGTCATTCAGATTCAAGTTTAATTTTTCATAGTTATAAATGGCTAAAAATTATCCAGGAAACATCCTTAGCCATTGGTATGTGTGTTTACACACACCCCCACCATAATTAAACACAAGGTAATTTTGCTATTCAGACAGTTTGAGTGTTGCATGTTCATATTTGTTCTGTTTAACCATCAACGCCAATGTAACGATAAATTCCTGTTTAGCACTTTAGTCATTCACTTGACTCTACCCCTTCTCAGTTCCAGGTCCCCCAGTACTCACTATTTCCTTTGACCTTAGCTTTTGCATCGGGAGAATGAACAGTTCTCTGCCTGGCAGAAGGCAGATAAGCAATACTTCCCAATAAACAGCTTCTACACTGCCTGATCACGGGCACCTACCCACCTGTGTCAGCGCTTTACATCCCCTGCTTGGTTCTAATAACTCTCATTTATCTTTGTGCTCTGAAGTGCATACAGTATTTATTATGAACCAACCCATAAAACTCCCACCATCTTCACAAGAAGTTACATGGGAAATCGGCTCCTCATGAGTGAAATCTCCCTGTCTAATTGTATTTTTCCAGTCCATATTAAATTATTTCTCTGAGTGAAGTAAACATTGGATATGCAAGAACAAGGAAACATTTCTTTTCATACCATGTGCAGAAACAGAATTTGACAAGCATAATAGCAAAGATAGTCCCGACTATCTAAAACCAGCAGTGAGGTTGTGAGTGGACATGCGTGTATGTAGGACAGGGGCTTTGGGGGCCTGCAACTTCAGGAGCAGCAGGAAGCTAGGACACCCTAAGAGATGTCTCAGCTTGGGTGAAAATCACATAATTTCTTTGCAGCTCTAAAAAACACTTCTGGTTTGAATAATAGGGAGGAGAAAATTTTATTTCTGTTCAGAAAGTTACAACAAAACAAAGAGGTCTCCAGACAATAGAGAAGAAAATGATGTAGCCATTTCAGTAGACCTGACACTACAAAAAAATGCAGTCTGGCAAGTGAGTATACTCTACCTAGAATGTGAAATTAGTCCTGCACATGGTAAGGACTGCTAAGCACAGCGCTATGGAAATTGAGAGCTCACAGCAGGCATAGGGAGTCTCAGAAATGTGGAAAATCAATGCACTCTATGCTGTGGTGAAGAATGATTCCAGCAGAATGACCTTTAAACAGCTTCACAAATTGAAAGCCAGCAGAAGGGAAGCGCAAGGGGACAAGAGCAGGAGAGCGTGGCCACGCTGCAGCCCCTGGGCCAGCAGCAGCACCAGGGGTTCCCCAACAATTGCGCCTGGCAGTGGTTCTGTGGGATGGGAGGAATAACAGTAAGGATTATTCACCCATGTTTGAGCTAAAATGGGTTGCTATTTAACAGTAACACTACATAATAATTTGAGAGGAGAAATAGAAACAACCCCACACTGTGGATACTACATAGCACATTCAGACAAAAAGAATACCATTGATGAATTTGGTCAGCAGCTCTACGTAACAGCTCTTCCTTCCAGAGAGTGACAAGGACCCAGTAAGTGAAGTCCTCAGGGTGGCAGAGGGAAGAGGAGATGACAGATCATTCCCTTCACACAGCTGGAGGAAGGACAAACTTAGCAAGTAGAACAGACCAGGAATTTTCCAGTGAAATACCTTGGTGATAAAAAGTGTACTTCATTAAATTGAATATTATTTTGTTGATATAAACGGTGTCAAGAGTTCTGCAGTACAACCAACAGTCCGGGGATATGGTATTCACCCAGGAGGTGGAAGACTGAATATAATTGAGTAGGGACTTAATTTCAGTCTCCCATATCATCACAAATTCTCTGACCATCGCACTACTGACCTCTAGGTTCTCTCTTAATCTTTCCTGTTGGAGCTGCTCCACTTTACATAAATAATTGCATGTTATGCAGAGCAAGGAATTAAACCCAGCTCTCCCATATCCTAGATGAAAGCCTGGACCAATGGGGTATCCACTTCAACTTTACATACACCTCTTGGGATAAACCAGTTTAAACCAGCTTTTTGAATAAGGTGTAAGAGTTATCTAAAACAGATCAAACAACTCAAACAAATCTGAAATGAGGAATTTACACTCAGTCTTCCCTTCTTGACCCCAGAACAAGAAAAACTGTTCACACAGCCTTTTACATCGGTTCAATTACAGCAGTTTAAAATAAAGCTTTAAATAAGAACAATGCAAACTGTTAGCACAGAAAAAAAACTCATCTGAAATGAGCTGCTCCCCATCGCAAACCCCACTGCCAGTCACTGCTGTTTCCTTGTGTCCATTGTACACGCCGGCCGGGCACTGAAGGGTAAGGAGGAGTGGTACCCTTTCATCCTACAGCCTGGGAAAGTCGAAGGGGAAGAATGGAAAAAGCTGCTTTGTGGAGCCCTGCACTTTATCTGCTTTGTGTATGCAGCTCCTTCATTAGCATCCCATTTACTTTTAGAAAACTCAGTCATGTTAGTTATCTTCAGCATATTTGACCCATCCAACACGAGGAATGATATTTACCAGCATTCCACAATTCTGAAAGATGTTTTATTTGTAATAAACATTTGAATAACATACCAAAAAGAAATCATTCAAAATGTAAGGAAAAGCTTTATATCTGCCAAAACCACATTGTGCAAGAGTACCCACCACATTTTGCAGACTATGCAATGGCTCTTTAAATTATTGTAGATCTCAAGCATATTTTCCACAAAAATATGTATTTTTTTTCTCCTATACAGTTTTCAATTCTTCTGGCGATTCTTAGTTCAAATACTCAAAATTCCCATTCCAGTGTTTCAAATATTTTAAATACTTTTACCTGTCAGTCACTCAACACCAGTCTGGTTTACATTTCCTCTTACCTATGGCTAATCCAGCTTCAGGGTTAGGCTGCAGTAAACAGGCACAAAAATAGCTAGCCATATAGAAATGCAATTTATTTAGATACCATTTTCCTTCTCATCAAGAACCAACTGCATATAGAAACACAATAAATGCTACCATCATCAAAAAAGCAAATTCTTTCTTTTTTTTTAATTTCCTTTTGCAAATCATAGTAATTTAAATGCAGTCTCCCTGTAAGAACAGTCACCATCACATAATAATAAACATAAAACTTCAGGACTTAAGATTCAAGAAAGTTGTACATTTTTTTATGTGCTCCCATATATTAAAAAAAAAAAGTATAAGACAAGTTGCAATTTAAAATCAACTTAA
The DNA here is from genome assembly GCA_009806455.1 of Tetrax tetrax. Taxonomy (NCBI): domain Eukaryota; kingdom Metazoa; phylum Chordata; class Aves; order Otidiformes; family Otididae; genus Tetrax; species Tetrax tetrax. Next base: position 354,082 of record WHYT01015844.1, read on the forward strand.
GACAGTTTTCACTGGCTTAAAACAAGAGCTAAGATCTTTAATTTGTCTTTCTAACCAAAGGAAACATAATCAGTATTATCTAGTAATTTGTACTATCTGCTTATCCAAAGAGAGCTCAAGAAGGCCTTGGTTTCAGCTGTTAGGAATCTGGGAATTATTTTTATCCTTATTTCCATTTTTACCTAGCTTCTTACGAATAAAAAAAAAAATCACCTCTAGCCTGAAAACAACAGTCTATCACAAATTTAAATTAGAGTTGAAAGGAATTTGGTTGAGACTTGCAACACCAACATCAATGGTTTAGACCTGTAAATGGGATTGAGCCCTTGTCACTGATTTTTGACTGAAGAGATGGGTCTCATCTCTTACCCAACTCACACTGGGTCTTTGTCAGACCAAAGTCAAGGTGTAGTGGAGAATTTATTTTGTTTGCTTTTCAGACAGATAGTATTATTACTGCTTATATTCTATTCACTTATTTCAGCAGTCTGAGACTGTGTGGTGGGTGAAATATCAAAAGCCAAAAGATTTATTTCAAAAGAGTAGTGCAAAACATACTCCTACTCAGAGAGCAGTAACATCACTTAACAGGCTACCTCGATAACCCCCTATTATCTGATTTTGTTTTCCTATAAGAAGCAGTCAGGACACATTCACTTCTTCCAGCTTTCACAGCACTCAGGTTGCAGTACTGGCTAAGCCAATGAACCCTTTCCACACGAGAAGAGACACTGACGCAGCCTTCAAAATACTATAGAGAAGGTCCTTCAGTTCTGCCTTTTTTCCTTAAAGTCAATTGTAAGCTTTGGAATCATTACCATTAATATTATCATGATTAGCTAACCTGAAGGTTAGCTCCCACATCTGCTTCAGAGTTGCCTCACTGAGCAACTGTGTCAGCAAGTGCTGACTTTTACTAAATATATTCAGTGTACAGATTCCAGCAGATCCAGCCACTTGCCATCCATCCACACAGCTAGCTTTTGGTCTCTACCTTTCCCCTACTTTGCAAGATGAACTGCCCCAGTTTAGGTTAGCAAAAATAGGAAGATTTCAATGACAGGAGTCAATCCTTACCTTGTATTTCAAGAGTTCTCAAATGCAAATATACTGTTGAAATTACATTAGATAACTTTTATACACACACACTCACAAAATGAACACTTAAAAGAATGGAACCACGTTATTAATCAATACAAACGATGTCTCTTCCCCTCAGCAGGACACATTTGCATATTGCATGTCTGCACTGGAAACAGTGGAGTTGTAATAGGTGGAACAGATGGCAGGACGAAAGAGAAAACCAAAGTGGTGAAGAGCAGACATCTATCTCAAATAGCAGCACAGTGCTGAACGGAAAACCTGGAGGAGCCAGAAAGAGCTTTTTAGAGAAGAACAATAGAGACATAACCTGTTCAACTTTCCTTTTCTCCTCTATTAAGTAAAGATAACTTGCTCCGATTTGTAAGATGTAACTACTTGTTCTGGTTTTATTTAGTGGGGGGGGGCTATGGTGGCAGCTTCCGTAAGAAGCTGCTAGAAGTTGCTCCCCTTTGTTTGGTGGACACTACTTTATCTGCTGGCTCTGAACAAAAAAGACAGGTACTGAATTCCAGTTTACAGAGTTCCTTAGAAACAATAAAAGCCTAAAAATAAGGTGACACTGCACTATTTATTAGTTGAATCCAACACCCTGAAGGCTGAGAAAATCTTCACTGAATTGAGAATTAGCGTCTGGCTTCTTCCTCAGATGTTCAATTTATATCTGCTAGGAATTTTGCCCAGAGTAAAACTGCTGACTGCTCTGTATATTCTTTTATTCCACTATTAATCACGTCAAAATACGAAGCTTCTTGAAGAAGTATTTTCAAACACAAGGGTTTGATGGCCCTGCTTGACACATCAGGAAAAAAATGTAATTTTGGAACTGTGGAAATTAATGGATTCGCATTTTTCTCAACCCACAGGAAACATACCTTTTTTCACCCATTCCCTAAAAATAATTCCTGTTTACTGGCTATATATACGGTGATGATTCAGCAAAGTCCTGGCTACTCAAACCCCAGGTCCAAGCCCTAGCAGTTAGTTTGGTTTTCCCTTCCAGAAATCCTCTTTCAGCCAGAAGTTGGCATATGACATTAAGCTCAAGAAAGTGCCTAGGTTGCAGAGCTCTCATGGGGACTGCTTCCTATAACCAAACCCTGGAGTGTTACTTCACTGCCTTGAGTAGCTCCTTTTATTGTTCCTTTTTCCTTTTTATTTTTTTTTTAAAAATCACACTCCTGCCGGTAGAGGCATCGGATAACCTCCTCCCCACCTCTTCTTTCATATGGGATGCGTAACTGTAATCTCCAACAGCACCCGCAAGTCCCACAGGTGAGGATCTGTCTCAGTTAAGCCCACAGCTTTATTCACAAAAGTGAAACACTCTTCTTCATCCTATTGACTTTCAGAGCAAGATTAAGAAAGAATTAACAGAATTTTGATACTTTTTTTCCCAAATGCTAGACAGGCAAACTGAGCTAAAGCTAAGATTTGTGATAAAGCTCTGTTCATCTGCAGTAATCTAGCAAGAATGATTAAACTGGAGGCAGTATATAGACAGTTAACTTGCTATATATTCTAGAAAGGAGTCCTCGCTGCTATAAATTGTGTCTTATTCATAGAGATTTATCAGAAACACCACAGAGTTTGGAGAAGAAGAAAATTAAAAATAATTGGGTTCAATACGAAACAAACTGAAACATCCAAAAGAATGCAGACAATGAGTAAAGGCAAAAAGCAAAGCACCAGGGCAAAATCTCAGGCAAAGCACTGTGATTTCACAAACCCACATAGATCATAATTAAGGTAAGATAATCATAAGATCATAAAGTCTCCATTAAAATAGCGAAAAGTATGAAATACTTCTGAAGGGAGCCAGTGACAAAAACTTAACGGGAAGGGGAATCCCATGGATTTTTCTTTCTTTGTCCTTTTATCTGAAAGAAACTACTATTTCACAGCAAGTCACGTGAGGACCCCTCATTAAAAAAAGTAAAGTAGACAGATTTTCTGTAGTCATAAAACCTGAACAATGTTCTTTAGCTTGTGTAACTAAAAGTGCTGCAGGTAAATCTGCAGAAAGCAGGCAGTCAAGGTACGAGGCAAATGTCAATTGCTATCAGATGCGTTCTCAGGGCAAGCCGTTGACTAAAGAGGACAGAGAGCTTTCCTTTAGCTCTGGTTTCTCCTATCAGAGGCCTCATGAGGTACTGCTGGTGTTCTGTGCTTGTCTGCGTGGAAAGAATGACACCATTAGAGGCACTGCAGGACAACATCAAACCACCAAGATTCATCAAAACTGATGTAGAAATAAATTATAAATAACCTCCAACTAGATCCATTAAATGTAGGAAGTTCCACTGAAGAACAGTCATCAAGACTGTGTAGAGGGAGCAAATGAGGACAAAAAAAAAGAATTAGATAATGTGGGAAGAGACTTGCAGTATCTTTTAATGAATTTACAGTCCTCCTCAGAAGAACGCTGCTTATTTACTCCCTGATATATGTGACCAGATGATTAATTCCTCTGCCAGCTTTATAAAACTGACTCTCCAAACTGTTTGTGTATTAGGATTCAGTGATAGGAAATAACAGGATTTGCACAGCAGCATTTTCAGCTTTTGTGATTTTATCATGGGTCACACTATATAAAAGATCTCCTTCAGAACCTAGCACTTGGAGGCATGTGATTAGAGGTGAATCTCAGTTTTAATTAGTAATATCTAGCCTTACTGACTACGAGCAGAACTTGGAAAATGTGAATTTTAATGGCTCAAAACACTAAGCCCATTTAAAAAAAAAGTTTTAAAAAGAGATCAACATATATCACTTTAAAATGCAAATATCATGGCTCCGGGGATGCAAGGCAAGAATTGGAAAACTGGGATTGGCAATAACGTTATCGCACGCACTAAAGCAATTACTATGTGGTAACATAGTTTTTGAGAACATTCTTCCTGACTATTCTCCCAACCACATGAAAACTCTGCAGTTTTGACAGCATCTTCTAACTGGGTTAAATGGGTTAGCTGGGGTCTGCATTCCTGACGATCCATTTGCTTTGCAATAGAGATTCAGCAGAACTGTACCAGATCTGTCTGCAGTGACTTTCTGTGGCTCTCCCCATGTGATCAGAAGTCTGGACAAAATCTTCTGCAGTTCACTGTGGCAAAAGAACATAACCAGGCACATCTGCAGGTTTTAGCAACACAAATGGTCTGTAAATACAGCATTAGTATGGAAGGAGTAACGTGACTGTAGCTGCTCGCATCTGGAAAAATTATTTGATCATTGAAAATATATCCAGAGTTGACTGTTTTATTTCAAAAACTATGAAGTCATAGCTTTATAAAGGGCAATATAAAAACTAACCATCTTATCAATGATGAACAGCAAGTTAAATTCTACCATTAATTACCATGGTAAACTCATCACTTGGGCTTTTCCAATATAATCTTTTACATCGGACACTAATTAATTTCTAATTGATCTTTCCAAGAACAACTGTTCAGTGTGACCATAATAAAGTTCAACACTCTGCCTTCAACATTTCCTACTCTTCAAGCAGAAAACAGCAGGACTTTAGCTAACAGGGCTGAAGACCGATTTTGTTTATCACCAAACTCCTTAAACAAGGACAAGACAACAACACCCCAGTGCTGCTTAATCTAACGCATTTTACAATAGTACTATAGCTATTATTCAGTAACCTGGTAAAGATGCTTACATATATTTAGCAGGCTTGACTGTGCAGTTACCAGGATGTTCAAACAAGGTGCATTTATGGACAGTTCTTTGGCTGTCACCCTGGCAATGACGGTATAAATAACCAGAATGGCCCAAGGAGCTGGATCAGGGCAAAGAAACAATCTGGGACTAAGGACACCACATCCAACCACACTGGGAGAGCAGGTGCTACCTTTAGTCTGGTCCTAAGTACTGAACCTCCATTAGCACCTGGAACAAATCAGATGTATGTCCAGAGTGAATATTGCAGTTTAGTTTCATCTAAAAGGCATGCATGGAAAATGGAAAAGATCATAACATCTGCTCTGAAAGCTCAATCCTGATCCTAAATAAAGCATTCACATAAATGCAGTGTTGTGTTGTAACTGTTTGACTAAAACGTGGTATTGTATTTTCAGTAACAGTCACTGTGCATAAAAAGCTAGAAAGCTAATTACTTTTTATTTTTTCCACTGAGGGTGGTGGCACACTGTCCCAGGTTGCCCAGAGAGGTGGTGGATGCCCCATCCCTGGAAACATTCCAGGCCAGGTTGGCCGGGGCTGTGAGCAACCTGATCTGGTTGGAGATGTCCCTGCTCCTGGCAGGGGGTTGGGCTGGGTGGGCTTTGAAGGTCCCTTCCCACCCAAACCAGTCTGGGATTCTATGATGCTGTGATTCATTAGAGCAAAACATTTAATTCAGCAAAGCAAGCAAGGCAGGGAGGGACACAGCTGACTCCATTTTACCAAGCCTGGCACTTCCCATCAAGGAGCCAACATCGCATTCAGCTCCTGCAACACACAACAGATACACTGCCGGCACTGACTGCTATCAGGACAACCGGGTTCCCCACCACACGTTCGGAGTTGATTAACTGAGCCAGGAGTGCAGGGAAATGCCTAGGCACTATCTTCTGGTGGGAAATACCACCTCAGAGTGGTCTTTTAACAAGGCTCTTAGAGATACTCTCTCTAGAAGATTCCCCATGTGCCCTCTGTCATTGTTACAACTTAGCATAAATTATACTACAAACACATGATTCACTATTTGATTTCTACAGATCACATAATACACATTTTGTATATATTACATTTTTATCCTGGAGGCTATGGAAAAGGTAATATCCTAAAATAATATAATATTTCAGTCTTTCAGACAATTATTTTGAAAGGCTGATTCAGACAGTATACGCTCAACATTTAACAAAAAATAACTTGAATGACACCTAGAGGAGAGACAAGCAATAGCTGATGAGTGCACAACTATGTGCAGTTTTGAACAGTGAAAACAGCAAGGAGAGAGATTCCTTATGAGAATGGGTGGGAGAAGAAAGAATTATTTGATAAAATGGGTGGAGTACATCAGGAGAAGAATTTCCTAAATGACAAGGGTTTAATTGCTTCTGTAATAATCTTCCAAGAAAATGGGATATTTGACTTGACAGAAGCAAAATTAAATCAGGTAAAACCACAATACATGTGCAGCAGTAAACCATAAAATAAGCAGAATATGGAAAGGGTGAAATTCAGGGTCCTCCTATGTATAAATCCTAAAAAGGCTTCATCAGGCTAGTTCTCTGGGGTGCAGTAGATAATAGGAATATTTTGGCCCTGGGGCAACAGTAACTCCTGACGTGAGAGAAACCACAGATTTTCTTTAATTCATTTCTGCAGGCAATATTCCTTGATGTGTGAATAAATTTAATGATTGATTTTTTTTTTTTTTACTTCTTTTTGCTTATTTGTATGATTCATTAATTACCAGTGACTCACATAAAATTATAAAGAAATATTTTGGTTAGTCTGCTTTCACCAACCTATTTGAAAATATGAAAGAACAAATTTAAACAAGGTGATAGAACTTAAATGAGAAGCACTTTTGCTGTCTATTGACAATGTGATGTGGCAAGTTTTGTCAGCAGTGGAAATGGAAATAGTATTGAGAAAGACTTCTGTCTTTCAAGGTCAACAACAGGTCATTGACAGCAATGAATTACTGTAACTCCTTAAAACCCTCTATAAAAAATAATGGCGTATTCTGCCTGAATCTCCTCTTAGCAGGTCATGCATTTCATCTGCACATTTATCTGCAAGGAAACTAGTAATGTCCCTTCAACTCTTTTTTTCTCCCTATATAAGCGATCAGACACAGCACCCACATAACTGACTGGAAAAATCAAGGCCTCAAAAGAAAACTAATCCCAAGAAATATGCTGTTGGGAAGCAAGGTAGCGACAGAGGTTTTGTTTGGGAAACAAGAGTGTTCAGAAACACCTCTCCACTGAGAGGAGACAGAGCCTGTCTCATTCACAAAAAGTTCAAATGGATTCACTCTGTGGAAAATGTGTTTTCAGACTATAATAAGATTATAGCAGATTATAACTTTTTTTTTCAAATTGGCTCTTAATAAATCCTCTTAAATGAAGAATCCTCATTTGGCCTATAAAAAGCTACAGTCCTGAAATCATACATGCAAATACCTTGTATTTTAAGCTTTCCTTCTGGCAGATACTCCCTGCATACATTCGCCTCCACACAGAGCTGAAGAAACTGGCCCTCATCACAAGTAACGGATTCAGGGACTCCGCATGACCAGCTACTTCTCCAGCCACGTGTGACACAGCAGCCCGAGGAACGCAGGACTACCTCTGTAAGGATCACCCATAGCACAGAATTTGAGAACTGATTCTAGAGGATTCCAAATATCTTGCATTCATTTCAATGCAAAAAGATGCTGCATTTGAGTTCACCATTTTCATTTTTACTCTTGTGGCAGCATTCCTTAAGACATGCGGCACAGATTGCGTGATGCAGGAAACAAGCATGAGTAAAGACAGACATTTACGAAATTTATGGTCTAGTGATGCAATTTAAAAAAAAAAAAAAAAAGAAGAAACAATCCCTGTGATAGAAAGGTTTTTCCATTATTAGCAGTCCACTCAGATCCAGCTGTTGAACATCTGACAGGCAGATGGACTATTCATTTCAAGACAGGAGGAATCTCTTTCCTCATCTTATAGAGAAGACTGAAATTCAAATGGGGTTTGAAGTATTTTTGTCCTCTCCCTCCAGCACTGTCTAAATTGCCTTCTAAAATACTAAAGAGCAGAGATACACTTTAAGTCATTTTCTTAAGGAAGTCCCTAACAAACTTCAGGCTACTGGTAATTGATTAGATTTAATGAAGAAAAGTACTTTAAATACCAGTAAGAATTAAACAATAAGAATTTCTATTAGAATAATTTAAAATGTCGGAAACTAGAGGACCTTTAAAGGTCACATCCAACCCGAACTATCCTATGATTCTATGAAATCTCCCTTCCCCCAAGAACAGCATTTTACAAAGAAACAACAGCTCAGAAGCGGGGCTCTTCTGCACATCTGCAACATCTGAAACTCACCTGGGTTTCGTTTCCAAACGCAGAACCCAACTCAAAGCTTCTGCCCAAGACAACACACTAAACCAAAACTGGCCTGAATTAAACATCAGATCCACATCAGACTGGCTTTTCAAAAGTCAACTGCTATATTAATTCTAGAGCGTTCATGTTTGGTAGCTAAAGCAAAGGAAAACTTATTTCAATTCTACTCCAAAATTTCACAAATCAAAAAAAAAAAAAAAAAGGTGGAAACAAAATTCTATTTTTGTTTTTCTTTTACACAAACATGGCATTCTTTACTTAGATGAACAGAGACATGTATATTATAAACTTGTATCATCCTGAATTACTGGCTTTCCAGCCAAACGTACACAGAGTGTGCGATATTCTAAGATGTCACATTGCTATTATTCAGCAGTTAATATTCTTCAGCGACTTCAGTGTGGAGAAAACTGCAGGATCATAATTCTCTTTTGAGCTACACCCAGCTCTTGTGACTGGGAAGAAAGGCTGTGTGTGCCCAAGGCCGGCCCTGTCCTCCAGGCTGTGCTGATTAAGGGGAGCCATGCCAACCGAGACAGCGAGCCTTTCCCAGTGAGCCTTCCCTGACTATTCTGGAATTCATTTCCAAGCTCTAAACCAAACTAGTACATTACAAAGAAATTATATTCCACAAAATATCACAAGAATCAAAACAGGAATGGATCCATTGATCCCCACACACGTACCCTTCCTCACATCCAAGGCTGTATCAGGGGCACGTACCTGCCCGAGTCGTTCTGGCTCAGGTATTTCTGCACTGCTCCACGTTGCAGGGTGCAGGTCACTCTCAGCCTCTTCACAAAATATAGGTTCTCCAAATCCCTGATCATCACAGAAATCTTCCTCTCACTTGTTGGCTTCACCGTTTTTGAACATGGGTGACCAGAATTAAATACTGTATTTTTGATGACTTTTCACCACTGTTGCAATGTAATGGCATTAATATTTCTCTGTCCTTTAATGATCTCATCTGACTTGCATAAGTTATTTCAACATAGATATTAGACTCCTGCTTTGACTAAAACAGAACAACTCTATTTCATGGGCTAACTTTAGTTCCTTTCTGTCTTGCTTGGGCTTGCAGGTATCAGCAGCTGAAGCTCAAGCTAACTTTTATACCAGCAGATTATCACAGCTGAGGAGAAAAACCACTAGATTTCAGATGAGTCATTTTAGGTACCAGACATCGTCAGGTTTAATGGGAAAAATATATTAGCATTTTAAAAAAATTCATAAGCATTTCCTCTTGTCTACAGAAAATACAAAAACGCCCCAAGCACTATATGCTGTGACACATGTCCACCATATATAGCATCTTCCAACGGGCATGGTTTCCTATTATGCACAGGAAAAAGCTCATCTTCTTTAACACACTTCCTTACTGACTCTAATTTAAAGTCAGCTCCTGTTGTGGTATGTACTCCAACACTTTACAGGCAGAGGGAAAGGAATGAAGAGGGAATAAATAAGGGTAAGTGTCAGCCAGGCATTTCCCCAACTCTTCCTCTCTGCAGTTTTGCCACAGTTCTTATTTCTCTGATTTGGAATTTCTCACTGTTTATATATTTCTTGCTGTCTATGTATATATATATATAGAAGAGATCATCTTTTCTATAGATATTGCTTAACTTGTTTTTAGTCAGATGACATCCTTTTAAGATGACTACTTTGAAAAAAAAGCTCTAGTAGATTTATTGAAAAACAACAGATGAGCACCTAGATTCAGATCAAAGATATTCAGACTTGCTAACAAAGAGGAGACTGCTTAGAGCAATATTTCGGCTTCTCTGTGATGAAGTTTATAATTATATGTAGCATCAAGCCAATTTAAAATATAGGAATGAGGTATTTAGATTCTTAATCTAAACCTAACTTTATTTTGAAAAGCTGATTACAGAATCCTGGTAAGTAAACTGAAGCAAATTAGTTAAAAAAAAAAAAAAAAAATCCATTTTTCCTATAATTTTAGTCTTTATTAAATGAAACTTCCTAGAGAAAAAAAAAAATAAGTCTCAGCTTATTTGAAGAGGAAAACCTTTTTTTTTTTTTTGAGTTCTAAAATATCTCTACACTTGAAAACATTACTTTAAAGAATTTTTTTTCCAAATTCCATTCTACAATAGTATAATTTCAGCTCCTTACCATCTTAGGATGTAAAAACCTCTTTAACTCTGTTTTTGTTGTTGTTAATAGGCCTGTCCTACCCGCTTGCTATTTCTCAGGCTTTGTCCAGTCCAACTCAATGTGCTTCTAATGCTTGCCTGCTATACAACAAAGCTATACAACTGTTTTCACCTTCTTCAGTTAAAAAGGAATTTTATTTAAGCCTATACTGTATAACAACCCAACACGTTTTACAGTATCTGCCATTCTCCAAGTAGTATCCAAGGCAATATGCAGGCAGGTATTTTTGCTTCAATACTTACTGCAAATGAATTGGGAAAAAAAAAAAAAAGGAAGAAAAAAAACATTTTAATTATGGGCTGTATTAAAATCGTAAAGAAAGATAGTTTCAAGATTGGAAACTCCCCAACCTGTGCAAGAGAGTTTGTAGTTCAAATTCCAATCTGGTCTAAAGGCTAGCTATGTATTTTCAAATGCAGAGAAGGAAATATAGGAAAGGAATAGCCTAGAGGTTTTAAACTGACAAATAGAAGCAACTGAGGTGGAAGTCTAGTGGGATCCACTCGACAGAAGCGGGAATGCCGTCGGAAAAGGGGTAATTACCTGTTAGCCCAAAACAGAGTTAAGCCCTACAAGACAAGCAGTACCAGATATGCAAAATATCCAAGTTTCTATTCATCCCAATCTTAAAACATATATTCTCAGAGATGCTTGAAGCTACAAGGCAGCAGAAAAGACCTTTCTACCACATAAAAATGTGTACTTTCTTGTTAGAATCTTCATCTCTCAGAAAGAAAATTTTTAGACACTTAAAATTACTCAATCTCTTAAACTCAATTTTGAAAACTGACTTCAACACACAATTTTAACACTAGACCTATGAAGATGTAGAAACAGACTCAAAATCTTTGCCTAAAACCAACCTAGTTTTTACCATCATCTCCTGGTGATATTCTGTTCCAGAACTTTGAACAGTAATGTATTTTATACAATTATGAAGGAAAAGCAATGAACTACAGACAAAATGGAAGCACTGTGCTCTCTCCCAGCTGCATTCATGCTACTTAATGTCAAGAAGAATTGTGGGAAATACAGAAAGCTAAATATTTTCTCCCAAAACCCTAAACCATATGAGTAATCCTGAGAAATAAATAGCTGTCTTGTAGTTCTGCATTTAGAAACACGCTATATCAAAGCTAGGCTAAATGATACTTATCAAATTATTATTCTTATTCTCTGAGTAGCTGAAGCATGAACAAGACAGAATTCATCACTGTTGCGGGATTTGCCATATCATTGCTGTTCCACATGACCCAAACTGAAGTCTGTCCTGCCTCCTGCAACTGTAAGTCACTGGGAGAAATGAAGGGTTTGCAAATAGACTGCAGCTCGAGGAAGCTGACAGAAGTGCCTGCCTTGCCCGTTAACACCAAGAGGCTTTATCTACAGAACAACAGCCTGACCTCGGTTCCTCCCGGTGCCCTGGACAACTTGCGTAGCCTGGAGGAAGTGAAAGTCTTTGACAATCCTTGGAACTGCGACTGTCATATTTTGTACCTAAAACTCTGGTTAGAAGACGTCTCTGCACGCTCTCTTGCAAACATCAGATGCGCAACTCCAGCTCCTGTGAGGATGAAGCCCTTGGGGGAACTGACAGGGAATGATCTGGGAATTTGTAAGAAGCTTCTCCCAATCAAGTGTCTTGAGTTCTTTTGGCGAGACCTCATTTTAATTGCTGGAGCAATAATTACACTTATTTTAGTAGCCTGGGCTCTTAAATTCTCAAAAAAGCTAGTGTGCCAAATAAACCTAAGCCAATATATACAGGCTGAGAGAGCTGGGGCTGTTCAGCCTGGAGAAGAGGAGGCTCCGGGGAGACCTGATAGTGGTCCTCCAGTACCTCAGGGGGGCCTACAAGAAAGATGGGGAGAGACTGTTCAGTAGGGCCTGTTGTGATAGGACGAGCAGTCATGGTTTTAAATTAGAGGGAGGCAGATTTAGATTGGATAGTAGGAAAAAAATTTTCACAATGCAAGTTGTAGAACACTGGCCCAGGTTGCCCAGAGAGGCAGTGGATGCCCCATCCCTGGAAACGTTCAAGGCCAGGCTGGATGAGGCTCTGAGCAACCTGATCTAGTCAGGGATGTCCCTGCTCCTTGCAGGGGGGTTGGACTAGATGACCTTTGAAGTTCCCTTCCAACTCTAACCATTCTGTGATTCTATGATTCTATGAATACGACTCTAGGCACCGACTGTTGGGGAAGCGTATCTCCAAAAACCACAAGATACAATAAGCTGTTCACTATCCTAGCTTGAGCAGAAACATCAAACTATTCTGCCACCAAAAAGCACATACACCGGCAACACTAGTTTTAATGGTTAACATGCTACAAAGAGATCCCAGGGCACAAGTCTGGGTCCTCAGACAGGCAAGTCTGATTTAATTTCCTTTCAAAAATAAGCTTGCCTGTCAATACATCACCAAGCTTCATTCTGCTGCCATCTACTCCTATGAAAAGCAGTTTCTGAATTTTTAAAAAAGCATTTACCTTGGCATTTTTCCACTAATTTTCAGCTCTTATAGCAACAAGATTTATATCCCCAAATCCTACACTTTTTAATATATGGAGATGAACACTGATTGTACTATTTTAGCAATTGTTTTCTCACTCGGAATCTGTCAGTTTGCAACCTGTTACCCCTCACAGCCCCCCCAATGGGCTTGGTAGGGCCATTCTTGTGTGCAACCAAATTCAACCATCTCTTCCTCAAGAGCAGGAGTTTCCTGCCAGCAAAGCCACTATGATCATGTAGGCTAGCCTCTGAATGTATCCCTTACTGAATGCATTTAAAGATGGACTGGTAAGAGAATATAACCAGTAAAAATTATTTTAAGTATTGTTGAATGTCCTAGAGAGTGAACAGTAAAAAAACATTCTATGTGAAATTTAAATAATGGATGCTTATTGAACATTCATACTCACTCAAGTCTAATCTCTTTCACAATTCTACGCATTTCTGATTAAAATCCTTTTTGTGCCCCCATCCTCTAGAAAAACTGTTGTGACGACTCAAGCATATTGTTTTCTCCCCAACCTGACTGTTCACAAGACTCCAGGAACAACAACTCATGCTGTGACCCCACCTGCTCTGGTGAAGTTAGGCTGGTGAGATGGGAGATCTCTGAAGGCGTTCTGTTGGCAATTCATTTTAAAGACACATTTTGCAAATGCTCCTCCTAGCCCCAAACTTGAGCTAGGTATTAGAGGTTATCTGCTGAAGACACTAAAGACTGCTTGGCTCTTTACCAAACAAAAGATGGGTTGAGGACTCAATTCAGAGAAGGCAAATAATACAGTAATAATGATCTCCCATATGTGACATTGCAGCAAAGAGCTAATGTGATCTTTTCCTGTTAAAATAGGGAATATCATCTAGGGATAGAAAGATTTGTTTACTTGATGTTTAGATAAGCTACAGTATCAGCTAATTCGGTATCAATGTCTACAGATCAAGAAGAATCACCTGCAGAAGAATCAGAAAAACAACTGTAATGCAAATAAAGGATTTGAAAAGATATCTTAAAAGCAGCTTGATCAATTTCATTTAATAAAGTGGAATTTAAGGAATAGCAAGATCACAGCTTGTATGAATCTACATGAAGGGCTGAGAGTAGAAATTAGAACATCAGACAAGAAACAGGGCTCAAAATCTAACAGTAGAAATAAGTAAACATTGAAATGGCTCATCAAATGTCATGGTGAATCCTATAACTTAAACAATATTGGACATTTTTTCAAATTGCTAGGTGCTAGCTGAAACGAGAACTATTTTAACAGAATTGGATATGACACTGAAAACATTGCAGCTATTCTTACTGCTTTGGTCACCTGCAAAACTCACGGTGGGACAGGCCACGAAAAGAGAGGTCACAATGGCAGTGCATCCCAGGGGCACCCTTAGTGAACACTGTCAACAAACACCCCTGAGGAGCTCAGGCTGTGCCGGCTCAGCCACCCTCCCATGCTCCACCGCAGCAGTAATATTCCACTTTGCCTCCTCCGACTGCATATTGCACTCTTCACTGTGAACACTCAAAGTGCAGCACAGAATTAGCTTTTTACAAACTATCACATCCCTGCCACAGGAAATGAACCATATAACCTAGAAACAGCATGGGTTGGTAAGGCTGTGTCACCCTCCAGTGCAGACCCGAGCAAAATTGTGTCTTCGGATTTGAGTGTACGTTTCCACCAGGCGAGCACATTCAGAATTTCTCTGGCTTTATTAAATATTATTCTATATAAATAGCCTCTGCGGGAGAGTATTTCAAAGAAATACATAGGAAAATAGCGGTCTACACACTTATATAGTTTCAGAATATTTTCTCTGCACTGACCTTTTCAATATTTTAAAAGGCAACCACCATTTTGTATTAATGCAGAACATTACAGAAATGCACTCTGTAATCTCCCATGCAGAGTTTCCTAAATGATATTTCTTGTTTCCCCAAAATAAAATAAATTATTAACACTAAAAGCTTATCGCTCTCTTTTGCGCCTATAAAGCTAGATACGTATTTTTGACCTTGTCATAAAAAACAGGCCTTGCAACCCAATTAATCTGAATAGATATACCCATGACCTGTACCAGAACAACATTCAATATGCAGGTGAAGGGGATGAAGTTATAACTACACATTGCAACACAGTCATCTTGAAAGTTTGCCAGTGTAGATAAAATAGTAAACTGCTTTACTGTGTAGCTTTAATTATACAAACATATAAAAACCCGAGCAATTAGCAAACATTTCTGCTTATACCAACCAGCACATTAAATAGGATGCACAGAATACAGGAAAAAAAAAACCCAACAGTATTTGAGAGAACATGTTCTCTAACGTCATAAAAGGAAAGAAGAAAGAATCTCTTCCATGACAGTATAGTATTTATCACTTCTGAACCATCTGGCTTTTATCTGAAAAAAAATTCTGAAATGAGGAAAGCTGGAACTGCTAACTACAGGCTCAAGAGCAACATCCAAATGTTTATCTGGCAAGGCCAGAACGTCATGCCTAAGCAGCGTACTCCATCAAATTGCATAAATAAAGCTGCAGTTGCTAACAATGTGTGAAGAGAGGAAAATACATCAGCTATCTAAACATGCAGACAGCGTTCCCACAAGAGTTTGTAAAGGTCCCAAAAAGTATTACTGTATCATGCCTGCAAGAGTGCAAACTAGTGAATGTATCTGTTTTCATATTCTGCTAGAACTTACAGCAAATGAAATACTTGGGGAGTGTAGTCTTTGGTAACGCAGGTACAACTGCTGGGATTAATTTCACCTAAAAAGTTGTGACATCTGATTTAATATTTAGCAGGACAAGTAGTCATACTCAGAATTACTGAGCAAGAATAAAAAATCGTTTTTAAACAGTTCACCGTAATAAGTAGAGTAGGCTTGTGTAAACTGCAATTCAATTAACATGGAAAGTATTTGTGGGCTTCCTCTACTAAATAGAACGGCAGGTGAATCACCTTTTTCCTTGAAAAGCTCAAGATTTTCTTAACATTGAAACAAAAAAGGTTTGCTCCATCTGAACAACGTTTGCTTAGCTTAATGCTTTCTTTCTGTCTGGGATCTACAGTTAGGTTTTATTCCAGATTGGCAGCACTGCAGCCTTAAGTTCTCTACTGTTTCAAAATCTGGCAAAAAGAAAAGCATTTCAGTGGAAAACTAATGAATTTTTAAATAAAATTTGGTTATTATATTGTATAGGTTTAGGCTGAAGATCCTTAATTCAGTTTCTAGAAATTAAACAGAACAACTTTTCTAATTTTATCACTGCTAGATGAGATAATTATTTCATTTTTAAACAAAATTCAAACTGTATCTAGTTCTTTTTCCATCTTCATTTATTTATGAACATGTTTGAGCAGTAAATTTAATTACAGGCTACCAGATTATTGATTGACACAATTCCTTTCTTCAAAGTTGCAGATTTACTTACACGACTCTTGTGCACAACTATAAACCAGTAAGGATGAGGTCTTGGCATGTAACAGAACAGTTTACATAGATCTGTTACGTATTAGACTAAAAATCTTCTAATTCCTCCCTCATTACTTGGATATAATTATATCCACTGGTGATTAATATCCTTATGAGTTAAATGAATAGGTAAACATATACTGTAAGAACTAAATACTAATTGAATGTACAAAATATATGTAGAGCGGCAGCATCAAAAGTTTGTTAATTGGTCTAAGCTACCAGACTTGTATTCTTTAAGGTAAACTAATTGGCCAATATACATACATTCTCATACTGGTTTTATGTGTAAACGCATTGTTTTGGGAATTATTAAAATAGAATTTGAGGCTTCACAAATCTGTGGGTTTTCTTGGACTCTTAAGGTCCACACACTTATACATCATGACTCACACCTGAATTGCGCCCTTTTGTTACTTTAGCCTGGCAATAGGAGAAATTCAGTACTCTGAAAAATTATCAATTCCTATCTAATGATTCCTTTGATAGCACTAAGTTTATTGTAATGCTTAGTAATGCTAAGTTTGTCTTAGTAATTCTGTTTATCTTAATGCTTTTTCTTTTCAAAGCACCACACAAAACAATTTTCAGAAGTGCTTAGTCTGTTGCTAGAACCCATGTAAATATTTTGCTATTACATTGACTCCAATTAAATTTAGATTACATTCAATAATGGGTGTGTGACAACAAATTGCTTTAGTTGCATAATGGCCACATGGCTGCTATTTATACTGAACTTTTCCCCGGGGCAGTCTGCTCCCTGACATTTCCATCTCAGAATGCCTTCCCCAGCGGCATATTCCCAGTTTATCAAAACGATTGCCCGTGGGCAGCAGCACTGATGTCACTTTAGCAGGCACATGGCTACTGACTGACATGGCAAGTTCATTTTAGACAAAATAAATCTGAGGTACCTGACAGAAGTTCATTCAGATTTCATTCAGCTTTACTTATGACTTTCTTATTTGGCCATCAAGGATCTAGTTCTTTAAAAACCTAGTTATTAAATGGCACTGTTTTACACAGTCAGGGGGGGAATCACTCTAAGCCCATTCTTAAATGGCCTTGATTCAAAGGGAAGGAAGTGTCAGCAGGGATAGATTACAGGCTCCCTTTTTCTCCTTGAATTATTTTTTCTTGTCTCCTCTGTAGGGGTCAGAAGATTTTTGCCTCTGATATTAATGATTAATTTTTTGCCTGAGACTCATATATTGTCTCTTATGAGCATGGAGAAGGAACCTGACACATCTGTCTAAAATCCACCTTTGCTATCCATTCATATCAGTAGCAGTGCAAAGTAGCGGAAGAACGTGGCTATCGCCACATCATAAAAGGTTGCTTTCCAGACAGTAGAGCACTTAGAAGCAAGTGTATATCTGACTTCCCTGATTTTGCAAGGCAACTGCAAAAACTGACAACTTAATTTTCAGATACTGAAATTTCCACTTACCAAAAGCTGAATTTTGGGAAAACTAAAACTAAAATAGCAGCAATTACAACTTGGAGGAAAAGGGCAACTGCAGTCCATAAAAAAAAAAAACCAACCAAATTGTTCATAACAGAACCTCAGAGACCCTGAAGTGATTCCTTTAACTCTAGTAACAGTTTGTCAGACAGACAGCTCTGAAACTGGACCAACATTGTCACCTAGTGGCTGCTGAAAACTGCCAGAAAGAAAAATCCCTTGAAGCTTGTCACCCTTTCATACCAAGACCTCAGTAACGGGTTGTGATAGAGTGATTTTCCACACACGCTACCAATTGTTGTTAGCTCTTTCTAGAGCCTTAATACAGGTCTTCTGTCACAAAGGGTCAGATGTTGCAAAATGTAAATTGTTTTTTATTCACTGAAACCTAAAGTTACTATTCTTTTAGACACGGGGCAATGCAATCTCCATTTACTTTCCCCATTGTTTAACCATTTTTAGACCTGCCTTAAGTTTTCTGCTACTGCAACTCTCAAAGACACAGCTCAATCTTCATATTAAAACCTGACATAGATATTATTTCTTCTGTTCTCATAAAGTTATGAAGAACTTTCATGTAAGTTAAGATTTGACTGAGCACTTTGGTACTATACTTTCATCCTATCAAAGTGCAATAATAAATAAAGAAGAAAAAAATTGTACATTAAGTAACTAATACAAAATAATTAAATCAAAGTAAACAGCACTTCATGGGGTTTTCTTCCTACCATTCCCCTCTTATTCCTGAAAGTTGGAAACAGATCTTTCTGAAACAGATTGTTTCAAAAAAGAAGAAACCTCAACCAAGTCAATCCAAAAATAAACCAAAATTTAAAAATCTGTGGTAATGTTAGCTATCTTCAATGAAGAGAGAGAAATGGGTTTAGATATATTTCAAATAGAAATTATGACCCATTGTTGTATTTTGCATAAAAATACACAGTATGATTTTTCTTCAGCAGCTTATTGTAGTAAAGATTCTTAATACTTTTAAAGGACTAAGCACATGCACTTCCTCTCCCATTTGAGAAAATCTGCTGTAGAGGTAATCTGAAGCCAAAAGATATAATAAACAAAACAAATTTATATCAAATAATAAACAAAACCTTAATCTATTCAGCAGAGGAGCAAGATTTATGTCCTTTATATACTTTGTTTAAGCAAGAGTGGACAACTTGCCAGTTTCATTAAATTTAATTAACTGTATGATGCAGCTATATTCACGTATACATCTATCTTTCCAAGTTTGGTGCTACCACATATGAGTCTGAACCTACAAAGGCAGCAATAAAGGCACAAAAAACAAATTGCCACATCTGCACTGAAAAATAATTTCAGCTATTAATGACACCAAGAACTGCAACGTCAAAAGAATGAGAGGGCTGACAGAAGCAGCAAACTTCCATATTATCGTGACGATGAATGTAATTGAGGAACACATTTATTAACCTCAATGAATACATGTATTTTTGTTCTCTTAATTTCAGTGAGGCTTTCTGTATAATATAGCCTAAGTTTGGCAAGTAAAGTACTTAAACTTCTATTTCCCAACACAAAAATACAACATGTAAACAGAGGCAGCACAGGACATCTCCCTGCATCAGAGGTCATGGAATACCAAGTGGGGATTTGGTTTGTCAAAATTTTGCAGGCAGACTTTGGCAAAATCTCTAATATTCTCCTTAAATATCTTTGAAGTATGAGAATAATGTAACAACACTGGGCAACTTCAGATTTAATAATGTATCCCATGAAAATACACAAAAGGATTCACTAGCTTTTGGGGCCCAATTTAACCATGGATATGACTACATCTTAACTTCAGGCATACAAGATAATTCAGTTAATTCAGTTAATTCTGGATCTCCTTTCAGACCAAAACCTTTGTGAAGAGTAGTAACAAATGCCAGGTAACACAGAAACTGAGAACAGTTGAGCAAAATGAGCAGGCTATTTAAATCAGTAAGACACTGCCATTTCAGTTGGAAAGGCAGACGCTTGCTTTAGTGCTGAGCTCTCATTAAAGAGTCAGAGAAGAGCAGAAGATATGCTAATAGAGGTCTGAAGCCAGGTCTCTGGCCTGCCTCTCACAAACTGCACACTTCTTATGACAGGTGCACAGCTGTCCTTCAGTTGTGTCCTTCTCTAAGTACGTTCAGGTATAAAAATCAATTCTTCATCTAGCTGCATGCACTATGCAAATGATCATTTTGTTGGCAGAAGCACAAAGCAAACAAGAAGCCTTGTAATCACTTAAGGTGGAATTAAATTTTGCCACTCTGATGGTGATAACAAATTTTTATAAGATGCTGAAAAAAAAGTTATTAATTTTGGTAAGAATTTCAAAATGCTTAAATGAAGATAAAACACAGAGGCTTCTATAATACACTTCTAGCAAGCTAACCATTTTGATCTTTCACATTCTTGGTATAAGTAAGATAAAGCAAAGATTTACTGACCTGTGTGGGAAAACAGTTTCACTTCAGAAATTAAAACCTCCATCCAGTATTACTACCTGATGTTAGTCTTCTTTGAGGAACACAGCAGTAATGCCAAGTGCTCAGCAGATTCACAATATATTCCAAAACTACAGGCGTATCTTTTTCTTACCAATCATGTATAAATCTGAACTGCATACGTACCCCTACTTCAAATCATTTATACAGATTGATGGTGTATCTGACCATCAATGCATCCACACTGCTACCAGTCTCAACTGAGTAACATAAAATTGCTCTTTATTCTTATACTTACTGTTCAGTGATCCACAAATTATGTTGGATTTCCTGTCTATGACATGAAAACAAAAATACTATTCTACCCATAGAAAGAATAAAAAAGGCATTTTCTTACCAGATTTTCTCCTTTTATGTAATGAAGATCTTTTTGCTCCTTATTTGTCTAAATCCTCCAGAGGCATTATAACCAAGGCAAAGATCTGGACTGTATTCCATACTGGAAAAGTCATTTCACGTGTTCTAATCCCTGCTGCACCTGTGCAGTTCAAAAGACAACAGTTGACATAAATATTGCTGCAAGCTGAATTTAGCCCCAGCTTTTTTATTATTGGTGATGGGGCAAAAGTAGTAATAAATCCAGCTTGCTCTCAGAAGAAAAAAATGGGGCCACAAATCAGAAGAGGAAAAAATATTTTTAGTTTAGGCTGAAAATACATTCAGTCACTGACAGCATATTTTCCTAACACCATTATTACAGTCCATGCTTAGAATCAGTAGTTTTCTTAACCTAGCTTTATTCATCCAGCAACTAAATGACTCTGCCATAGAGATATCACCATTTGGCTTGAGGAGAATTAATTTCCCTAGAACTTGCAAATCTGAAAATTCAAAAGGCAATAAAATGCAGGAGGGCTTGGAGAGTAATGTCAGAATCATGACATTGTGACAATTGCCACACTCATTACCTGCTCCAGGATAACGCAATAAAATTATGTCCAAAAGGATCTACGACCTGCAATTTTGAAAACTTATGTTTATAATTGTGAAAAACATTATAAACAGTAGGTATTCTTGTTATGACAGGATTTCATTAACTGCCACCTGCTCAATTAGCGTACTCTAAAAACACACCAAAAAGTTACACCTTTCAGTCCACCTTTTAATAAAGGTGTAATAGACCAGGCAAAAGTTAAATCACACACTACTATGATATTTGAAATAAGTTGCTTGCAGGTTGTTTATATTACATTACATCATATAATTGAAATTACAGAGAAAGTACTAGAATTTAACAGAAAGATAATTTTGGTTATATTTTTTCCAATGTGTTATATCAACACTCTCATCTACATTTGGGAAACTGGAATGTGCGCTTGAACTGAAGCTCTGCTGGCTGCATTTCAGTTCCATTTTCTAGACACAGCAAAAATTTGTTTGTAGAATATATTCTAGATTTACTCAAGTCACAAGGCCAAAGTAACTGTTCTCAGGAAATAAGAAAGCTATGATATGTAAGACTTAACTTGGAAAACCTCTACACAAACTCTTTAGAGTTGAAGTAATCCTTATGGTACTAAATGAAGCAAAGATATTTCAGGTTTTGAATCTCACAGGAAGATATTTCAGACTGCACATAGGAGAAGCAGCAGCAATTACAGCATAAATACTGACAGAAAATATGTTGAAAAGAGAAAAAGTATTCGCAGCCACTACTTAACCTATTTACACAATTCAGAAGGTAACAGAGATGAGTATGTTTCAAATGAAGACACCAAACATGAAATAATACTCAGAAAAAAAATAAGCCTTTTAAAAAACTGTAAGTAGAAAGTAAAATGTCTTGAAAACCAAACACACAGTTGAAGAGAAATGATAAAGCAAACTTCTTTAATGAAAAGAAACATCAACAGATAAAGAACTCAGAATAGAAGTACTGCCATGCATAGCATACTGCCATGAGATGGGATGCATTAGCCATAGGACTATATATGCAGGAATGAGCTGTGGTTTAACTCACTGCAACCTCTGTTTTTATCACAGGTAATTTTTACAGTATCAACAACAGGAGTGCTATTTTTTGGTAGATTTATAATATTTTTTTACTTTTACAGTGTTTTTCGGGAAGAAAATGTGTCCATATATATTCAAGCATACATGCATGCATACACATATGTACAAGTATATATATAAACACACAGAGACATATATCACAGATCTATAAATACATCTATTAAAAAAATATATTCAGCTATCTTACATACCCTTACTAAGACAAAGATATCTAGGCTGATATCATCAAGTGTTTTACTATCTTATTTCATTTTATTACATCAAGACTAAAACATCACTAAGTTGAAAAGAGAAACGAGACAGAGTTAACAAATGCAAAAAAAAAAACATTAAGGAGGACAGTTTACACTACATAAAACTGATTCCTAAATTAAATGCATCAGCTCTGAAAAGAAGACTTGGGCACTATGAAAACCTTTACCTAACTGATGTGCAACATCATAATTTTTAAAGGCCCAAATACATTAGAATAACCTCAGCTCCCTGAGCAATCTGTACCAGGGAAAAGTTATCATCAAGAAATCCAACTATCGTAACAGTGTCGGGGGATCTCAGACAGACACGTGGAGACTGTGAAAACACCGATTTTAAGATCTCTGATAAATTTACAGGTACTACACTAATCCCACTCAGAAAAATAAAAAGTCAGCACACTAATGCAGATTTCCAGGTGGTTCTTTACTGAGTCGTTAGCACTTCAAGCAATATTTCATGAATGTGCAGTCACAGGCCAGCTGGTAAATCCTCAGTCCACGTGCACAGTGCTGCTCTACAGGATTCTGGTTGCACTTGAAATGCAAGAGAGGAATACTAACAAGCATAGACACTGTTCAAAGGTATTTCACTCATCCCCCTTACCCTACATTCCTGAAGGTGCATCTCCAATCTGTAGTGGCAAGATGACACAGGTCAACAACAACTCAAGGAACCACACAGACACCTGAAACCAGGGGACTCGCCTGTGATGACTTGCCAAATAAACCTGACTGCACGGAACCAAGGTTTTTAGTTTCATCAGCAACTCTTTGGTGTTTGAAACTGTGATTAACAGCTGTGTTTTAAGAAATCTGTTCTATTATTTGCTATGGCTTCTGAAGTAGCACATCTCCTCTTACACTCTTTGAGACAAAACTTGTGCAATAACTGGCTTTCATTCTCTACAGAATACAGACAAGGAAAACGGATGGGTGACTAAGATTGATAAATGCCTTTAGAAGCTAAGCAGAGGAGAATTTGCATTGCATTCATCCAGAAGATGATTAAGCTATGTATATGAATACAGTATTTCAAATGACAATGAAGACAGTATCCACAACTGAGTCATCTGAAAGGAACTGGAAATAGCTTATGGCTTCTAATATTCAAAATGCATAACTTAGAAAACTTCATGAACGCAATTAAATTTTTTTATTACTAGCTTGTTCTGAAACTTGGCTGGTAACAAATTCAACACTCACACTGGTTAACAAAGATGTTACAAATGACAAAGGCATACACTTTCCTGAACAACTGCCTCATAGAAGGTATTTCATTGCTAGGAATCATCTATGCAGGAGACACTAAAATTTTTCTCAGAGCAAGGCTTGCCTCTGCAAGCTTACAAGGAGAAGTACTCAATAAAAATCCTTGGTTGGAGATGTTTTGGACCCCAAATTCATCCCTGTTTGTTGGTCAGCAACTTCCTTATAACTTGACAGTTTCGCTGCCACTTGTGCTAGTACAGCAAGAGATCACCAGGGCAAAAGCAAAATTTCTGCTAGAACAGGCCCCAAGCCATACAAGGTCTGAGTGGCATTACTCTTCAAGACTCCAGGAGTCTTCCAAGTGCTGCAACCACTGCAGTTTTGAGGGACAAATGACTGACTGTGGAAAAAATGAGCATGTAAGGTGCTGCAGGAAAAACCCACTGTAAAACTGTGGGGCTTCCCAATTAATCACAATTCTTACCATTATCTTAGAGAGCATTTATGCTGCTCCCCAATTACTTCTCCCACAGAATACAGACAGAGAACAGAGAGGCTGTCATGTACAGCAAGAATCTCCGTTGACTAGTGACAGTCCTCAAAATACCCATTCACTTTTCTCAGCTCTCTGCATCTGAATGAAAAGGTCTAGACCCCATCCAAAGAGAGGACAAAATTCTGTCTCTCCTGTAAACATTCAACACTCGGATAACTTTTCTAATTCTCTTTTGCTCAAAAAGGCTTTAGAATACTAACAAACTAAAAATAAACCTACTAACATTTTAACTGGCAAACATCGGGCACTGCTAAACTTCAAAGAGAAAGTTTTGGACACAAATATGCCTAAATCAGCATGTTCTTCATTTTAGACTGAATTACTAAACAGTCTATTATTACAAAATTCTTCTGGTCAAAATTCAGAACAATCAATTTTTTTAAAAGAACACATCCCATAATACTGCAGGCTACATTGCTCAGCAGGCTCAAACAGATAGCCTTACCTGTGGTAAACTGAAATCTAAGGCCTCTTCAAGATAACCTCACCCTCTCTGGAAGCGCAAAGCCAGAGCCCACATGGTTACAATCATAGATAAATTTTTAAAGAGTAAAAGTATTTAATCTCAAACAATATAAAAAATATTATAAGAGGGGAAGAAGAGCAGCTTGCTCTCATAAACTCTAGAGTCACAAAATAACTATGAGTTAATACGCACAACCAAGAATCTATGCATCAAATATACAGGGCCACATCAGTAATGGTGAGTCCAGGAAAATGATTTTATGACTTAAAAAAACCCCAAACAAATAAACAACAAATAAGTAGTTCTTATTTTGTATACATTAATTATTAAAAGTAAACATCTAACTATTTAGCAGACATCTCTTAAAAAAGAAAGTACAATATATTACGACTTCTGTTGTCTTGAAGAAATCAATCCGTTCAAACTGAGTTGTAAAATCAGCAGGCTATAAAGCCATCACGAAATACAGATGCTTAAGCATTCTTTTAATCAAAATGTAACCAAAGAAAGTTTGTACCACATAAGGAGTGTTGACACAACAAATAATAGGCCTGCATTACAAATACAAGGAGAAAATGTTGAACTTCACTGAAAAATTTATTTTGGAACACAGCATAAACAATGTACCATCCAAGCTATAATTCAAGGCATCTTGGTTTTCATGAACAATTTTGGCAACTGTTCTATAACCACACTGGAATTTATTAAGAATGAATGCTTGCTACTGCATAGAATTACAGGAATCTATAAACTTACTGAGCCATTGCATAATCACAAAATTTTCTTTGAACTGCTCCTTTTAATACTGCTGCAGAAATAATATATTTTAGGACTCCTCCTGTTTTTTTTTCTTCAGTGTTTCACATAAGATGACCATATATGTTTATTTAGAAGGAGAATTGGAGAACTTAATTCATTTGCTTTGTAAAATCAAATCTCAAGCAGTTGCTTTGAAATACAATAGTTTCACCACCCAAATTCTGCTGTCAAATGTGAAAATTGCACGCAACCTTGCACCTGTAGCAAAGGCTCTGCAGCTCAATGACTTTATGTTAGAGCTGAAATGTAACTTCTCTTGTTAAACGGAGATAGCGAAGTGAAAAGGACAGTACAGGGAGCCTTCTACCATGTTTCGGTATCATTTTCTAGTACCTACTAGAGTAGCACTAGTCAAGAGACTACTCTCTACTACTAGAAAGTGTTTCCTAGCGCTTTCTACACTTCTCGGACAAATGACTCTCAAATACAGCCAGATACAAATTGGAATTAACTCAAACCAATTTTGTTTTTCCTAATCTTTGCATGAAACAGGTGTTAACTCCAGTGGAGCCTGGGGATTAATCAGACAACATTTTAGCATTCAAGCCGCTATTTACAGCTTTCACAGCCTGAGAGAACTAATGAAAGATCCCTCACATAAACGTAACAACATAATGTGACAATTCATGGGTTTTGTTTGGAGAATTCTTTGTTTTAGAAGCAGTTAAAGGCTCATGATGACAAGCAGAAACAATGGCAGTTAATGGGAAAAATGTTTATAATGATCTACAGCAAGGATAATGGAATACTTGATTTATAATTATCTTCATGGAAGCAGTGCCTTTATTTTGCCACTAAAATGAGGACACACAACAATTTCTAAATATTAAAGACTGACATCTCTAGCAATGTTTCTTCCTAAATAACCTAAATTCCCTGAAGTGTTTGGCTCAGACACTGAAAACATTTAAAGTGCTAATTAACATGAGAGCACATGCACACTGATGTCTTATTTCCTCTTTAACACTTTTTCTGTCCTGGTTGACTGATATCTCAGAAATCAGTGCCCTGCTCAGTTCAGCATTGCAGGCTACCAGGAACAGAAAGCCTTTGCTCCAGCCTGACAAGGTACTCATCCCTCTGCTCTTGCTGGAAGGTTACCATGGATCACCAAAAATAGACATCCAGACCTGAAAGGGATAATAATGAAGCCACCCACCCCAAAATACATCGATTCAGAGCATTTCAAGACAAACTGGCCTGGTTGGTCTATACTGGCTTAGTCATAAATCAGGTTGTTCTCCTCCTGCACCGGTACCTATGGGGAAATTTAACTCTCTCTACCATTAAACAGTTTAATTTCACAATTTTATCTTTTGAAACTATGAGGATGGAATTTAGCACATCTTTGTTACAAAGAACAGACTAACATAATGTGCTGCGTCAAAGCATTTCATTAGTAAAGCTGATTTTTATTAGCATCTTGACTCACCACAGAATCTAAAGGAGAGTAGCTATTAGAGAGCAGTTTGTTTTGGAGATAACCCAGGTAGCACTTTAAACACAAATAATTCCAGATTGCTGATACTTAATACACATAACCAGCCTGTGATGCAATATATAATCACGCATATACATGAGGATACGTAAGACACATAGCGCCACGTTAACAGTTTTAAAGACGTGTCTAAGCAGTGCCACACCTTGCAAGGCTGAAAAACCATAGCCCTGAGCCTTGGACTGTGACTCTGGAAACAAACCACACCCCGGCTCAGGCCTAAAAATGAAAGGCCAACAAGGCAAATCAGCTGCACTTCCAGGATGACTTAACGGTGTAATTACACCTGTTTATTTCTGTGTGTCAGTAACAGGAAAATATACCTGAAGGAATATGGCACAAAAATTACGTCGCTCCAGCAAGAATGTGGATGAATACCCGCCTATGCAGGTCCTCTGCACAGGACCGGGGCACGGGTAGTGATCAGTGGCTCACAGGTGCCACTCCGGACAGCTGACTAACGCGCCTGTGTGCCCACGCGCGATGATTCCCGTGGGTCGGACCGCGGGTCGAGCAGGCTACGCCAGCGCCAGCCCACCGGCGGAAGCCCGCGGGCACCCGGGTGCTTCCCGGGCCGCCGCCAAGGCAGGCGCGGTGCCTCCGCACAGCAGCCAAGCCTGCGCTCGGTCCCTCGCCCCGCCACTAACCCCACCGCGGGCGGGGAGGGCGGAGAGGCGCGGGAGGCGGTGGCCAGGGCCGGGGCGGGGAGAGGGGGTGGGCCCGGCGCGGCGGGCGCTGCGCAGAGCCCGGCTCCGCTGGGCGGCGGGCGGAAGGCCGGAGGGAGGCAGCGCCATGCCCGGCCCGGCAGCGCCGGGGGCGGCAGGGGGGCCCGGCCCCGACTCGGAGGAGAGCTACGACTTCCTCTTCAAGCTGGTGCTGATCGGGGACGCCAGCGTGGGCAAGACCTGCCTCGTGCAGCGCTTCAAAACCGGGGCCTTCGCCGAGCGCCAGGGCAGCACCATCGGCGTGGACTTCACCATGAAGAGCCTGGAGATCCAGGGCAAGCGGGTGAAGGTGAGGGGAGCGCCGGCCCGGCCCCGCGTCCCCCGCGGCTCCGGGTGCGGGGCGGGCGAGGAGCTGCCGCTCGGCTGGCGGCCCAGCACAGCCGCCGAGATGCCGGCGAGGCCGCCCGGCCCCGGGCGGTGGAGGAGGAGGCTGGCGGCGAGCGGTGCCGCCCGTCCGGGGTGCCCCGCCCCAGGGCAGCTACCGCTGCCCCGGCCCGCCGGGGACTCGTTCGTGGGCTGCTGCTGTGCTCGGGGCAGAGCCGCCCGGCGCCGCTGCCGCCTTCCCGAACAACTCCTGCGGGCGAGGAGGGACCGGGACCGGGACCGGACATGCCCCCAGCGGAACTATGCGGGCTCTCGGTGGCACAGATTCCCTGCAACAGACTGGGCCTCCGAGTGCAGAAGCATGATCAAACGGGAGGGGGAAAAAGGCTTAGAGCATCTGTAGTTCATAGGGGGCTGCTGGGATAAATCCCTTCACCAGCCCCCTCCAGAATCGAGCCATACAACTATCCTCGCTTATCGACAGCGGGACTAAAAAGAACTTAATGCCTGGGAAAGATCACGAACTGTAAAGCTTTTGGAGGCACAGAAACACGGTAATTGAGGTTGAATTTTGGTCTGTGCTTAGCAAAGTAGGTGTCAAACTCCTCTATTGTCTTTTTCTTATAAATTAACTGTGGTGAGCAGAATATTAAGCAGATAAAGTTGCAGAAAACGGAAGGAATGAAGGCTCACATTTTCTAGGAAGGGAGGGGGATTAGAGGTTCCCCACGTAGCAGAGGTGTTTATTTCCTTGGTAGTATTACATCTCTTCCTATCACATATAGCTGGGGTTAGCAGTTGGAAAGGAAACTCAGATTGTCTGTGCTGCGAGTGCCTCCTCTGTGCTTTGTGGCAAGTGAGCTGTTAGAAATGGGGTTTCTCCTTTCAGATAGAAACCTGGCTCCATTGAAATGCCAGGCACAGAAAAAAGTGACAAACACATCTGTTCCTGGTGCCAGGCGTCTCAGCTGGATTTCAGGATTAGTGGATGACTAGCCCAGGAAAGAACCCAAACTTCCCAGGTGTCAGTACTTCATATTGTCATACTTACACCTGAATATTCCTGTATTATTAGTCAGTCTGTAACAAAAGCTGATTTTGTTTCCAAGTATTTAACAAAAAACAAGTTAAAAAAATGCAAGCTCTTGAGGCTTTCTTTTTCCTCAGACTGCTCTGTACATCCAATAGAAAAAAAAAAATGGGATGCAGAAATTGAAGAGTGTTTTAACCATTACTTTAGGCAAATTAATCCAACGTTGTTGCTGATTTACCTTACAGGCATTTTTGTTAGCTGCTGAGTCAGGGACACAGCTAGAATATTAAAACAGTTGCTTGGAGGTTTTTTTTTTTATTTGGTCTGTTAAGGTGTGGGTTGCATGTGAAGTTTAAATTCCAATTGGACTGAGATTTCAGAGCAGTCTATCTAATGTGGGTAGGTTTGTTCAGCATGCTACAGGAAACAAAATGAGGAGGCATTTCACTATGCTTTTGTGAGCTCCCTTACAATGTAGGCAAATAGGTGTATGTATCTTGCACATTTTACAAATGTAATTTTGGTGGAGGCTCTAGTGATTCTAGGAGGAGCACTTCAGCTATCTGACTAGATCATTTCCCAGCCCGTTAGTAAACAAGCCTGTACATGTGCTCTGCGAGAGATGCACTGTTTCTCCTTGCTTCTGACTCAGTCACGAGACATACTTGTTTAAAAGAGTTTCAGATGAATTGCTGATTGAGATGCCTCAAATCAAGAGATGTTCAGGACATATTTAAAATAAAATCTGTTTGATCTTACAATGAATTGGACACTTATTTTGAGATTGAAATAAACATTTTAAGGTTGTTAGTGCCCCTTTCTGTTTAAAACTTCAAATGTTGTTATTACAGTTACATGATGTTTCTGAACCGTTTGGAGCCCAAGGATTTTAAGTCTCACTTCCTTTTGATGAATTTTTGTTGGAGAAGGGAAAAGCAGCATGTTGTGATACTAAAGGTTCTGCAAATAACTCTTTTAAATTCAAGGCCTTCCTTGCATCTTAAAGCTGTATTTTTTTCAAGAGTCTCAAACTGCTTCATCAGGTACTGGAGCTGACTGAATTTCATACATGGTGAGACACTAGTGCTTGAGAAAGGAGCTATTCATGGACAGTCCCAGTAACTGAAGCTTTCTCTTTAGAAAGAAAACAGTAAAGCGCAGGTATCATAGGCTTCGCCAATATGTGCTAACCCTGATTTGCAGACATCTACCACTTCCAGAGAGGAAGAACATGTAAGCTTGTCTGTGCCATCCAGTCTTCTGTTCCTCTTCTTGTTCTTAAGATCTCCAATTGCACTTTGAGGTATTGTCCAGTGGGATTATACAAGGCAGTTGCCTCTGGGAAAGGCTGTTGTGAGCCATGGGCTCCTGGAGGCATTGGAGATAAAAGGCAGCCCTTGTGGCACGGAGCCAGGCAGGGCTTTGGCAGATCTAGCACACTGGGTTCT
>WHYT01015845.1:0-34194 GCA_009806455.1 Tetrax tetrax
AAAAAAAAAAAAAAAAGTAAGTGTCCACTCAAATTGTGCATTTATGTATTTTTAATTGCGTAGCTAGGAATGTTTGTTACATTGGATTTTTGTAAATTTGCTCTTTTTAGAGGTAAGCACTGTCCTGCTAAGGAAATGCAGATTAATCTTGAACTAATTTTTAGCTGAAGGCTTTTAAGGCTTTTTTTAAAAAGTGATTTGTTAGTTTCTATCAATGTGTTTGTCTAAAAAAATTAAAGGATAATTGTCTGAAAACATCTTTCATGAAAACCCTTAATGGGAGTGAAATGATTGACAGCTGACAACTTCTAAATAAGATAGCTTGTCACTGGAAAACGATGGTTTTTTTTTCCAGCGGTATTTCAGTTTCCTTGAAAAAAAGCAAGATACATAAATTTCAGAATGAGAAGAGAACTCAAAACTAAACAGTCCAAAATAAAATTAAAGCAAAGGACTCCCAAATTCAGGCGAGCAAATGGGAAACTCTGCTGCCTGTGTGACTTTACTGGGTGCTTCCTATTTTACTGCTGCTCTTCCTGTGGCGCTTCGACGAATAAGCAGCCTTGCGCTCCCCTTTCTGGCAGATCGAGCTCTTCCTATGCCCCCGTACCTCCACTGCAAGAGGGGCAGCCAGTACCGGTAGTTTTTTTGGCTGTGGTGCCCTGGAGTAGGGTGCAGTAAGTACCCTGCCGCTGGTGGCGGGTGAAGGCACACATGTGCTCTCCCACCGTAATTTAACAGGTACTGTGCTCTGCGCTGGTCACGCGTGGCCCTGATCCCTTCCTGTGGCCGCCTCACTGCCAGAAAGGCTGCTCGGAAAGTTGTGCACTTGCAGGTTTTACCACTTTATCCAGACAAATGCAGCGTTTCTTAAACACGTTTTCCAGTTTTGTTACCGGCAGCCACTGGGTGTCAATGCTACAACTGCTCTGGTTGAGGCGTGCAGCCCGTTTGCCTCGTTTATCACCCTTTATCCACGGCTTGGCTTGAGTAAGGATTATTTTTTGGTTTTGTTTTTTTTTTTTTTTTTTTTTTTTAATTTGGGAGCTCTTGCTTTGCTTGTGCTCTGGGGACCGGGGACCCGCTGTAAGTTGCGGGCGCAGGGCTGGGAGCGAAACCGGAGTTAGCCGAGGGCCCCGGCAGAGGAGGAGCATCGCTCCAGCGACGAGCGCAGATTAACGGCAGATTTTTCTGCTGACAGAGGGAGCGCGGGTTCGCGTTAGAGCCTGGCACTGACTTAGGGCTAGGAGTGTATTGTGCCCAGGTGTTTCACAGCCTGAGAAGAAAAGATATTCCCTCCCTCTTAAATAAAGCTTCAAGACATTTCATCTTGTTGGAGTTTACATATTTGTAAGTGCAACAAGGCACCTTTCAAATTATAGACAAAATCTATGGAATACACAAGAAATTAAAAAGAATGTGCACTTTCTGCGTAGTGGAAAGACTGCATTTCTCACCTAGAAGACAAGGGTGAGCTGCTCTGACGCTTATGAATGTGTATGCCCTGATTTAATATCTGATGCTGGGCTGCTTTTTTTTCATTTTTCACCAAATAAAAAATTTCAATGGTGTCAACGTTATCTGTTAGGAGCTCAAAATAGCATCCAATAAATAAAAACAGTTGAATAAAAAAGGCTTTTTAGATAACAGTGGAAGCTAGAGGTAGTAACATAAAATTATTCATAGTAGCTTATCCAAGGAGGTGAAATTGTTCTCACTTGTAGATACAAAGTAGTTTATTCCAGTCTTTCTTAGCACAGACTCTGCTTTATAAACAAGCCCCGCTCCTTGAACGCTGGGGGAGCAAAGTCCGCGTGACCCCGCATGCGGTGGCCGCCTGTGATGGGCTCTGCCAGACCCGCTGCATTGTCGAACGTGAACGGGTGCCGGTAGCGACCGGCGTTGCTCAGAGAAAGCTGAAGCAAGAACAAGATCTGTGTCAGAGATAACAAAAGAAATTGTTGTGAAAGTTGCATGGAAGAATGAAACGTTTCCCCTAGTAGTCCTCGAGTGAAAGCAACGTTTGCTTTTATCTGTGCTGGTGGGAGACACTGGACTTAAGATGGTCTGTAGTCCTCCAAGAGCTTCACCGCGGCTGTGGATAACTCTTCCATTACTCAAATCTGATAGCCTTTTGGCTAATCATCATATATAAAATATAAAACATCTGTCATGTGCATATTTTGTGATGTCTTTGCTTTATGGCAAGATTGTTGAGATTTATCATGAAGGAGCTATTACAGTTAAGCTTCCTGGAATGGTCTCATCCTTTTAGCCTACTTTTGAAAATGAGTTCAAATCAAAACGTATAATTTTTCTTAAGCAGAAAGCACAGAGTTTTGGTGGCACTGACCTGGAGGTGGATGTGTTGTTTGTTTTTCACAGTAGCAGGTGTTAAGGTTTCATGGGTATTTACACCTCCTTGACTTCTAGTCCCAAGGAAACTTGATCACCTAAATTTATTTGTTGCCATCACCGAAGGAATGAGAATAGATGATATCTAGCTGCGAAAGGATGAATGGATGTCAGCCTGTAAGCATGAGGACAAAACAGGCGTGGGGCGGGTGCTTTGGGTGGTGTTACCAGAGGAATACTCTATGGTTGTGACTCTACTCCGTAGTGAATCGGTCTCCATGCAGCGTAAATTCTGGGTTGTGGTGTATTTGATTCAAAAGGCACATGTAGCATGAATTGTTTGAAAGACTTTGAGAAATCAAGAATAATCTTCACAGAAGTTGTCTGAAGATTTTGATTCTAGATCAGAGAACAATTTAAATTGCGGAAATTTATACAATTTATTTAAAGTTAAATGAGTGAAATCTTTGTGAGGTTTTTATCATGCATTTCCTTTTCTACATGGAAATATCACAATTGAAGATTGCCTTGAGGAATTGCTGTGTATTCCCTTAGTGCTGGTTACATGCTTGCAGGCATTTACCTCTGTCCCTGTAGATGCTTTCCTGGGTGATTTTTGGACCCCCTAGCATCATGCATTTTGTTATACATATACAGCACACACTTATGCATATGCATATGTAAGTATTTATGTTTGGTTTTCTGTTTCTGGATCCTGACAGGTTACATGTGATTACAGTCATACCTTTTTATGTGTGGCACTAGTAATAGCTTCAACAGCTGGAAGCTCTCGTTGCATCCACTCTGCTGCAATGCCACATCTCCGCTGAGGCACACTGGGAGAAATGGCCAGACCAGTTCCAGCCTCTGCCCGCCCCATTATGGGTTTTTTACTGTTTAGTGGCTTGCATACCCGCTTACTGCCACGAAAAAGTCCTTTGTAGCAGCCTGCCTTGCCTGTCTGTGTGTTACCAGCTTGCATTTTGCTTAGGAAGTGAGAAGCTTTCAGGAACAAAGGTTCAGCTTAATCTTTGCAGGTGCAAGGTGCTCCCCTCGCCTGCACCCGAATAACGCGTGGCGAAGCTGCATCGCAGTGCCGGCCCTTAACTGCTTGTTCCTTTTAAACTTAATTCTGTTTCTCCTTTTGTATTTGCCCATTCTGACCTCAAACCTGTACATTGCCACCCTGGTTTTGGGGCAACGCTTGGGCTTCCCTGACCTCATCCCGGTTGCGGCTGGGAGGGACCCAGCCGCCTCTCAGCAGCTAGGATGCTCAAGACGTGCCCGCTGCCAGTGGCTGTCTGGTGCAATGGGTGGTTTTAAGCTTCCTTGAATTACATGTTGGAAATACTCTCCATTTTCTTTGGCCATTTTCTATTTGCTGAGATGTCTGTTTGGTTACTTGTATGATTATAGGTAAGATTAAACACCAAACCAAAATGCCTGCGTGGCTTTGTATACTGACATAATGAGCTAAGTTTCCCAAAGTGCCTGACTTTAAAGAATTTCAATGCAAAAACAAGGTAACTGCTCTCTTTGCCACCATGTTGCTTTAAAGGTCCCTTCCAACCTAAACTATTATTCTATGATTCTATGATTCCTTACGACATGCTCAGCTGCTTCCTTAGTATCTTTATTTTTGTTTCACAAGTTGTCAGTGAAGTTGGTGGTTTAGGGAACTGGAGCTTTTGCAGCCTGGGATAGAAAGGGGAAGCAGTGTGGTACAAGGGGATAAAGATGTTTAGGTAAGGTATGCGAGGGTTTTGTTGTTTTTGTTTTTGTTTTTTTTTTTTTTTTTAATACCATGATTAACAATAAAACAGGCAATATTTTTAGTGTTTTAGGTTTTTTATAAGGCTTCAGAAATGATGTACTCTTGAGACGTCTCTTCAGACTTTTTTTCAGTTTCCAAAGCATACTGCTACCTAAATATATACTCCTCTGTTTACACAACTGGTGAATATTTTGTAAAAGCAGTGTTGGGCTTTTCAAACAAAAGTGCTGGTACATTTTGCAGCCACAGATTTGTGAAATACATAGGGCTGTGGCTGCAGAGATTGAACCTTCAGCTCCTTCTGTTTTGGGAGAAAGTTCGTATGGGGATTTCTAATGGAAATGATATTATAACCTTGAGTAATGAATGCTGAAGTAAGATATACTAAAGATACCTGGTAAATAGTTTCTTGCTTTCCTCTTTCAGAAATGTGTAAAAGATGGATATATTTGCTTTATTGTCTACTGCTGTGAAGAAGAAATTTCAAATTCACTGATGCTGGCTGCAGCTAGTCATAATTAAGCAGATGGCAGTGCATGCTAATATTTAAATGAATTTTGTAGCTTGTAGTTTGTAAGTCTGGGTTTTAAATATTGGGAAAACACTGCCCTTCAGATGATAGGCTGCACTTCAGAAATGGATGGACTGCGCAGGGAGGAGTCACATTTTGGAGAACGACATCTCTGCTGCTCCATAGAAGAGCTTGAGCATGAATTAAATTGAGTATTATTAAGTATAGATATAAGTATTATTTCTAAATATATTTTGGTGAATGTTATTCATGTGTGTTCATCAAACGAAGGTGCTTAATTGCTGTACTGTAGTTGTGACATGCAAATGTCTTAAGTTAGTGATGCAGCAGCTGTATCATGAAGTTCGTTGGTAGGTCTCCATTCCTAATGGAGGGGGTGGAGGAATAAAAAGAACAAAGACAGCTGCTTTTACTGGGTTGATGATTGATGAAGCTAATAACTTCATTAGGCCTCATGCTTGTGCTAGATTTCGGTAGTGGATACTTATCTTTATCAGATCACTTGAAATAATACGTAAGGAGGAGTTTTGAAGCACTTCTGCAGTAAATGGTAAAGATTCAGTTTCTTGCGATTTGCTTTGTGATACAGGGGACCAGAAGTGGCTAGGTTTAAAAATGTGGTCACTGAAAATCTCCTGGGACTCTGTCAGCTGCTGTGTTGGGCAGAGATTAGAAACGTGCTGGAGGAGCAGAGGGCAGCGCTCGATTTGCTCGGACAGCTTACTGTTGTCAGAGGCATCTTGCATCACTGCACAGTATCAATGATGTTACAGTTCTGTTTGAAAATACATCTTATTCTAGAGCTAATTAAACTTAAAGGTACAAGTCTTCTCTTGTTCTAGCCTTAGAAACCTAATTTTTGGGAATGCTAGGAATCCATGCAGCTGGGAGTGCAATTTGGTGCTGTTGCCGCTCCAAGCCAGTGTGCCAGGGCTGGCTGGGACCGTGTTTCGAAGCAGCCCCTATTTCCCCGAGCGCTTTGCTGGTGGGTTAACTGCAGCCTGGGCTCACATTGGTGTGAGCACCTGGGGCTCCTTTTTGCTTTTGTGTTGTGTAGATCTGAGGGGTGTAAGTTCTGGGGCCTGGCACATGCGTACTTGAGAGAACGTATTGGTACGTGTGCGACATCGTGTCTGAACAGCACATATTCAGATTTAAATTTGGATTGATTGCCAAAAAAGTGTTTTCAAGCAGAGATGCCCTTAACCCTTAGTATTTGCCGAGTAAATTGTATCTCCTAGCTATACTTTGTGAAATGTAAGAGCTCTTATTTAATGAGCATCTTAATTTTTAAAAATATGTGTCGTTCAGAGGCCACTTCATGCCAGGCCTCCATGATTCTCCGGTGTCAGGATGTGAAAGGATGAAGTGGGCTGCTCTCTGCTTTTCACATGTTGCTGCTGTCTCCCTCTAAAAATGTTAGAGACATCCCACCTGTAATTTAGTTAGTGCCAGAATGAAATTTTCATAATGCACAGAAATCAGGAAATTAAAACAAATTTAAATGAAACGAGCGATGTGTATGCATGGTGTTATGTGTGTAAACAGCCTTTGTGCTCTCCACGGGAACTGTAGTTTTGGGGCAAGTTGAAGGTTAGTGAAGACAGGAGATGCAGAGAGCTTGCTGGGGAGGCTGGTCCACAGTGCTCGGTGGCCGCGCAGCCAGGGCATCGCGCTCTTTCTCCGCTGTTGATGTTGCAGAGGAGGAGGGCAGCAAGTGAGCAAAAGTGTGGTATCTGGGGAGGGGGGTGGGGGGGGTCCTACACCGCTGCTCCTCACCTGGAGCTGGTCTTAAATCTCCTTGCTGAAGTTGGCCGTGTGTGGACGGGCAGCAGCCACTATGGATGTTAATTTTGTGGGAGAAAATCAAAGTGCATGCTTTTTTTTTCTCTTTCCTGAGTAAGGGCTATACATGTAGTTCAGAATAAGGACTCTAACCGTCCAAATACTTTTGGCAGTCTCGCTTGCAAGGAGAAGGTAGCAACTTCTTCAGTTTTCTTGTGCTTAACTCCAGAAACTGTGACGTGGGTGGAGTTTCACTTACCCATCACTGACTTTTCAAACTGCGCAGTTAGATAAGGCTGAAGTAACTTGCTATAAATGTGGTGACTTGTTAGACCGCATTTATTGTGCAAATGAGCTTACATCCTGCAAGATCAGCAGAAACGCTTAATGTTTGCCTGGATGGAAATTAATTAAAATTTGGCGACTGAAATTAAAGGAATGGATTTGTTGCCCGTTGTGTTATATGAGGTTGCCTTTCAGTTCCCACAGTGGGAATTAGCGCAGTTGCAAATGTTTTTTTGGCATGTGTGAGTTTCGAGTCCCAGTCGGTGCTAAGTTCTGGCATCTGTAGCCTTCTTAGATTTAGACAAAACTTGTTTCACTTTGTCTGCTGCCCTTTAATATGTGTTCAATGTATTTGAAGCCACTAACAGGAGTAAGGATACTAACAATCCAAAAATACACTGTTGTGGCAGTGGTGGAGGCTGATTTGCTTGTAGCTTGCATTTGCTTAAAACTGATTCGAGTTAATCTGCTAATTTGAATTTAATTGTTGGAATTAAAAAAAAAAAACAAAACCCTATGCCGTACATATCTCGGCTGTATATCCAGATTTAAATTTTGATTGCCAAAAGCAGACTTACAGACTGAGAGATCTGTAGTGTTTGCCAACTAAATTATATCTTATTGCGATGCTTTGCAATATATAGAAACTCCTGATTAGATATTCAAAAAAATGAAGATGCTGTTACTCAGAGATGCTTCATCGCGGGCCTCCGCAGTTCTCCCCTGTCACGATGTGAAAGGATTATGTGCTCTGTGCTCCTGCTTGCTGTTAGCACGTTGAGTTGATTTCTCTTTCCAAAAATATTCTCTTCAAATGTGAACTTTCAAATCAAATGTAATCATTTGTAACCCCCACCGCCCCTTCTCCCAGAAACCCCGGCTCTGATGGCATCCTGGTGGTGCGCTGAGGGAAGAGGGGTTATTCCTGCCGTTGGCTTCCCTCTGGAAATGCGTAATTAGCGGGTGTAATTTGTAACTGTTTGGTTAGTCCCCTTGTCTTTCCCTCGCCCCTTTGTCCCCTTCCCCTGGCAGTGCTGCCCTGCGAGGCTCCGGCGTCGGAGCTGGGAGGGCTGCTCCCAGCTGCCCTGAGCAGCGGTCCCCTGGATGCAAGCGTTGGAAGGCAGTAAGAGGTGCGAGCAGAAGGCTTTTCAGGGAAGCCTGGAGCCTGGCTTCTGCCCCGGCGCTGGCAGGTGCTGCTGTGTAGGTTTCTGTGGGAGTCGGAGCCCTGACCACAGCTGAGCCCGCGGAGGGGGTCCTGCTGAAACGCCGCCGTCTGTGGGGCCCGTTTGTGGGTACTTCGCCAGTTACTGCTCAGGTGTGAGGATGGGGTCAGGGAATGGGACCACGTTCCCTCTTAGCAGTTACAGGGAGAAGTTTGTAGCGATTCACCAGGTGGGTTCCTCAGTACTTAAAGCAGTTAATGTGCATCCCTTGGCCACCCTCCATAGGATGTCCGATATATCGGAGGATACCGTGCCACTGCCTTTACTCATCATAAGGCCTTTCAGTGTCTCCGGAGGTTCAGGTGAGGAAAGCAATGCTTCTGCTTGAGTGAAAGATTCATGATGGAAGTGTTGTTCCAAGATAAATGTTTATTGATTAGACTCATTAGTAAGACTACTATTATTATTATTATTATTTTTTTTTTTTAATGAGGTTTGTGGTGGTGTTAAGGAAGTTTAAGTTGCCAGAGCCAGACCTAGTTCGGGTGTTTGCCATCGCTGCTTGCCTGTCGCCCCTGCTGCGCTTGCCCTACTTCAGCCCTGCCTCCGCGAGCCGAGCTCTGCTCAGCTGAACGGATCTGCAGCTCAGACCTGGAGCTGTTTGAAACGCGGAGTGAAGGTGCAGCCTCACCTGTGATCTGAGCAAATTGTGTTATATAATTAAAACATAAATAAAAATGTACCGCATATTTTTATCTAGCTAGATATATTTAGATCTCAATATCTAGAAATCTATAGTGAAGGAAGCAATACCAAAAAAAGATATAACTTTTTTTTTATTTTTGCATGAAAACCCAGAGTGTGACTGCATGTTTAACTCAGGGCACCTTCACCTTCTTGTGGGTGTTACGGTATCTTGGCTCTGCCATCCTTGGGATGGCATTAGGGCAGTGCTGGAAGGCATTTCAGCCTCTTAAATGCAGGTGGCACGATGCTTGGAAACCTCAGAGAATGACGGAGAGGGGTGAACCAGGAGCTTTCTCCTTCGACTCAAGTTGAGTGATAATTCTTTTTTTGTTTTATTTCCCCCTCTCCCTTGATGAGTGTACACAGCCTTTGAGTAAAACTGTGCTGTCAGGTCTTTATGGTTGAGGGTTTGCCTTCACTGGAAGAGTTGAGCATCTCTCTTAACATTGTGTGAGTGTATATTCTCTCTCTCTCTAGTATTTTTTTTTCTATCTATTATATTATATATAACATATCTAATATATATTATATATATGTTCTCTCTCTATTTTTTTATATATATATATATATATATGTATGTATTTTCTTTATATTCTAGCTGAGTATTAGTGCTGCTCTAGGGTCTGCTCCCTGCTGTTGTTGGTGTGTTGTGCCTTATCCACAAATGTAGTAAATCCAGTAAATGCCTTCTTGAAATAAAAACAGGGACAGGAGTGTAAAGCAGTATTTTAAAATGCGGCCTGTTGCAGCTGATTTTGGGAAAATAAAAAGATGCTATCTTAATGCAGACTTTTCCATGCTTGTTAGGAAACTTGAGCCGCTCTTGAATAATCCAGTTTGTTCAGTCTATGAAAACCTGATACTGCACTCTTGCCTATTTCTTCTTTACAGTTCTGTGGCAATGACATAGTAATAAGCATTAAAAGGAGAAACCATAATCTTCTCTGCTCGCAGTCCAAGCCAACGCTAGTCATTCCCTGATGCTATGAAGTCATCCTTTGCTTTGAGGTTTCTAAGACTTTGCTCCAAACGTCTGCTTGGGGTGAGTGGTAGCGGAGTTAGTGAGGGAGTCCTGGAGCCCTCCCACCACCTCCGGACCCCTTCTTCAGACCATCCTCCTGTGGCCGAGGAGACCAGTTCTGCCAAGTCCACCCCGTCCTTTGACAGTGATCCCTGTCTGGGGCTCTGGAACAAAAATGAAGATGTAAATGAATGTGCAATGATTGCACAACCTGGTTATGCAACGAGGCTGACGTGGTAGCGTGTACATATGCAGAAAACGCCTTTTTGAAGAGATGACATTAAGCACAGTTTCACCACCTTCTCCTCAAAGATGAGGGCAGCTGCGTTATTGGCTTCACCCCCTTGTTGGCTATTAAAGCACACCAAATATTCAGCTTCTGTTGACCGAGGATTATTGTTGATGGAGCAAAAAGAAAAAAAAAAAAAAAGGTTCTGTTTATTTGGGAAGGAGTTTTTTACCTTGGGGCCCAGAGTCCAGGCAATTAACGTTACAGTAGTTGGTTCTGGGGAAATGCCCTGCACTGTAGTGGGTTTTTGCACTGTCAGCATAATCTGAACCATCTTTTAAGTATGTGTTTTGTTTCTTTTTTTTCCAATGAGCAGTGGAGTTTCAGTTGGAGGCATCGTGTGCTAGTCCCGCAGGTCCCTGAGCGAGTGCTTAGTGTTCCTTGCAGCTGGGATCCCAATTCCTTCCTTCCTATGGTTTTAATTTCTCTGGAAGAAATTGTGCGGCACTGCTGACTCCAGCCTTTCGTGTGAAGGAGGGGGACTGATGGCATGGTGTTCTAGTTGCATTTTTGAGCCAGGCTGATTGGTAAAGCTGCCTTGACGCATGAATGTGATGCAGGGAATTTTTTGTCACTTCCCTGGCGAGTTACTCTGTGTCGCATGGCCTGGTGGCCAGTGCTGCCCTGGGTGCCCAACCCGGTACTGCAGCTGAG
This sequence comes from Tetrax tetrax, assembly GCA_009806455.1. NCBI lineage: Eukaryota > Metazoa > Chordata > Aves > Otidiformes > Otididae > Tetrax > Tetrax tetrax. The sequence goes on from WHYT01015845.1 coordinate 10,606, forward strand.
GAGAGGTGTGATGCACCTCATCGCGTTTGCTGACCCCTCAGGGGTGCCTGCTGGCTACCCATGTCCTCTGTGGATCTGTGACTGAGCTGGGGGGCTGTGACTGGGCTGGGGGTGGCTCCCACAGCTGATGTTACTACCAGGCAACTTCTTGCAAATGTCTTTGACTTATCTGCTGATGCCTGGGTGCAGGGGATAGACTTCCTGAGGTCCCTTCCGTGTCATTGACCAAGCAGATTTACATTCACCTACTGGGCCTGTGGGAAGTTGATCTCCAAGCTACGATGTGCAATCCCATCTCGCCAGAAATGGCTGGTGCCGTCCAACGTGATGTTCTGTGGCTCTTGGCCTGACTTTGGCTGGTACTTTTTTTACTTATGTGTGGGGAAAACCAACTTTTTTGTCCTTCAGTTGCTTCCTTTCTTGCTTTCGTAGTAATTCTTGGCAGGTGGAACAAATAAATGATGGTGTCTTCATACATAATGCTTATTGCTGATTGAAAGAAAAATTCTGCAAACTAAGCGAGTAGACTGACCTGACGACTCCTCATGACAATTGCCTAGTTTAAGTTTGCATTCAGAATATTTTTATCCTAGTTTACTCCTCAGAGGCTAATAGAGAGAGTGCTGCTAGAGTAATTTTCAGATGACTCATGCCATCTGCCATGCACACTTTGCTGTTTCAGCAGTAGGGGAGGAGAAGGAATACATACGTACAGTGGTCTGAAAGAGTATGTTTGCATTCACTGTAAAAGTAATTTAAGTTTCAGAGCTTTTTGGTTCGTGGGTTTTTTTTTGTTTTTGTTTTTTTTTTTTTTTTTTTCCTAGCAGGCATTTTATGTTTCTTGCTTTGGTTATCAGTTTCAGATGTGGCTCTCACACTGATACGGCTCTGGTGGGTAATCAGTGCCAAACTTTGCAGAGACTCACGAGGCGCAGGGCATGCTTGGTCTGGATTGAGTTGAAGTGGAGCATTGCAAAGTCCTCTTTTGAAATGGCCGTTCAAATGTTGACCCTTGGGATTGCCAAACTGAGCCAGCTGTAATTTGCACCCTCCAAAAAAAATTTGTTTAAAAAATTAAAAAGTTCTAGACAAAGGAAACTTGGAGCAGATAGCCTGGCAGCATAGAGGGAAAGGTCACTTGTGGAATGAGTTCTGCAGGGCTGATGTTCGAGATTTGTTACTCAAGGAGCTCTCCTGAGCCGAGGGAGGAGCATCCCCACCATGTAATCATCTTACCTGTGGGAAAGAGCAAGGAAGGTGGCGTTTGAAACAAAAAACTCGTAACCACAGCGTAGCATCGAACGTGTTGTGTCCTATCTTGTGTTTTGTCCAGAAGCAATTATTCGGGAAACTAGCTGATCTGTTAGTACAGTTCGTGGGTTTGGATTTGGGTTTTGGGAGCGTTGGAATCATAATCTCAAGGAGTTTTTACTTCAGCCCTATTCCATCTTTGAGAACAGGCTATAATATTAGATAATGCTTTAATTATTACCAGGCAGAGTAAATTCTTCTGTTCTAATATATTAAAAATACTCCCTTGCTGCCTGTCCTAAAGATGTAATTTTCTCATAAACTGATTTGGCTGGTGAACTGTTGCGCTGAAAAATACTAATAGATTTTGTGCTTTGTTCATGTCTTTAAGTTTTTAATGAGAATTTTATCTCATGTGCTTGGTTTTAGTGCCCTGACAAACCATATTTGAAGAAATTGAGAGCAGAATATTGAAGTGTGGAGCAATTAAACTGTTTTCCTCCCTTTTCATGCATTTCACCTTCGCCCCTCAAGGGAATGATATATCTGGTAAACTCCAGAATTAATTATGTGAGGTCAGTTGAAAGCCTAAACAATAGCATGCTCTCCTTTTCAGGCAAGAAAGACAATTTTTAAATGCCAGGATTTAAAAGCAAAGATTGCTTGCCTATGGAGAGGAGTTGTTGCACCAGATATCGAGCTGACATGCAGGCAGATCTCTGCTACCCTTAGACGAGGATTAGTTTATGCCCTGAAGCAAATGGGTTATTAACTCTTGTAATTTTATTTTAGCATGTTTAACAACAGATACTGTTGTTTATAAAACCCATTTAATCCTTTTTTAATCACTGCAAGTCATTTTCCAGTAGTTGTCCTGCAGCCATGGGTTCCAATGGTTAGTTATTTACTGAGGCATTTGCCTGTGTATTTTTTTTAATTCATTCTTTAATGCCTTGGATTAAAGTTTTTTTTTAAAAAAAAAAAAGTGAAAAAAAAAAAGTTGAGCCTCTACTTCTGTTGCCTTCTCTTTTCTCTTTGTTCCCCAACTCTTCAAATATCTGTAGCAGCCCCTTCCTTTTGCTCTTTACTTTTTGGACTCTTTCTGCTGCATCCTTGTTTCCCTTCGCTTTTCCCTGGCTGCTGCTGTTGCTGATGTGAAACACCAGCAGATAATCCTTGCAGATTTTTATTAGTTTGGGCTTTGCTCTGCACCTCGAGGCATTTATTGATAAATAGGGGCCTTGTATTATGGGATGTATAAACAGGAGCATGTGACTGCCCGCTGCATTGGATTTGAGAACATAGGAAATAGCGGCGGTGGCCGCGGCGGTGTCGTCATGATGCTCTTAAAGGAGGCGGTGCCTTTTGTTAGAGCCAAGGGTACCATGGGGAAAAGGCTGGCAAGCCTTTCAGGAGTGCAGGGCGCTCTTTGTGTGTGAAATAATAAGCTGTCAACTTCAAAACTATATGGCTGAGAAGAAATATTTTCATTTTCAAAGATGACCAGAGCAAGAACATCGTTGGTAGGTGCAGAGAAGGGGCACCAGGAGGTGGAGGGTTCAGTGGCTCTCCCAAGGGAGAAGTAGAGAGATGGAAGCTGTCGGAGCTTGGAGAGGTTGGTGGGAGAGGAGGAAGAGAATAACCCACTGTAGTAATCGGCATAATTCCTTGAACTTTTCCCCATGTTTCCCATCTGCTCCTGGGGCAAGAGCTGGTATTTGCTGTGTTTTTTCACTGCTAGCCAGCTGCCACACCGCGCAGCACAGAAACCCAGCAGTCGAACTGATGCTACAGCCTGTCCTTTGGAAACCAGGCTAAAGTGAAAATTTTCAAGTTATAATCCAAGTTGAGACAGACGTAAGAAATATTTACTCCAAAAATCACTTACCATATTAGCCGCCTTTAGCTAGGCACGCTGTGCTGAAGTAGTAGCAAACGATGTTTAAAACAGGACTCCTGCCAAGGTCTTTGGGCCTTTTATGTTATCCCGTCTGTGACGCAGGGCAGTGCTGGAGAATTTTGTTCTTCTGGACTAAGTATGTTTGGGTACATGTGGATGGCCCATCTCCGCAGAAAGAGGAGTGGACAGCCTCAAGCCTTTTCAGATTTGACGACCACTGTGCCAGGATCTTTCAGTATCCTGCAAAAATCTGTCCTCTCCATCCCAGCCCCTGGGACAAAATGTAGCAATGCTGCCTTGCAGGAGGGGGTAATTTTGTGCCCTGTCAAGTGTATGTCTAAAAAAAATATATATATATATATATATGTCTTTCTGGCTGTAGAAGCTTTGCCTCTTGGCTCTGATTAAGCCAGTGTTTAGCCTGTGAATGTGGGTTGTGGTTTTTTTTTTGGTTTTTTTTTTTTTTCCCCCCTTAACGTTGGGAGATCTGCTATTACAAGAGATTTTGCCATTGGGGCTGGATGGCATAAAGCGAATACCTGACTGACTTGAAATAATTTGATTAGTCTGTCTTTTGCTGGTAGAATCCCTTGCTCAGGCCTATCCCAGGGATAAATGAATCACGCGAAGGAGAAATTGAAATTGCCAACCAAGGCTTTAAGTTTGTTGCTGTTAAGTGACTGTTAAATGAGCTTTGCTGTAGGAAACGTGCCTTTTCCTAGAAATGCCTTTAACATGGTCCGAATTATACTGAAATGTGAAACTTCCTTCCAAATTTAAGGAAAAAAAAAGAGGGTAGAATATGGTTTTATTGTCAGAAACTTGTGACTGAGTTTATTGCTTGTGCTGCTGATTTGCTAAAGTACCTCTTACACTGAATTTTATTACATGAAGAATAGATATAGAGTGGAAAAAACATATCAGTACTGACCTGAACATTCCCTCTCCCCATTAAACCTTTTTTCCCCTGCAATGTAAATCTTGTGTTAATGTTCACATAGGTAGCCCTGGTAAGAAAAGTAGATCTCATTTACCATTTAAGATTTGACTTCTCATCTTGTACTGGCAACCTAAAAGTCAAGTGTGTAACTGCTGATGGGAACCGGTTGTGCGAGAGTCTGATGAGGTTCTGAAGTTCCTCTGCAGCATTGAAGCTTCAAAGTAGGAAAGAGAGGTTTCTTCCTTATCCCTGGCTGGTTAGGTGGTGTGTAGACCACAGTCCTCTTCTGAACTCTGTGTGAGGTTGCCTGAAGTTAGAAAGCCTAATGGTTGCCTTTCCTTAAGCCTAGTGGTTCCTTTCCATGTGTTGGCTTTTGTGATTCAAAGTACCTCTTGGTGTTGCAAGGAAAGCCCTTGGGTAACAGGAGAAGGAAAAGAAGACAGCTAGATATGAAGAAGGTTCAGGACATGGTTTAGTGGACATGGTGGTGTTAGGCTGACGGTTGGATGTGATGATCTTGGAGGTCACTCCAACCTTAAGATTCTATGATTGCATGATAGGTGACGTAGTCCATTTTTAGCTTAGGAGGCTGGTCTATTTGGGATCAGTAGTCAGTGAAGGAGAACAGGGTTCCTCCTCTAATTGTTCACAAGGAGAAATTCCATGAGGCACGGTGAATAACTTCCTAGAAACGAGGCAACAGTTGTGAACATACCCAGAGATCCTTTCAGGCTCAAATTCTGAGACACCATCAGTTTAGGGAAAAGGCGAAGGGGCAGTTTCAAGCGTTGACAAAATAACCTCATCAAATTCAAGCCAGTAGTTCTGGGTGCGTGGGACTAAGATGGTGTCTCGGACCGTGTTGTTTCCAGCTCATGCAAGGACTCCTTGAGGGACTGGCCCAGTTTGCCCTGTTGTGCAGATGTTGAGAGTTTAGGAACCTCTGGGTTTCTCTCTGTATGGGCTATATTTTGGCAAACTGATTTGGAAACCAAGCTGTGGGCATCTTATTGTCCATACCACAGTGGCCACTAAAGGATTGGGAAGAAGGTTCTCTAAGAAGGATTAAAAAAGCAAGAATCTTCTAGTCTGTAGAGAAGTCACAAGTGTCACATGCAGTAGCAACAGACTGCTCCTCCAAGGATTTGGAAAGGTGATGGTCTTACATGGGATTTAACCAGTGCCTGACTCCCTGGGAAGTCTTAACTCTGGCCTCTTAAAGACAGCACGACCACACAATTCACACACTGCATAGGTGTGTTTTTTGAGATAAACAACGTAACTTCCATGCACGTGCAGTCCTAGAGGGTTCTCCCCCTTTTCCATTTTGAAAGCAGGAGTGGAGATACAGAGCAGTACGCTGTGCCATCCCGGTGGCATGTGATGAAATATGCTCTTGGAGCCAGAGGTGGCCATGACGTCCATCAGCCTCAGGCTTGCCTGCTCCCAGGTCAGACGTAGGAAATATCTGAACTGCAAGTTGTTTTGTGCTTCCTAGAAAGTCTGCGAAGGCTGGATGGTTTTGATATGGGGGCAAAGGCTATAGCGTGCCGGTAACCTCAGTGGGTTGCAGAGAAATTTCCTCATATTTGGGAGTAGTAGGGTTTTGAAAATCAAAGCAAACAAGTGTGTTTTGGTTGTGGTGTTTATAAGAAAAGACGAGAGGAAATGAGAAGACTTTGAAATGTGAGTTAAATTGTGAGTTGTATTTTTCTCGTTTTTTGCTTTGTAAAATCCCGCTTTCTTTTGCTGAGGCTTGGTAAGGAAAGTTTTACTTTCTAAAGAGAAGACGATGTGTGTCACAAAGAAAAGGAATATCTTAAAGGTATACAATCTGCTACGTAACGGAAGGGTTTGTTATGGAGAAAAGCTGCCACAGTAAGACCTTATAGGATTTCCTATTAGTTCAAAAAAACAACCTTTACCTGGAAGCATGAACTCTTCAATAACATTGTAAATGCAGATGAGAATAAAAGAAAAAGATACAGATTTAAATGAATGTCCTAAACAAGCTGTGATTAAAAAGGAAGGTAACTTGCTATGAATTATATTTAAGAAAATGGCTATTCCCATGCAGAAAATTAAAATAATAAAAAGAGTCAAAGAAGAGCTTGTGTAATTCAAAGCTTGTTTGCTTTTTCCAACTTTGTTGTCCAGTACAAGGTATGACATCTGTCTGCAGGTCTTGTCTTTAGACATATGTATTCTTTTCCATGATCTTTGAGTGAGAAGGAGGATGGTGTTTTGCTCTTACTGGTGTCGGCTAGAAAAGACTTGCTCTCAGAAGCAGTGCCGTGTAATGTCATTGAACGGATCTGTTCATATCACAAGCCAAAATGGAAATAAATTAAAAAAAAAAAATCAGAAACTTAAAATGAACCATTCTTCCTGCATTTTTAAGGGTTGAAATCCAAAGCGTGAAAGAGATTAAAAAGTTCTAAATGTTTCTGTGGGATATTTATAAATCCTAATTTCTTGCCATTCCAAATGCCAGGTGCTTGTGCTTCCCTGTAGTGTTGTCATTGAAATTGTTTTGATTTGTACTGCTTTTTGAAGTGTAGCTCTGATGTGAAATGTGTCCCAAGAATTGTGGAAACTTTACTCAGTTTAGAAAAAGCCTTTAATGAGTCACAGTAATGAATCCTCCTTCTGTGCGCATCACTCTAATATTCATTATTATGGCTAACTGTCATAAAGCAAAACGAAACAAAAAAGAAGATTCTGTTCAAGAGTTAAGTAGCCTTACTTGGGATCTGCTGTTTTGCTCCTGGTGGGTGGCAACTTGCTGGCCAGTCCAAGCTGTGTTGTGGACCTGGTGGGCCCCACAAGGGACGTTGTTTAGGAGTGGCCAGAGGGTGCTGTGGAGTTTGGAGGCCATGAACTGGGGAACTGCAGTATTTGGGGGCTGCGAAAGATAAAAGAATGGAAGTAGCTAAGTTGGAAAGGGGGTGCACATTGTGGGGTTGAGGTTATGCCCATGGGGAGCTGTCTGGGACATGGTGGGAAGCAGGGTAGATCTGCAGGAAACCACGGCATGGCTCGTTGTGCTTACATAGCTTTAGCATATCAACCTTCCACATGCCAGTATTTTAACTTATTTTGATGTGTATTTGTATTGAGGGCAGCTGAGAGAAGCAATTGCAAGCAAAGGCAACCCTGAATCAGAAACCTTCTCAAAATAGTCGAAAGCCTAGGGAGGCCCAAGAGGAGAGAGTGGTTTCGGTGTTCTCGCTGGCAACGGTGGGGCAGCTGAGGATGAGCACGGGGCAGAGGAGAGGATCTGCGTGGGGGCTGGCGGTGGAACCTGGAGCTGAATCTGGACCCGTGAGTCAAAGTCCCATGACCCCACTGCAAGACCATTAGTCCTTGTAAGTAGCTGCTTTAAGGGCTGCCAAGAATTAGGGCTGATGGAAGGCACCAGAACAGAACTCGAATTATTTGGGGTTTTCAGCTAGAAAGCAACAGGGGGTGGAAACCAATGCTGCAGTGTCTCTCCATGGCAAACTCTAGCATGGTGAAAGGTACATGGGATGAAAAAGTCTGGCCTGCTGCAGCTGTAACTCTGAGTCCCGACCAGTGTTACCCAGAAGGATCTTAAGGTTTTAAAGGTCCTGATAAATTTGAGTTGCTGAAGCATGCATAAGAAGCTGCAGAAAGGATATGCAAGAAATGGAAATTGTTCGTTTGCACATTTAAACTGTATGTTTAAAAAACTTGCAGTCAAGAGACACCACTTTAAAAGCAACTTTGTAGTTTTATCTGCATTTTTTGGGACAGTATTGGACTTTTGGACATTAATAACTTACTTACCGGTTTCTTAGCAGTAGTACTCTGGGAATTAACATTTGCTTTTCATACTTCAGTCTAAAGCATTAGTTTACAATTTGTTATTCTACATATGATGCAGAAGAATATAATGTATTTTTCTACAATGATATATTGGAGAAATTTTATATTCTCAGTATATCTTATTTTAATTCAAAGAATTTTGCATTCTTTGTATGTCTAATGTCAATTACTGTATTTTTCAAATATGCGGAGTCATAGGGTTTGCAATTCTTTGAGACAGATACTTCCCCTGAAAAGAATCAGGGCTGTCTTTGTAATATTCACTCCAGATTTTTCCCTTTTACAGTTTGTGTAAGCACTGGTCTATTTGTGTTTTCCACTATTTTAAGTATATTTCTTTTTTCAAAAAAGGATGCTACTTAAGACTTATTATATATAATTTGCTTACAGATTTTTCTGTATTGTTCTATTTTTTTCTATATTATTCTGTTGTTTTCAGTGTTCTGTGTATATAGGCCACTCTGTGTGTATGTGTATAAAAATATATGTGCTCCAAATTTGAGCTTGATATAGCCATCTTAATATGTCTGTGCTTTTTGTCTAAGTCCATAAAATAATGATGCTTATTTTCTTCTACTTGTTATAGTTCTTTTAGTTTGCAAATGGTGCAAGGACTGATTGCACCTTGCTTGCAGTGCTCCTGCTATTATGTATTTCTGTGTTAGGTGAAGGATGAATATTTTTGGGATGCTGGTGTTTCATCTGTCTCTGAATACTTTTCAATGGGACAATTTCTGTGGTTTGTAGGTAGTGTTTGGGCAGACCTGTCAGAAGTAAGGCACTGTTTTCTTGCTAGCAATCCATGAAGCAAAAGATAACACCTTTCCTCTGAGGTTTACAACCAGAGGTCCTGGGTGTGCAAACGCATGGCTGGGCAGTTGTGAGCACTGGCACCGGATTAAAGACAGCTTCTTGGGAGCAAAAGGGCAGGCGGGGTTGGAGCCTAGACCTTTACCTCAGCTCAGGCAACCCGTTGTTTACAGGAGTGAAGTGGTGGAATCACTTTGGCAAAGAGGTTATTTGTCACAAATTTCATATTCTTTGGCTGTTTGTGTAGTATTTTTCTTCTATGTTTTTCCCAAGGTATTGTTTTTGCAGACCATATTGAAAACATGCTTCTTTTTCTTTTCTAATTTGATTGTAATGAGAGCTTTGTTAATCAAAAATAAGTGCAATAAGCCAGAATGACTTGGTTATTTTTATATTTTCCTGTTTAAAAAAAAAAAAAGCCTCAGTAAGTGAGCCACAATGAGCCGTGATGTATTTCCTCCATCAGGATGGAAAATAAGCCATTTATTATTTCAGGTCTGACTCACAGTGAACCTGCTGACACTGAGACATTTTATAATCATAAGGAACAGGTTAGGGCAGTAACTTGGACGCCAGGCTGGGGATTACCTACTTATTACAGTGTTTTACAACCTGGATGCTTTAGGTTTTCTGGCAGAATGTCTTAAACCTCACACTAAACACCACGTTGTTATTGTACAATTACTGCTTGCAGGTCTTGCTGTAGGTGGTTCCAGCTAGACAGATGCCTTCATTATAATTATCCTTTTACTATATATAAAGATTTCATCCCTTTAATCCATGTAAATTTTTACTACTCTTGAAAGTGACACTAATAGTTACACTTCTTGCCCTTCCTCCTTGTCCTGCGTTGTTCCCACATGGACTGGGGCTGGGCTTGCTCAATGCAGAAATGGGAGATTTCCAAAGAGAACGCGGGTTCTGCAGGGAAGTGGCACAGATGACTCAGTAGACAGCACTGGTGGTCATTGCATGGTCCCCCGACACAGTCTGCAAGAACAGCAGTGCTAACTCCAGCGTCTTGGCCAAACTCCAGCTGAATAATTACTTTCTGCCTGCCTCGAATTCCTCTGCAGCTTCAGCTGGAGATGTTGAGCTTCGTTTCCCTTTTCATAAACAATCCCGTAGTGTTCGAGTGGAGAGGCTGCTTCGTTGCACTTTGGAGGCAACTGTATTTTGACGTCGGGTGAGTGATTTTCTCCTTGCACTTGTGTATAGTGCGAGAAATGCTCTGGTGCATTTTTGGATGGTAAGTCTTGGGTTTCATTCTTTACATTTGTGAAAGCATCTGTCTCGTCATGTTTGGCGCTTGTATAAATAACTTCAAAATATATGGCCTGGGAATAAAAATAACCAGAGTTTGAGTGTTTGACTGGCCAAGCCAACTCCTGAAATGCTCCTTTTGCTGTGAAATGTGTGACAGATCAACTTGTACTCTACTTTTTCAGTAACAGCCTGTGAATGCTATTGCATTTACTGATAAATGAGGGCATCTGTGAAACTGATGGCATTTGACAGCTAAAGGTTGCAAGATAATTGGGATTGAGATCCTCATCAGAGGAAGAGGTAAGAAGACTCTTCCTGCATAGGTATTTAAACGTAGTAGGTGGTCTCTCGCTCTTTGATAAGCATCACAGTGGGCAACCTGTGGCTGGATGTCTCTAGTCTACTCAAACCCACAGCTCCCTGTATATAGTGAATCAGAGAAGTAGAAAGGTAGGTAAGAAAATCAAGTCTACTTTCAGAGTGTCTTCAAAAATAAGAGTGTAGCCAGTGCTGTGCTCTGAGCCTTGGTGTTCAGGCAACCTCATCCCACCATGCTGGGAAGAAGGCTGGCTTGCTGAGGCAGATGCTGCACCCCCTTCCACGTATGGGGGCTTTGCCAATATTTCATTGCTCTTTCCTGTAACAGCGTTGACTTGAGTCGAGGTGCTTCTTGGGGAGGAGGTGGCCAGCACTACAATAGATTGGGTTTTGTTGGTCAGTTGGTTTAATCTGGTATCTGGCTAATAAGTTCCCTGAGCTGCGTAGCTGAAAGGTTCTCATGTTGACTTGATTTTTGTCAGTGGGTGACAAATGGAGTGTGATTCAGATGTGCCCTTACCCATTTAACACAAGCAAAAGTTACTTGCAAGAAATAAACCGCAGGTAGAAGAGGTGGTTGATGTGGCTGAAGATCTTGTCCCCTTGATTCTGTGTTGGAGCTCATGTGCACAAGAGCTTGAATTGGTTTCTTATGAGGAAGATGATGAAGTTAACCTCAGAGTTAAGCTTATGCTGACATTTGCTGCTGAGCTGATCTGACAAACTGTATAATCTTGCTTGCCAAGTATTGGATACATGTTTGAGTACAAATACAAAATCAACATTCAGCAAGACTTTCTATGCACGTAAAAGCTACCTTTTTGCCATTTATTCTCCTGAAGAAGTTAGGCTTTGCATGATCCACTTTTAAACTGCCCTTTAATTGCTTCATCCTGTCTCTTTTTTGATGAGGAGACTCCTTATGTCTTCTCGAAGCTTGATAGTTAACAGCGTGCTGTAGTTAACCATCACATATTTTACTATTTTGTCTCTTCCCTCCCTGGATGCTCAGAAAGTACACCAGTGTTGCAACATTTGTGTCTTGCAGTATTGGATATATGGAATATCGGATGTTCGATTGGAATTGTATGACAGCTGAAGGTATAGACTTCCTGAGAAAAAAAAAATGTGATGGTGAATATGCAATTTTCTTGATAAGTAAATGTTAATGCCAGACTTCATAACTTACTGTATGATAGACGAGGTAAATAAAGTTATTGGTCTCCTTGCTTTCCTTATTTTCTTTTTTTTTTTTGGGGGGGGGGGGGGGGAGACAGAAGCTCTGTGTATGAAGTCTGTCTTTTAAGTTGCTTCTTCATAAGTGCATAATCTCTGTGTATTTGCATTCAGAAGAAACTAAAGTATGCATTCAGTGTAGTTCTCCTTAAATTGTCCAAGGATCCAAAATCTTACCTGGTTTTCTGTAGGCTTGTAAATTCCCAGTGCCCTGGGTCTGCACAGATCTTCCAAGATGAAGAGGAAATACTGGATTTTAGGCTAAAATACTGGCATATCTAATCCGAAAAATCACAGTATAGGAAGAGGTTATACAAAATAGCTAAGTTGAAAGGTGATGTGGGCTTGAAGGGAGAACTTATAAACCCTTTATGTATCTCATGAGGCATGTTGTTAATCTGTCAGTTACTTTGATGAATCATTATCACTATTAGTATTATTATTACTATTTATCTGGCCTGGACTTGTGTTGAAGGGAAAACTGGAAATCACAGGTTTTGAATGGAGGTTGACTGTGTTGTTTGCAGAACCAGAGAGCTTCTCCCAGAGCAGGATTAACATGAGAATGGCACTGGAGTTCCTGTGTAAGAGACAGGTAGCAGGTTTGTACATCAAGTTGTAGTCGCTAGGTCTTTCTTTGGGGTCACGTGGATGTGTAAGCAGGAAAATGATTTAATGAGCTATTTAGAGTAAGAAATAACTCTTGTATCTGTATCAACAAAGAATGTATAAGTAGGTGTTCTTTGAGAGTTACAAGGTTTTGGTTTTTTTTTTTTTAAGAAGATTGTTGTGTTGTGAAAATACTTTCTATTTTCTCTCCTGTTGTTACTTAGTCTGGCTGGAGCACCACATTGCGTATTTGTTACCACAGGTCCTTTTCTAGGCAGGTAGAATGGCCAGCTAGAGTAGAAAGGAAAAGTGTAGAGGAAAAGATTTCGGAAGTATTATTCTCCTAGAAATATGGATTAAAGACTGTAATAAATAAAGATCTTTAACTCTGGTGGGGTAAAAATTTCTATAGACATAATGGAGAGAGTTTTCTACTTGATAGTTCACTTTAAACTTCAAAAGACAGAGGCAAGTAATTATTTATAAAATTGGAGAGATGTTATTGCACATATTTTGGGATAAAGTGTTGAGGTAAAAATAGGGACAACTTAGAGTTGCAGGACTAAATTCTACGTACTTAAATCCAAGGTAGTGAAGAAAAATATAGGGGTTACATCTTCCCTTAGATGCACAGTGCTGGGTAATTGAGAAGCTTTATAATCATAAAGCAGGAAGGTATTGGTGATTAACTCTACTCTATACGTGCCAAGCATCTTTCTACTACAGTTATTTGATATGATTAGCTTTACACGTATTAGGAAAGACTGGTTTAAGGCTAAGAATGAATTAAATCCTACCAGCCCCATCTTCCCATCAACTTATAAAGCTAGATTGTTATTGAGCTCAGGTATGTGAGCCTCTCTCAAGCCATTTGCTTTATAGTAAGAATTTTTCTTGAGAAACTGTAGCTAAATATATGTGCATATTTTACTTCATATTTCTGGGGAAAACTTGGGAGTATTAATTACTGAAAATTTGAATTTTTCCTCTGTGACCACTAATCTGTAACACCATTTCTGTATTTGTCCTACATAGAGACTGAAAAAATTCTGTGAGCAGTACCTTGCTAGAGTCTATTTGTGGTAGCTATCCCAAATATTTAATAGGAAGGGCCTTTCTGGGAAGAATGTTATTTTGTTAAAAAGACTACAGTGGGAGCACTGAGCTCAGGGTGTGGAGAAAACCCAAACCACAATCTGTCTGAAACAATGGTGTAATCCTTATTGCCCCTGAGTCTCCACTCACCTCATTTCTTTGAGCCATTGCTTGCTCTGTGAACCCACCCCTGAATATTCAGCGAAGAAGCCTCTGCCCTGCAAGGCGACATCCATGGAAAATCGGAGAAGGCAGCAAAGAAGTCTTGAACAGCTGTATTAAGGGAACTATTTAGGTGTGGTTTTGAGTCTTATTTCTTTCTGGGACATGGAAACAATCCTTGTGTAGTGCCTGCACGTGGTGGTTTTCTTGGGATGGAGAACTCCATTGCTTTGTGCAACTGTGCCCCCTCCCTTTTTTTTTTTTTTTTATAAATTTATTTTAAAAATGGTTTGTGCTTCCTTGCCATGACATTCCTGTTATCTTCTCTCTGCTATAAAATAAACTGAAAAAACTGCTCCCAGAAGGAGGTTCTGTATTGCAGTTAGTGGCATTTGCTTTGTAGCTATTGGGGAAATGGACCTTCTGATGATGGTCTTTACAGAGCTGAGGGGGGAAAAAACCTCCCTGTGTCCCCAAACAGCAGCTCTTGTGCAAGTCACACAGGCATGGTGAGGAACGCTATGGTGTGGGTGAAACATGCAGGTACTGGCTACCAGTGTTATTTGGACCAGAGTCTGCAAGGACTGACCTGGTGTCTGGGTGTTTTATTTTACTGCTCCTCCACACAACCCTCTGCTGCATCAAGAGGAGCAGCCTACATTTTGGGTGGGAGGAAAGCCCTCTTCAGCAGCATCAGTCATCACTCCAGCTTCATCAGACTGCACTGGAAGGAGAAAGCCTGACTCTCCGTCCTGGTCCTTTTGCCCTATCCCATTGCCTCCTTTCCTTATGGCAAAGCAACCGCCAGCCTGGTGCTTTCTTTCCTGCTGCGGCAGCCCAAAAGTTGCCCAACTATGATTAGGGATTATGGCAGGGCAAGGTGGAGGATGAATAGCTTTTGTAGAGGGAGTGAAGCTTGGACAGATGTGGTTAGTTGAGTCTGGGTTTGAGAAGATAGAGGATGGGCATGCTGCAGTGGGAACGTGTATGAGGTGAATGGCGGGTGTCATGCTGCAGGGAATGGAAAACACCTTTTTGAGGCTGTTCTCAGCTTCCCACTTGATTAAATTTTGCCTACTTGAGAAACCTTGAGCTGGTCCTAGGCAAGTATCAGTCACATGTACTTTGTCTGGGTGAGGGTTTGATGCCAGAGTTGCTAATCCGATCAGGAAGTCTGGGTATGCTTTTTTCTAGAGCAATGTGTGGGCAAAATGCTGCGCCTCCCTCTCCCGCGGGTGACTGAACTTGCTGGGTTTTATAGCTTTGAGACTTTGGCCCCTATCACATGTATCAGCATGAAAGTGGTGCCAGGCTAGAGCTTCTCAAAGAGGCATTTATGTGGGGAGGCCGAGTTCAAAACCACCCTTGGAGTCACTGCCTGCAGTAACACGCTAGAGGGGCTGTAAAATACAAGGGAAGCTGTTACCAGAAGTACGAGAGTATGCACAGCCAAAGCCCAGCGTTTCTGCTGTGAATGATCTCAGCAAACAGGAGTTTTGACTGAAATGGGGCAGAGAAACACAAGTGAAAGTTGTGTTTTTAATCCAGTATACATAGGTAAACAAATCGGAAACTCTGCTATTGCCAGAATAGGCAGCTTTTAGAGGATTTTGAACCCGTGTTTATATTGGAATTTCAGCACATATAAATAAATGACATGAAGTTAGAAATGTGAAAAACAGGATAGACACATGACCAAGTGTTTATGAATGTCTATCCCATCCCAGACCTGCAGCACAGCATGTGATGTTGTTTCTCCTCCAGCAGAAGGTGAGGGGAGAGAGAGCGCGGTCACCAGAAAGGAGTGAGCGTAACGTGGGTTAGTGTAATCTGAAATCATTTTACAAGGAGTTTTTTAATTTAGAGTGCACAGTACTCTGAATCATCTAAAATAAGTGTATCTATTTTTCAAAGATTCTTTTTAGTTCCTTCCTTATTGCACGATTTCTGTCAATATTTCATGGTGTTGGAGTCTGCAGCAGCTCTCAGATGCACCCAGGTCCCTTGGAAGCCACAAGTCTGTGTTTTGGTTTGGCAGATGCTTTTCTTTAAAGAACTTACTAACTTTTTGCTACTGTTGAAAGTCATCCTGGGAGCCAGAGAAGTCCTTCCTCTGTGGGAGGTGGTGCTGAAATTTTTCCCAACCCAAATGAGAGAGATGCTTGAATTCCTCGCGTGGTGCTAAAATGCCAGGGAGCAGAGCCTGCTGTCAGCTTTGCAGCAGCGCAGAGTCAAGCAAAGCGGACTTTTCTAAGTGTGGATCCTTGAGATCTTTTCTAAGAGTCAATGTCCTGCAGCCTGTGCTGTACAGCGGCTCTACGCCACTGTGTACTTTGATTCCTTTAAAACTATAAAGAGCAAAATGCATTTCCTCCTCCTCTTCCCTCCACCTCCCGAAACTTGTAGTCCTGAGAGGCCCGTTGCCAGCCAGGGCAGGGTCCTGGTCTCGGCATCATTTCCTGTGTGAACCTCTGCCCTCCCGTCTCGGAGCACCATAACTCTGCGGCCGGGCTGTCACAAGCTCTCTTCCTGCCATTGTTATCCTGACATCTCCCCTCCAGTTTGTTTTACAGCACAATGATAGTGAACACAGGGAGGAAGGAGTGGGGAGGAGCTCCAGTCGTAAAAGGATTTCTCCCCTCTAGTATTGCTGTCGGTCCGGAGGAAGTGGTGCCTGGCTTTCTCACCTGCTGAGGGAAGGACCGATGCGGGGAGCAGGCCGTACCCCATGGCAGGGGGTCCGTGAGATGGAGACGTTTAACCCATCAGGTCTAACTCCAGGATTAAAACCAGTTCATCCAAGTGCACTTTTCACTGTCTGTTCACTACCTGACCTCAGACCAATGATGTTTTAAAAGTGAATTTTAGAATATAAAAATGTCCTTTATTGAATTAGGCCTAACATCCTTCTACTCCAGTTTCTTCTCTGCCTGGAATCTATTGTATTTTGAATTCAAAATCAAGGAATGCATCTACCCAGTGAAACACCTTCACATTTATTCAAGGGCTTTGAATTTATTTTGTGGAAAGTATGTAATGGTAACTTAAAGTAGATGGATAGCTGGAACACACTGAATTTTCAAGTTACACATGTATCTTCATAAATACTATGTTTTCATTTTCTCAAGTTGTCATGTTAGATCAAATGAGTAGCAAATAATGTTAATAGTGTCACGTTGGGCTCCTAAAATACGATGTAATATTACTGTCATTGCTGTGCATAAAATACTTGTTAAATTTTACAAGCTGAGAATCTTCATCAAGAAGGTGCTTGCTGCTGTTGAAGCTTTCAGTCATATTTCTTGTTAAGAGGAAGAAATCACAAAAATGTTAAATAAAGAAGTGAATCCTGTTGGCTATCTTAAAAAAAAAACCCAAACTGCAGGAAGTGTCTCTGGTCTCTTAGAATAACTTTCACTAAAACCATTATAACTTTCTTAGAAATGGTATCTTGTATGTACTGCCTCAAGTCCTAGAAGCAAGAAGGCAGAATAAAGCTGACTTGCATGTGCAGACATGCCTGCAAATAGCAGTAAGGACAGAGTTCACTTGTCAGCTGTGAACGGGGCTTGTGAAGGCAAATTAAAATGCTAGGGGTTACTTAATATAAACCTTTGGTTAAATATGAAGTTGGAGCAAATGTGATACACAAAAAGCAACTGAAACCGCATGCCAGGCAAAAATATTCTAGAATTTGTGTGTTGGTATGAACCTTAGATGGAAGTAAGTTATCTGAGCCTGCCCCTGCTTATTCCTTTGGGGGTGGAGGAGGGGAAGGGGAGCTGTTACCAGCTGTTGTGCAATGTAAGTCTGCGGAATACCTCATCTGAGCATCTAAGGATATATATACACACATCTAAGGGTCTGTGTGTGTGCTTATATATATATATATATAAATTAGTGTTTTGTTGCTAATTTGTATGATGTGTTTATATTTAAAAAAACAAAACCATGTAGAATGGCCAATACACAAATAATGGTGCTGCTGCAAAGGCAAGATGCTTTAATTGCATGCAGCCTTTAGGAGACATGTAACATTTATGTGCTAAAATCCTGTTTCTGCAGCAGTTATTCTCATGTCGTGGATGTGAAAGTGGAGCAAATGCGTTGTGTCATTGTCTAAAGATTAAAGTGAATCAGACTTGAGACATTTCTACTGGTGACAAGGTCTTTCATTTTTGTAGTCTGGCTGCTAAGTTTCCGCACATATAGTTTCTTTTTGAATACGAACTTTGGTTGCTCTCATCTTTTCTCTGT
The DNA here is from genome assembly GCA_009806455.1 of Tetrax tetrax. Taxonomy (NCBI): domain Eukaryota; kingdom Metazoa; phylum Chordata; class Aves; order Otidiformes; family Otididae; genus Tetrax; species Tetrax tetrax. The sequence continues at coordinate 28,299 of WHYT01015845.1, forward strand.
GGCATGGGTTATAGTTATTTTCAGTCTCCTGGCACATGGTTTAATAAAGCACATTTCTGGAGGAAATCTGAGTAGGAAATATTGTTTGAAGGGTAAGTCTTTGACATCTGTGCTATACAGGTGGTTGTTTTCTGTTCTTATGGAGTTGCCACTGGATTTAATGCACAGTCTAGGAGAACTGTTTTCAGCAATATCTACATAAATAATTTGGCTGTAGCATTGTGCATGGAACGGAGGTATCCCAAGACCCAATTTCATGCTTAATCCTTTTCCTCTATTCACTTTTCACTTGGTCATTAAGGATAGAAGATATCCTGGGAACAAAAGATCAGATCAATGGAATCAGAGGGAGGAAGAGGGATTTTCACTGGATCATGGGCTGTAAATAAAGAGTACGCTATAAATTTTGCAGGTAGAGTGATCTGCGATGCCAGAGCAATGTTTATGTGCAGTATTTTAAAGGAAACTTTGTGGGAAACAAAACTTCAGTGTGTGTTGCTGCTAATGAAACCACTAGCTGGTATGTCCAGAAGATGAATGTCCACTTTGATTTTTGCCTTTGAAGTGTAATTTTCTGATGCATAAAGAAGAAAATGTCTTGAAGATGAACCAATACTCTGCCCCATTAAAGTCACTATAGTTTCTCAGCATGGTGGGAGGTTGGTTTAGAATGGATCCTTCCAATTTCTGTCTCCAGATCAATTATGACTTGTAGGAGAAGCCTTAATGGGTAGGGGTAGGTGTACTTGGGAGGAAGATTTCTTTCCAGTGTAGTACATGTAGCACATACCCTCCTCAGTCTCTTTTTGTAGCCTGGTTTTCCTGGGCTGTCAGCTTTTTGGGTCACTGACTCTGTAAGCCTCTGTGCCTGGCACAACGAGGCCCCTTTCTGCTCAAGGTCTCTGGGTGTTACTGCAGTACAAATATTTAATGATAAAACATGCTTATCTCCCGCCAAAAATCTGGCAACATCCCTATCGAGATATTATTAAATTGTCAGTTCAACCATATGCTGAGCATTTTAGGCGAACAAATGTTCACGCTGGCTCTCGCGCAATACATGAAGACTCGGAGAGAGACAGGTGGCTGTGTTTACACCATCGAGTACTGCCCGGTTCCTTACAAACAAAAAGTTGCATTAAGTGACTCTTGCTTTATAGCAGCTTAAAAATTTATGGACTTGATAAGCTTTAGACAATGTTAATTTGATTACACTTAAAACGTTAAGTGTAGTTTGGTGGACCCTACACAGTTTGCTTAGTAAAGATATCTCTGCATTGCCCATGAAAAAGAAATGAGAGAAGTAAATTTATCAGACCCTCTCCACAAAAAAACCACCGTTGGCAATGAAAATAAAGTTTAAAGTTTAATAGTAGTTTTTTTCTTTCAGAGTAATTAATAGAAAAATACCTTTATCCATAAATTTCATTACTTTTAGTAGTTGCCATTGATAAATGCTCAGGAAAATTCTGGTACTTTTTTAGACACTTTGTTCTGTCTTTTCATCTGCTTTCTCCAGATGACATCACTTGTTATCGCACCCTCGTCCTTGGAAAACATGAGCTTTAAGATCCACCAAGTAATTGTCAACTTTTTCATTTTATCTTCACTTTGTCTCTTTTTTAGGAGTGAGAAGTGGGGATGTTGTTCTGTCACTGCACTAGCATTTTTTCCCACACTTTTATTCTTGGAAGGTAGCCTGTCTGGCAAAAAATCAACATACTCTGATTTTGTGAACATGCTTGGAATTTTCTTTCAGAAATCTGTAGTAATACTGCACAGTCTTAGCTGTGGTTATTCAAAATGATATTTTGATTCATTTCAGTGTTGGAGATTTTTTTTTCTCTCCTATGTTCTTGCTTTAAAAATAAATTAATAAGTTAGTCCATTGTGAAAGCTATCTATGACAGCTATTTGCATTCCTTTCATTAAGAATTGTATGCTCGTCTAGGGGTCTGCTACAGCTTGTGGGATTTGATTTCTCCTTTTTTTTTTTTTTTTTTTTTTTTTTTTTTTTTTTTTTTTTTTTTTTTTTTTTTAAGGATAGACTTCGTAGCAAGCTTCCTTAATGATCAATGGGAGAAGAGGGAGCTCATATTTCTTCTTTCTTATCTTTATCTGTTGATGGCATTTGAATGCATCAAGAGGTAATGAGCTGAAAATGAATTAGACTTTATACTGAACATTTTCTTCAGAAAAACAAATGCTTTCAGAATGCTTAATGCAAATGACTTTGAAGGAAGTTGCTGATCTGTCTTTATTGATGGATATCACTGTAATAATTCTGCTTTTTCTGCCTAGGCAATTTCTTTGGGAGAGAGAAATTGACATGACAAAAAAACTTTATAAGTATAAATGTCAAGAACATTAATGCTTGTGATCATTGATGTTCTTTTAGTTAAACTTCCCTTACCCAAAACACTAGTTGCTTTGCCAATGTCTTCATTATTTTTATGACCCATGTATTACTTTCTCTGCAGTCTTTCTTTTGCTGAAGTGAGAGCTTGTGACCATAAAGCTGTCCTGCAGCTCAAAAGTACCAGGAACAATGTCACCCAGCCCTCAGTTGCCTTCTGATGCCTTCTTTGCAGGTTGAGCTAGAAGAGCTGGACACCCTACACCTGGCCTGCGCGTGTAGAGGGAATGAGGAGAGGCTCTCTTCTGTTTTGAGCAGAGCTCCTCAGATACATGCTCATAGCTGTCTGGACCTTTTAAAGGTGATTTAAACTTCATCCATACAGTAGCTGAAATACAGATTGTGGTGACTGTCTGAACACAGGTAGAGAGATGGTAACATCTCGTCAGCCTATCTGCTCTTCAGTCCATCCTGTGCTTTATGGAGAAGTCATTGTTTGACTACCGTATTCTTCAGGGGAAGTCCACTGGCTCACTGAAACCTGCTCCAGAGCAGTGTAAACCAAAGCTGTGCTGGACCAGCTCTGTTTCAAGGGGTGGACAGAGTACATTGGAGCTGCATTGAGATGGTTTTGGAAGGCTCCAACAGTCATGAGTCAGTGTCCAAGCTGGTTTGGGAACATGAGGCCTCTTGTAATTTTCCACTTAAGTGTATGAAAGTCTTTTATGCTTCTCATAAAATACAGAGTATGTAGTTCCTTTGGAATTGCCGTGGGCCAGGTTGTCAAAAGAGCTCAGAGGCAGTGTGGGTTAAAGTGCTGTTTGAGACAGCGTATGTGGCTGTCCCTCCCATGGCAGTGCTAGAGTCTCCAAGCTATATAAGACTACCAGCAATGGAGACAGGCTAAGGGAGAGATCACAGAATCGCAGGGTAGTTGAGGCAGGAAGGCACCTCTGGGAGATCATCTAGTCCAGCCCCCTTGCTCACAACTGGATCTGCTAGGGCTGTGCTCAGGACCAGATGCAGTTGGGTTTTGAGTGTCTTAGAAGGTAGAGACTCCACAGCCTCTCTGGGTAACTTTTGCCACTGCTACACCACCGTCACAGTAATGGTGTTTTTTCTTAAAACAGGGAAATGGTGATCCCCTAGGGAAAAGGGGATGAGAAAAGCACCTTTGCCATGGTCATGTCCATTCACAATGTGGTTGCAAAAAAGGCACCCCATATCCCTTACTGGGCTGGTGCCAGGGACCAGATGAGGTGGTGTCATGAAAGCAAATGACTGCTTTCAATTTTGCTAAAGTATCTGAAGCAAATTTCAAACAAATCAGAAATCATGGTTGAGAAGCCAGAAGCTGCTCTGTGTTTGTACTGTGTCTCTAATCTTGCGAAAAGCACCTTTGCCATGGTTGTGTCCATTGACAATGTGGTTGCAAAGATGGCACCCCATATCCCTTACTGGGCTATGTTGCATCCTGCCTAACCACCTCCTCCCTCCTCCTCTGTCTGTCACATCAGATCTGAGTGTCTCATCTTCTGTTTCAGGGCCTCGTTTAACCAACTGTTATTTTCCCTTCCACTTTTACTCACTCCTGTGATGTTCGCATGAGCCTCTAGGTTGCCTGAGGTACCTGTCTCCATTGCCTACCTGATGCGTCTCTACAAAACCTATTTTGGTAGACTCTTGTCGGAGAGAAACCTGCCACAAAACTGCTTCATTATCCTCACTCAAAAGCCCATTTCAGTCTTTGTAGTGTTTTAAAGACCTTGGTGACAGTGAAAACGTGTAAAATGGGGCAACAGAAGAATCTTGGGTAGTCTTGTAGGGTGACCTCTGTCAGATGAAGAGGTCTGAACTCCTAAAAATGCTGCAGCCTGGCCTTGTTTTGGGTTGTAGGAGGAACAGTTGTGGGCTGATTTGATCTCCACAAAGCTGCTCTGAATCAATTTGGGTAGGATTATTGAGAAAGATCAGCCAGGTGAAACCCACAGAAAATAAAATAGAGCAATATTTTTTGCTGGCGATTTTGGCATAACTCTGTGTGTCCATACTCCAGTGTCATCCCTGGCTTTTGGGCAACGCTCTGCCCACATCACCCTTATGCTTGCAGTGGAAAGAAGCTGCCTGTGGTTGGGCTGGAGGCAGGGAAGAGGAACGAAGCTGCTGATGAGTTGGTGTGGTCCTGTTGGCTTTGGTGTCATGACCAACTGAATTTAGGGACCATCGTTGTTACTCTGTCTTGTCTGTGGTGTTACTCTGTCTTGTCTGTGGTTGTGTTTGTAATACAAAGCACCCACCAGCTGGCAAGATGAGGTGGCTGTGAGTCCTGTGACTGCTGTAATAAAGTTTCTCGAAGATGTTTTTCCCCCTTTTGAGAGGTGTAATATAGTTAACCTCACTATATAGAGAAAGTGAGTGGTCTTGTTGCATTAATATAGAAAACGAGTTTGTCTTTCTTCCTTCTTATAATGTATCATCTATCTGTGGCCTAAAGCAGAAGTGTGTTCTTGCTGTGATTGAGACACTACGGAAGTAAATTGCACTGAAGCTGAATGAGTCTGTTTAAAAGTAAAGTCACCTTTCTGGTTGGCTGCAGAAAAATGTTTCATCACAGCTGTGTTTGAGTTTTACTAGCAGGAAATCAAACTTCAGGATAGATTAGTAGTCACAGAGACACAGAGTTAAATGTTGGCTTTGAATATCTGAGCTCTTTTTTAAGACTTGCTCTCCATTATGAAGTATCTTCTGACTGAACTGAGGGTTAGCAGTGCTTTATCATTAAGATTACTGTTGCAGTGATAATTTAAAAATGCTAGTTTTAATGTACTTAGTGTTTTTAAAAGATTGTAAGGTGTAAGAAATATATTTGTTCTTATGGGTTTTTTTTTTGTTGTTATTACAATGCCCAGATGCAAAATTAAGAAAGGTGGTAGAAGGTGGTTCTTTTGCTGTTAGGAGTTAAGCATCTAAGGAGGTCACTTGCTTGTCTTCAGCTGCTCTGTGGACAGGAGGTTTCAGGATGAGCGTGAAGCTGCTAGTGTTCTCTGACGGCTGGTATTTATTTGCATGCATGTGCATGCTTCAGGGGTCTGTCTTCTTCCTTTCCCGTACCAAAGGAAGTAATCTGCAGCTTAGCAGTTTTTAAGCTCATCCAGTTTTGCTGAACTTTGACCCCAGGTGAGATAGGAAGGGAGCAGGATGCAATAAGGTCTCACTTGATCCCGTTATTGTCGCTTCTCTTTATCAGGGAACATTCTTCCCACTTCCCTTGAAATCCAGAGCTTCCGAAGTAGAATTTGTGTTTCCATGGGGTCCAGCAGGACTGCAGACTTGTCAGTTGATTTTGGTTTGTCAATGGATGGCCCTTCCCATGCTTCTCTTCTAAAGAAAAAAATATCAGGTGGAGTTAGGGCTGTTTGTTTATCACTGGCCTTTGAGTCCCTGCAGGCTTTCTTGTGCTCGTGTACGGTAGTTCCCTTATTCCTTACTTGAACTGTGCAAAGCTGCAAGTTTTGTTTTTTTTTTTTTTTTTTTTTTTTT
>WHYT01015845.1:48550-65863 GCA_009806455.1 Tetrax tetrax
AAAAAATCTGTATGGTTAAGGCTATTTGAGAAGTGGGCAGCCTCTGCGGCAATGCAGAGGAGTCGTGCAGGCTAATGCAAAGGTTGCGGTGTGCCCTTAGCTGTGCCGGGAAGCAAGCGCCTTGTCACCGCTGCTCTCTGGCAAGCTCTTTCTTAGGGTAAAAGGCCCTTAAGCCCGCTTTAAGTGTGTTTCTGTGGCTTTTATTAGCCAGCCGTACTGTGTAGAAATTGCTGCAGCTGGGGGATTTGTACAAGTCATAGACTTCTCTACAGTTCTCCTTAGGGGCGAATGTGTATCTTAATGCTTTGGTTGATCATGCTCAATGTTTTGAATGTTTTGAATACTTAACACAAAAATAGATGGAAATAGGTGAGAATTGCTAAAAAAAAAAAAAAATAAAAATCACCTTTTCTGTTTAAAATATCACTTAATTTTTTTAAAGAGCTGTAGAGCACAGAGATTTGTATTCTTGTTGTCAAAATTACTGAACTACTATTTTCCTTGGAACATCAGTCAAATGTCTTGAATGTGTATGTGTGTGGGGGATGGCTGCTGTTAGGCAAACTTTGAGCAAGATAACTCTGAGCTTCCTTATCAGATGCCCCAGAGATGTCTGGCGCTGAAGGAAACAGGCAGCAGTGGAGGAGTGAATGAGGAGTCCTTGAATAATTGACACAGGAGGAAGAAGAAGGATTGAGCCCACGTCCGTTTTGCCAGTTTCCATTATTTGAGCCTGACACATGCAATGTGTTTTTAAGTGGTAGATCCTGAACTCCACTGATGCCTTAAGAATCTCATTAAAAGGAGTGTCTAAGGGGATAGTAAACTCACTTAAAATAGTAATTGGTGCCTAGGTATCGTCAGGGTACTAGGTCCAGATCCGTCACTTAATACTCCAAAGCTGAGTTTTGGAAGTATGTTTTTTACAGAGCCAGTCTTGGAAGACATGTTCTTCCTTCCTTCATCTCCTTCTCCTTCGTAGGTAAATGAGGAACACGTAGTTAAATCAAAGCAGTTGTTAATGGTAGTCTTTTTAAGAGATACAAACTTGATCTTGCAGCAAACAACAACTATCTTCTAAATGTTGAAGTCAAGATTCTGACTTGTGAGCAGATAATTATTCTGTTGTTATCTTCTCTAATGTTATTATTTTTATTTCATAGAGGGGGAGTAGTGAACAGGGAGCAGAGGAAAGGAGAAGGAGAAGAAGTAGGGATAGGTAAGCTTTCCTATTATAATTAAGGCCAAGCACTGTGAAGTGGATATGTTCAATATTGCTCAAGTGTAAAAGCAGATAAACGGCAATGATTTGAAGCTGTGCCTTTGGAGGACTTGAGGCATGAATGTGCTGTTATATCAAAACTCAAGTTCTTACATTTTGAAGATATATTTTTCCCAAAGATGACCAAAGGAAAACATGTAAGAAACTCATGTTTCTTCTCTCTTAGTCATTGGGATTCCTAAGACTTCTCTAACAGAGGAAAGGCGGAAATCCTGCTGCATGAGTATTGAATGCTTGAAAAATAACATCCAACTTAACACTATAGAAAAGATCCTTGAGAAATTCCTGAAACGTATTTCTGTAATTTTCCTTTGGTACAGAGGTTGTTTCATATAAATTGTGTGACTTCTGGAATGATGTCTCTCTTTTTGCTAATCCAGAGAGCGTATGCTTAGCAGTCGTGACGGGTTAGAAGTCACATCCACAGCAGACCGCGGTCCAGATGAGCAGTGCGGATGGCACGTAGTTCAAAGTCTCTTTTCTAACTCACTGCCTCAGTGTCAGGGTGAATGTAGGCAAACAGTGCCTTGCTGGGGCTCTGCCTCTTTCAGCTGCATTAGCTGCAAAGCCTGGGTGTGTGTGAGCTGATTCTAGAAGAGCTTTGTTGTTTTTCCTATGATTTCAAAACCAACCTTCAGCAAATATGGTTACTTTATATTCTGCTCCTTTTTCATGTCCTGTTCCTGCTCCTTTTTGTTTGTGTTTTGTTCTGATCATGCTTGTGAGCCAAATGATACCTGTGTTCACAGGTTGCAAAGCTATATGAAGTTATGAATTATCTTCTTGCTGTGGTAAGTCAGCAGTGGACAGGAAGAAAGTTGAAAACACTGAACAGGCAGCATATTGCTGTGTAGGCACTTAATGTTGTTACAGTGTGATATAAGTTAAAATATTGCTTATTTCCTCTTTGCTGTTGAAAACAACCCGAAGCATGTTATGACTGGGATCTAAACAATAACTGAAAAAGTAAAAACAAACGTTTTAACAAGGAAAACCATGGCTTGCCAAATACGGTGCATAATTTATGATTACATGAATAATCAACAAACAAAATACTTGAAAACACCTGACTTTCCAGGGGAAGACTTTAATTTATTTTTAAAACAAAATGAAAATGTGGAAATATTCTGTGTCTAATATCTTCAAAACTGAAAAGAATCCAAAAATTAAACAAGAGCAGCAAGGGCTGAAGTGTCATCTGGAATTTGCCAGCAGTTTAACAAATCTGTGAACATGAACCCATAGATGTATCCATGACAAATTATTAAAAAACTTCATAAACAAAGTTGGCTAGATAAATAATACTGGAAAACAAGCCTCAGTAAAGATGCTTACTTTTTTTTTCTGTTTCATCCTTGTTTTTGAAGAGGCCCTTATGTGATCCACAGAATAAATAACTTCCTGTGTCTTGATAGCTATTGCAAATGACAGCTCCTACTGCTGACATTCCTGCTATTTTTAATCTGATGTAAGTTTATGTCCTGTGATTTTAAAAATTATTATTATTTTTTGAAATGAGTGCCCCATCCTGACCTAGGAAGCCAATTCTCTTAAGAAAAGAGCTTGCACATCTTTGGAGTTGTGCAGGGAGCTGTGTTGTCTGAACATCTGTGAGAGGGAAAACTAAACTGTGGTACTTAAAAGAAGTAAAAGCGAGCGAGAAGAAGGCGGCAAATACTGAGCAAGTTCCTGCAGAGCATCTTAGGACTTTCTTGTTGCAGCCCTTTGGATTGATTAGGTCATTTTAGCTCGCTGTCTTGGCTGTGCTTTTGCCATAGTGCTCTAGTGCATGATGGGGGAAAGGTAGAGCAGAGCTCCTCTGCCTTCCCTGTCTTTGGGCAAAGGTGCAGGAGGGATGGGAGGCTCGTGGAAGCCTTTGTGATTGAGAAGCTGGATTCTACAGTCCTTAAATCTGAATAACTAGCCAGACATACTTAGGCTGCCCAGTAACCCATGGACTTTTCATTGAAGGAGGACAGGAGCGATGATGGTGAAGTTTGCACCAAGTGAAGACTGTGACCGCGAGGAGGAGGGAGCCTAATCTAAAAACTGATGATAGTTTTTTGAGCTTGTGGGATTAGTGAAGGGGAGTTGGAAGGCTTTTCAAAACCAATATTTTCTTCTCTGAACTCATGAGGGTGATGGCGATGTCCTTCCTGGGACACCTCCTGTTGCATCCGGCTGTCCCCAGTGTGCCCAGAGGCACCTTGTGTCAGGCTCTGTCCAGCAAAATGGGAGAATGAGTGAGGTCTCCATGTGGCTGTGATGAGGCCATTCTCCTTGCCTATGTTAAATGGAGAGAAATAGTAATGAGGGGAGATTAATTAGACCTAGTTAGCATGAGAAAAATATCACCCAAAATGCCTAACAAAGCTAGTTTTTGCATAACAGCACCCTACTCTGGGAGCTGTCTTAGTTTGTGCCCAGTATGGTCCTGCACCTCTGTAGCAACAGGGGTGTATGTAAAAGGTCCTAAGCCACAATGGTGTGGCTTATCTTCCTTTTCATTGTCCTCATTGTAATATTTTACTGTTTTAAAAAAAAATAATGTTTGGGTATGATGTTGAATGTTGATGCACCAGAACTCTTGGGCTTTGCTCTGTTAATTCCATTCTTGTCATTAAAAAAATGACTTTTTCTTGTCCTTTTTACTTTTCTTGTTTGGGAAGGAAGAAAGCAAGTAAATACAGAGCTGATGGTTTAAGTCACTGTTGCCAGATGACATTCTATGAGAATGTGGACTTGCCAGTATGTAGATTGTAAATAGTCCTTTGATTTAATAAGGGTCTGTTAAGCGCAGAGCACAGCCTACAGTTGTGAGGGAATAGGAATGCTTCCAACAGTAGTGTGAGGGAAGAAATTACCCTTTTTTCCCTCCTTTCCGTGTGCCCAGCTTACTCTGAGAAATAGTGCCCTGCCTTCCGTAGCCTACTGGAAGTTGTGAGCATGTCTGGGGGTAACTTGGTTCAGAGCTGGTGCTACACATTTTGCAAGATCGGGTGGGCCACTGTGGCTTTATAATGCTGAACAGATGTCATAAAATCCAGTGATGAGCGCCAGCATTTCTTGAAACTGCAGCCTGGAGAACGTCATGGAAAGCAGCGTTTGAGAGGAAGATGCTGGCATGAACAGTGTAACCACTCATCAAGACTCCTCCAAGTCCTCAGACCCTCTTTTGAGAAAATAAACTAAAAACCCTGAAGTATAAACCATGCGTTATGTAAAAGAGAGGTGGTTGCAACTGGCCAGACAGTGGAGAAGGGGCAATGCACACTGGAATATTGCTCAAGGCTATAATGAAATTTGAATGAGGGTTTTTTGTGAGCATTGTAATAGTAAATCATAGAATAGTGTGAGTTGGAAGGGACCTTTAAAGGTCACCTAGTCCAACCCCCCTGCAAGGAACAGGCACATCTCTGACTAGATCAGGGTGCTCAGAGCCGCCTCCAACCTGGCCTTGAACGTTTCCAGGGATGGGGCATCCACCACCTCTCTGGGCAACCTGTTCCAGTGTTCCATCACCCTCATTGTAAAAAATTTCATCCTTATGTCCAGTCTGAATCTGCTTCCTTCTGTTTTAAAACCATTACCCCTCGTCCTATAAAATCTGCTAGGCTATGGGAGCAAGCTTGAATTGGAAAGAGTTCTCCTGAAGACAGAATGCTGGTGGTGTGGCATGCTTCTGTAACAAGTACCAAGGCAAACTGTGTTGAAAGAAGCTGAGTTGAAGCACAGTACCTAGTCTATGTGCTGCCTCTTTAGGATGTACAAAAAAAGAATAATTGGAAATTGGTACTTGCTTCTTGTAACTCTGGAAAAAAGCACAAGAATGAAAAACAGAACATAAAGAAAAAATATTGTCTGCATAAGGCAATAACCTTTATCTGCATGTTTGTAGATGAGGCAGTAGTTTAAAGAAAACTTACATCTGATCCTGTTTAAGCTATTTCAATAAAAACTTAAGAAATCTATTTTTTTCCTGCTAATATTTTGTTAACAGAAAACAGTATTTTTTTTATTTTCATGTGTGAAACGCATAAAAGGAGAATTGGCTAGAGGAAAAATAAATAGTAAAAACAGTGGCTTTATACACTGGACTATACTCAGGTGCAAAAGAAACTAAAGGAAAGAGAAATGTCCCTGTCATCTTTCCTCAGTTTCTCTTGGTTTCTACAGCAACATCAGATATTTACAACATTAGATGAAATGCAGAGGGTAGTTGTTATTTTTAAGCTGACACTGTCACCTTGCAAATCAGTGAAGACTCTCTAAAGATGCACTGAACCAAACAAAAAATCCTGCTCCACTCTCTTTTATTTTCCTTTTTGTAGTTTTGGGGACTACACTAAAATTTTGCTAGCCCGTCCTTGTGCTTGCTGTAGTTGAAATGAAGATCAAATGCATAGTGAGATGTAGCGTAAGATACCGTTCAGCCTGTAAATGGAAGACTTTGCCCTTCTTTTTTTACAAGACTTGCAGTTTCCTTCAGCCAGGGATTTCCTGTGGGGCACAGCTAACCCTGCTGCAAAGGAAGCTTGCTGCTTTCATTGACTCTTTGTTTCTGAAAAACTAGTATTCAGTGACACCCATGTCTGGAAAATTGGGCTCCTTTGCTTGCTAAAGGAAAAGACTGCCTCTGCTATGCTGATACAAGTGTAAGAGGGAGATGTATTTAATTTCTGGGATTTTTTTAATCTGCACAAAGTTTCAGCCAACCCAACTTTTTACATTATTGCATCTGTACCCCGCCTTGGTACGTTACTTCCCGAGGGGAGGGATACAGACAGACTTGGTGCTTTTCCAGCAAACATGCAAATATCTCTCTGCTGCCTTTGTCAGAGGAGTTTGTGCGCTGTAGGAGTCATGGGTGCAGTGCTGCAGGTGCACTTGGCTCCATTTGTGAATCCATGGCTGCAAACTGGTGGCTGCCCCTTCTCTGTGTCCCTAAGGAGAGGTCTATGGTCAGCGGGTGTTGTCGCAGGTGAAGTAAGTCCTTGAGCCTCTTCAGCCACGGCTAGCCCACGGGCAAATGGGACAAACGTCACGGACTTAGCCCATGTCTTCAGCGCGTCCTCCTTTGCTTTACCAGCCTCAGTGTTAACTTATTTTCCACTGTTGTGGGTAGCCCGTTGCTTGTTGATCCATCAGGTCATGGCAATCATTCAAACCCTTTGGGTTATCGGTGATTTTGTGAAAGCAAATAGTCTTCATCCATGAAGATGAAGAGAAGGTGTGTGGCTCCCTTGTAAAGCATCTGACTGAAACCAAACATTTCGGATTAGGTCTGCTTGTGCATTTACATAGGCAAGTGCTGAATGGTGGCTTTGGTCATTATGCAGGGCTTTAAACATATAAAGCTTATGTGAATCCTCAGGCGGGGGGAATTAGATTTTGCCAATTGTTTCACTTACCTTGTTAAAGCTTTTGGAATAATCATATCTATTTTGCCTTTTTTTTTTTTTTTTTTTTTTTTAAATCCCTGGCAGTTCTCTGCATGTCCACCAAGGCCAGTGCAGAAGATGAGCCCTATTTTCGGACTATGCTATTTCTCACCTCTGTGGTTTACACGGAGACTTTGGCCTATTTCTCACCTTATTGCTTCATATTGATGAGAACGTGTTTCCAGTGCTCCTTTTAAGATTATCTACTAGTCTAATTAGTATTGATATAGTTAGCATGTACACACATTTGTACCTCTTCATTAGAGCTAACGAATGTCAATAAAAGGCAGCTGAGTTTTAGAAAGAAAAAAAAGAGGGAAGCTTTCTATAAACAGTGCTGTAGTCTTTGTGATGAATTGGGTGTAACCGTGGAGAGTGGCAGAGGTGAAACAGGCTGTCTGTTAAACAGGAAACGAGTGATTAACATTTTTTGTCCTACTGATCATAATTATTCCCACTGGCTGAAAAAAAATAAACACCTCTTAGTCTCTCTTTACTATAGCCGCAGAATAAAATGTTAAACTATTAGTCATTCTGACATTGTATGGATGAACTGCTACTTTATTACTCTAGATTTTTATTTATTTATTTAAATAAACTTCGCTTGTAATTGTGATTCGTGTTTTCCTTGTAGTAGCCTGCTCTGCATTCAAGGATAACTTTGCCTCAAACCATTACCACCACTTTGATGCCTGAGTCCCCTCTGCAGTTGCATTCGTGGTTGCTGTGTGAGAGCTGGCAGTGAGTAATGGTAAGAGGGCTACCTGCCCGTCACGAATCGCAGCAGCTTTCCTCACAGCTTACTGTGCTGCAGATAATTTTTCTTGTTTTAATCCCTTTGATGAGCACACATTAGTGGTGGTGTGTGGTGCTAGTCTTGGTGACACCGTCGTTCAGTGTGGCATTGGTGTCTCTGCAGGTGTTCTCTGTTTTACCTTTCTTGAACAAAAGATATATTTGTCTTGTACGTGTGATGGCTTATATTCTGTGGGACTGTTTTGAATGACATTAATTATATCCCTGACCTCTGATGGTTTGTTAATTGAATCCTTTATCAGCTTTTCTATGATATCACCTGGGACTGATGTCAGGTTATGGGTGCAGCCTCCTGCTTTGCTGTTTTTGCGTTACTGATGTAGTTGCAGCACAGGCTGCTTGCAAAGGCTAGAGGTCTGAGAGCACTTAAAGAGGGAGGAGAAAAGGTCCCATTTATAAGAACATCCTGACTTTGAAATGTTCCTCTTCATTGAGTCCTCAGTGTTGGCCTCTTGTGTCACTAGTGAACTTGGGAAGTGCTTCTTCATCATGAGCTATAGATGTACATATGCATATATGTATAAGTGTTCCATATTTGTGGAAAATAGAAATGTTTATTTGCAAATACAGAATCCTTTTATTTGTCAAATGCTTGTTTTCCATCTGTTGGAATAGAAAGCTTGCAGCATCAGTTTTGAAAAAGCAGTATTAGGATTTGTCTGGACCACCAAATATATAGTTATCCCTGCTAGTGTTGAATTTTTTTAATCTGATATTTATTTCTTTCCTTATTTGCTACACTTCACAACTTTTGTTTTATCCTCATGGCTATTTCTTCGATGTTTTTATAACACTGTGCTGCCTTCTTATTGTTGCCTGCCTTTCACCCCTGAAAATGGATAGATTTTAGACAAACCTGTTGGCTGTCTTGGCTTCCCAGATGATTTTACAGAGAGGGAGGAAGTTCCATTTGACAAATTCCTTTTAAAAATTTCACAATTTTCATATGCATCTTCGTCTGTTGTTTTTCCTAATCAGTGTCACTTAGTTTCATTGAATTTGAAATGCTAGCAAATGTTTATATATTTGCTGTATGCTGTGTTGATATTATATTATGCCTCTACTGTGGTTATAGAAATAATTGTAGTTATAAAATGGAGTATTGGTACTGATATAGATGATCTTTGACGTAGTTGTGGCTCTGTCTCTCTCTTGGAGGTACAGAAAACATAAGGGTGGTCATAAGAAGTTTTGATTGGGGGTCGTAAGAAATTTTCATTGGGAGTCATCACATCTGAACAGTATCCGGGAGTGTGCTCGCCCTGTGCGTGTATTCCCATTTTATGCTTTACTTTTTTAAGGGTATTTATGGTCATTCTTTCTAAATGCCGATGTAGAGGAAGTAGGCAGGTGTTATAATCTCGTTAGAAATATCCAAACTGCCATTACGGAAAAGTCCTTCAAAGGAGTCTGCCTAGAATGAAGAGGAGAGTATCTGGGGATAGCAACTGGGAATTACTCAAATACATGTCAGTAGAGTTGCCAGTTCTGACATGTAAGTATTCATAGCCAAGTCCCTTAAACATCAGTGTCTGGAGCTGTGCATGTATTTTCTGTTACTGCATGCCATGTTCCACAGGAGAAAGCTCCAGTGCTTGTGAAATCCCATCCAGTCCCTGGTGACGTGTGTGGTAGCAGGATACAACCTTGAGGGTGGCCAAGCTGCTTTGGTGTCTGAAGTTTTCAGTCTTCTGCAGCTATGAGAAGGACGTATAAGAGAGTATAAATCTGTGGACTCAACTGCAGAATGCACAGGACTTAGATTAATGTCACTGACATGTGGTCACAGGAGACCTCCCTCTGTGCAGAAGAGATGTGTATAACAACTGTATAGTGATAACATAGAGTCTGTCCCATTCTTGTGCATTCATGCAGGGAAGAAGGCATGCATTGCTGAAATCTTATTAAATGAAACAGTCTATGAAAGTATCTCCGTGTTTGGAGATGATGTTTCATGGGTGGTGGCCTGGGGAACACTTGCTGTACCACCATCTGTAATGAAAAGCACAGAGAAAATAGTGTGAGGTCCCTCTAGTAAGATAGAAGTGTTTCTGCATTTTTTTTCCAGCTGATGCTTCTTAACCATATAACAGTGCAGGGCAAAAAATGAAGTAAAACAAAAGCACCCCCCACAAGAACAAAGGACCCAAAAAAGCATGACCTGTTTAGGAGGAAATCCTGCCCTTCCACCTTCATGCAGCTGCGGGTGGCAAATTGCCAGCATCTTCTAAATATGACTCTTTGACCTGAGGCTAAGTGACATGCTTTCTGGCCATGCTGTTATTTGACAACAGGGAAGGTTTGTGAGCTGGAATCAAAGAATGCTGCAATTGGGTGGCAAAGGTAGCTATTTCATTACCATTTGAAGCCTCTGACACTGCAGCCAGATGTGTGGTAGTGTTGGTGAACACTGTTCTATCAGAAACGCTTTTGCGAGTGAAACATGGCTAAGGCTGTTTTATGAACTAGTGTGCTATCTGTTGACCAAGTGTTTTTGAGTGTCCTACACTTAGCTCTGAGGTAAACCCAAGCTCCGTGAGCAGCACCTGCGTCTGAACTTCTCGTATCTCAGAGTCATTAGGTAAGACAAACAGGATTGCCTTACACCAGACTGTTGTACTAAAGGAAATTCTGGTGCGTCTGGAGTTATCAATGTTCTCTTTCCTCCTTAGCCTCCTCATCCTGCCCGGGCAAACTTGGCGGGATGGTTGGAAACCGCAGCAAAGTGGGTGCAGGCAGTGTGACTATTCCAAGCAGACTTGCCTGTTTCACCAGGCATGGGCGATCTTAGCCTTGGATAGGTTGTGGTGCCACGGTTAGCCCCTGCTGCCACTCTTTGGGCTGTTAATGCCGAAGGAACCCTGAGCAAGTGTGCTGGTGAATGTCCTGTCCTTTACATACTATCCTAGGAGGTTTTTTATGACTTCTTTTTAGAGTGGTGCGTGCCACTGAGGCTCTAAGAGAAGGATGATGTGACCATCTGGACCTGCCATAGAGTCCCCATACACAGGCCTTCAGAGACAGGTCTGATGTCCTCTGTAACAGTATATGGAAATCCTGGGGTCTTCTCTTTTCTGCTACAAAGCTTTTGCTTTGGTATTGTCTTCACAGAGGGACTCTGCTGGTCCTGAATCCTGCTGTAAGTTGTTAGTAACGTGACATGCTAACACAGCTAGCTGGTGTGCCAGCCACCACTGATCACGGCAGATGCCTCTTAACAGTGATACAGTGATGATGTTAGCTGATGGGTTTCTGAACTTCTCTTTTACCAGTTCTCAACCCTGATGTTCCTGCCAGGCATGTTCCTATTGTAATATTCTCACAGCATCAGTTAAATAAATAAGCAATCTCCCCTCTTCTATTTTTTTTTTTGAATTGTACTTATCTTAGAGGGTTGTGGTAGAAGCAGTCTTGAGTGTCATGTTCCCTGAAAGTTTCTCTCCAGCTTCCAAATCCATGTCAGATCTTGTTTGGAGACATTTGAGAACTATGGTCAGATACTGTGCCCAATCTGTATTTGCAGTCATTTCAGCTGATGGTAGTGCAAGCTGACTAGCAACATGTGCAGACTGTCCCCTTGGATGAGGTGTAGGAAGCAGGGGACTGCTGAGATCTCTTCTGTATGAAAATTTGGTGGGCAGTCATTAGATTGTTAATTTTAATAGAAATGCTTGACCTGTATCTTACGGAAGCAGTCTTGCTCTAATGGCCTCTTATGGCTTCCCCACTTTGTTGTGGTTCCATCTGCCTCCAGAAGCAAACTCCTTCTGCCTTTGTTACTAGTTACTGGTGAATCTGTTCTGAGAAGCCACGGTGTGCTTTATTGCAGTGCCATCAGCATATGCCCCTTTGTAGCAAATCCACTAATTTTTGTGAAATATATCAACTGTTGCATCCCTTCCTTGCTCTCCCTTTTGGTGGCTATGGCAGCACTGTGGCTGAACCGGTGCTGTCTGTGCCCCTGTGTCTGAAGGTGGGAGAGACCGTGGGCACTCGTAGGTACTTTTACAAGATTTGGGTCTTGCAGCTCCCCCAGGTACTCACAGATCCGCAATGAGATCCTGCTTGGAGAGGTTTGCAGTGGGGTTAAATGGGAGCTCTGCAGCCAGAGCTTTGCTCTGCTTTCCTCTCCCTTGTATGCATCAGGGACTGGGGTGAAGGAGAGATGGCCGACGTACCTGTGTGGGCTCTCTTCAGTCAGCACAGACCAGTAAGAGCAGCAAGCAGGGCTGTGTGGTTCAGATACAGGAGATGTTGGAAATGCAGCTGAATGATAAAAATGTGTAGATTCAAAGGAATAATTTTCTTGACTTCACAAGTTTTATTAGCTGGTACGTGCTCATCACGTTGCGTTTAGCAGATACTGGGTTTGCATATTTTGGCTTGGCGAGCAGTGATAAGCATATCTGCAGTTCCTGGTCTGTATGCTGAAGTATGGCATGAAGTTGGATCGCAGACCGAACAGGAGCGGAGCCTCTCTGCGCTTGATCTCAAAGGCAGAAACTCAATCCCAGGAAACACCCCACAGGTGGCAGCAGCCCTGCTGCCGTCCTGGCGTGGTTTTGATAAAATTCCAGCAAGAATGCTCTCAGACCAATCTGTCATGCATCGCCGCCACGCGTAAACCTGCCTCAAACTGCAGCTGCTTGCTTTTTGTGTCATTCAGGCCAGGTTTTGGGAGGCTTTGCTTCGAAGTCCTGCCGAAAGCTGTGGCTGCAAGCATCTCGCAGCGTGCCGAGGCTCCGGCCGCTGACAGCCGCGCTGCTCCTCCGGCTGCCAAGATCCACTGCTGAAACTATACTTTTTTATCAGGTCATGTTTGTGTCTGGCAAAGATTTGTAGACACAACATCATTAACAGCAGTGCATATTTTCACAAGATTTACCTCTTCAACACTTTTTCCAAGTTAGTAAATCATAGCTTCTTTAATGTCCTGCTGGCTGCGTGAAAAACAGGAATTTATGTAACAAGCTCTGGGCCGCAAACCTTTTCCTGTTAGGAAATTTTTTTTTTTTTTCATTGCTGGCAGAGTTAGGAGACAGCTCTGTTACTCAAAGAACGACCTCAGATGTCCTCAGTACAATAATACCAGATTATAACATTTTTGATGACTAAGGAATAGCAATGATTTCTTAAATATTTAACACTTCTGTTGCAGACAAGAGGGAACTGAGCCTTAGCACGATATTTTCTCTGCCTGATGTTTTGTGTGTTTTATATGCCTATTTTGATAGTAAACAGTAAGCCTGAGCCAACTGGGTATGTTTACAAAATACAATAAGAAAAAAAAATGAACTGGCGCAGGAGGTTTTTTAATCAACAGATGTGCAGAACAACTTTCTTGCGACATTTCTAGAGCTGGACTTGTGTCAGCCGGGGATTCGGCTGTGGCCCTCAAGTGAAAACAATGGCTGCACTGGGCCAGCCCCGCGAGGCTTCTCAGTCAGCCCTTGGTGCTGTGGGCAAGTCCAAAGACAGATTTTTGAGCTTACCCTCCCAACGTGTTGCCTGCACCTGGTGAAAATAAAATTTCAAGGCTTTCCCTAACACCGTGTAGTGAGAGAGGGAATTAGATTTTGATTCCAAGGTTACCTGCAGTGAAAGGATACAATCCTATGTTAAATAGTTAGTATGAGAATGGCTTCCTTTTGAAATTAAGTAAGGAAACGCTCAAATTGTTGCTAGTGTTTATTTAACTGGGATAATTTGTTAAAGATGGTTCTTTGGAGGGGAAGGAGAGGTTGGAAAGGCTTCTGAGGTTAGGCACATGATTTGACTCCTCGCTGCACTGGTTGAACAGTGAGCTACTGTGAGGCCGTGTTCCACCATCTTCAGCTGTCAAAGAGCACCTTGTGCCCCTGTTTGGGGTGAAGCTGCACTCCTGTGGGGATAATCTCAGGACATTGCTGCCTGTAAGGTGTAACAATTCCTTGCTGTAACGATTCCTTGCTGCCCTCATCTACTGAAGGTCTTCTCTTTGACCCCAGAGGAACCATTGCTGTTGAGCTCTGCAGGTGGCCAGGCCTGCTTTGGCCAGTTGGCTTTCCGTTGTCCACAACGTGTCATGGTCCTCGCAGGGAATTTGAGCCTGTTGTCTCTGATCTAAGCCAGGGCCCGTGAGCGGACTGTTTTCACCTGGCATGCCTCCTTATGGTCTTTGCTCGTTTTCTTCTGTCAGCTGGATGTATAGGCGAAGGGGAAAGATGTGCATCTTGGAGAAAGCAGACGTACACAGGATAAGTAGAGTAGAGAAGAACGGGAAGGAAGAGATTTCTGGAGATGCTGCTGTCACAGGCAGCACTCTGGGTTGGAAAGTACAGCAAAAGCAGCCAGAGACCAGAACGGTGGCTGTGTCCCTCGTCCTCTGGTTTGCCTCGCAAGGCACACAAAGCTCTATGAGCTGTCTCATCCTCTTAGTTTGGTGCTGTAGTGGGTCTTGGGGATCAGGTTAATAACTTAGAGAAGGTAGATGGGAGGGAAAAGGTAGGAGAACAGGAAAGACAGAACAAGGTTTCTGTGGGTCTGGGCAGCCGTTTAGTATTTTGAGATAATTGATCTACTGGCCTGCTGGTCAAGATCAGCCTTACTACTGCTTTCTAGAAACAGTCTTTCCATTTCTGTTCCCTCAATTTTTTCTTTAGGCAACCTGCTAAAAATGACTATGAATGGAAGGCAGCTACTGCATCATTGATTTCTCTGCCATTGAGGTCTTATTTCTGGTCTACCCATTTTGTGTATTGTTTTGTGGTTCCCTCCTACTTGTTCTGCGTGACTTACAGTCCTAGTGCAGAACATGGGTCCCCATGTAGGCTATGCTACCCTCCTACCAACATCTATGGCTGCCTATTTCAGCACTCTTTGAACCTGTGGCCTTTTGTTAGCAATTGTGTCAAAATATAGGAGAGCTTTTCTGTTGATGTAATGTTCTTTACGTGTGCTCAGCAGAAAATTACATGAGGAGAAAAATGTTTATCTACAGCTTGGTAATGCAAAGGGTAGTCTCCTGTCAACAGGTCAAACTTGTGGGCTTAGATTTTTGATTTGGGGAATCTTTTTTTTTTTTTTTTTTTTTTACTATAAGAATAAAACATGTGAAACATTACTTGTGGCTGAGGAGATAATTGAAAAGCTTCAGTACCTCTGGTCAGTCTCAGCACAAGATATCTTGTGCCCTCAGATATTAGAAGAGTCAATTTTGCATATTAAAATGGTGATTTGGAAAGAGAAAGATGGTTTTAAGACTGAGATTTTAAATGCAATTTTGTCTATGCTGTTTGTATTCCTTTCTCCCTTATGATTTCGTAGGCAATTTGTGATGTTTGTTTATAAAAATTAGAAAATAATCCTCTGGCTTTCTAATATGTGTTTTCTCACATAACGGAAGTAATATCAACCTCACTAATGTTCAGCGGCAATACTCACAGGCTGGCGTGGTTGCAGGGTTTGAGGATGTGCATGGTGAGATGCCATTATAAGGATCGTAGAACAGGATCTAGCATTCCTGAACTTTGCATAAAATAATAATTTAAAAAATTATCTAAATGCAATCAGGTTCAACTCATTAAAGTGAAGCTGATAATGAGATTGGTGTATTTTGTCTTCTTTATGAGGAATTTGTATTTCAGAACAGCTCCTTCAGTATTTTATTTAACTTTTTATAAAGTCAGATGTGATCGGGCCACAAATTGACACACCAACTCTCTGCAAGCTTGTTTCAGCCAGTTCTGAGTGGTGAGATGATAAAAGACGTTTCCAGACTGACATGTTTTCCCATTTCATGATTACCATGTGTTTTCTAACAAAATGAGAGTATGTTTGCAAAGACAAATATTAGTACACCATAAAAGAAGCATGTTTCCTCCATTTCTTACACTTTATTTTATTTTTCAGAATTCAATCCGTCACAACCTGTCTCTACACAGCAAATTCATCAGAGTGCAGAATGAGGGAACAGGGAAGAGTTCCTGGTGGATGCTCAATCCTGAAGGAGGAAAGAGTGGCAAATCTCCTCGGAGGCGAGCGGCATCCATGGATAACAACAGCAAGTTTGCTAAAAGCAGAGGCAGAGCTGCCAAGAAAAAAGCATCCCTTCAGTCTGGTCAAGAGGGAAATGGTGACAGCCCCGGATCGCAGTTCTCAAAGTGGCCTGCAAGCCCCAGCTCTCACAGTAACGACGACTTTGATAACTGGAGTACGTTTCGACCTAGAACTAGCTCTAATGCTAGTACGATTAGTGGAAGACTTTCTCCTATTTTGCCAGAGCAAGATGATCTTGGAGATGGGGATGTGCACTCCATGGTATACCCATCATCAGCCACAAAAATGACTTCCACTCTACCCAGTCTTTCAGAGATGAGTAATTCTGAGAACATGGAAAATCTTTTGGATAATCTTAATCTCTTGTCACCTAATACGTCAATGACTGTGTCAACCCAGTCTTCATCTGCTACCCTGATGCAACAAACACCAGGTTACTCGTTTGCATCCTCGACCACAAGTATAGGTTCACCAAATCCAGACTACAGGAAATTTACGTATGCTCAAGCTAGCATGAACTCTTTGCCCCAGATTCCTATGCAGACTCTTCAAGACAGTAAATCAAGCTATGGATCGATGAGCCAATATAACTGTCCCGCAGGACTTCTGAAGGAGTTACTCACTTCTGATTCTCCGCCGCACAATGATATCTTGGCATCAGTAGACACTGGTGTTTCCCAGGCTGGTGGCAGGGCGCTGGGCCAAAGTGTGCTGATGGTCGCTAACTCGGTGATGCCAAATTATAGCAGTCAACCGTCCCACAACAAAATGATGAACCCTAATGCTCGCCCTCACCAAGGACATAACCAGCCAACACCTGCAGTTAATGGTCGTGCCTTGTCACACACAGTGAACACCATGTCACATACTTCAGGTCTAAATCGCTTGTCAACAGTGAAGACTTCGTTACAAGTGCCTATGAGTCACCCCATGCAGATGAATGCTATGAACCCGTACGCCCCTGTTAACAATTGCAATGGCTACGGAAGGGTGGGCATTGTTTCCCTTCACCAGGAGAAGCTTCCCAGTGACTTAGATGACATGTTAATTGAACGGTTGGACTGTGACATGGAGTCGATTATCCGTAATGACCTTATGGATGGAGAAACATTAGATTTTAACTTTGACAGTGTATTGCCTAACCAAAGTTTTCAGCACAGCGTAAAGACAACTACACACAGTTGGGTGTCAGGCTAGGATGTAGTAGGAGGTAAGCTGTGCTTTTTATAATAAATCTGAAAAACAACTAAAGGGAAAAGAGATCTCAAAATGCTTAAAATCTGAGTGGTCTTCTGTGTTGGCATGTGAAGTGCCTCTCTTACAGCCAGTCATTTTCCAGACCTTTATTATAATTTGCAAATCAAGTTTGCACTGATGCATTAGGATTGCCATGTACTAACTTCTGTTACTTCATGTGGAGTGCTAATGTTTTGCCATTGATATTTTAACAAAAAACTTACTGGTAACTAGCAATTAATTACTACACTGTTTTTTCCCATTTAAGTTATCTGAAAGCTAGGTTGAGCATATTTTAATAGATTTAATCTTGGTGTGAATGTTAATTTGTTCTTTTTGTTGTTGTTTTTTGTTTTTTTTTCTTTTTCTTCCTAGGCTACGATTAAATTCTCCAGACTTGTCTGACAGCAGGAACTGAGAAAAGCAGTACAAAGATGTCCTTCATCTTCCTTTTTAATTTTCTTGACAAAGCTGTGCGCATGCACTAGCTTTTTTTTTTGG
>WHYT01015845.1:68215-118072 GCA_009806455.1 Tetrax tetrax
TTTTTTTTTTTTTTTTTTTTTTTTTTTTTTTTTTTTTTTTATGGTGCCATTCTAATATTTTGCAATTATAATTCTGGAATACTGTGAAGTCCGGTGAAGGGGCATGTTGTCTGCCTTGAAAACAAACATTATGTGACCTCTAGTAATAAATCCTTTTTCAGTAAAAGTAACAAGTTTCTGGAGTAACTTAGTTTGTCAGAATTGTTGTAAATGATTGGTTTGTGAATTGTGCAGATGATCTTACCTATGCAGCCTTGTTTTTGACTTTTTCTCTGGTTTGTACTGTTATTAAAAGTTTATTGTATTATAGAGCTGTTCAGATATTTTAAATATAAAGATGTATTGTTTCCATAATATAGCTGTATGATATATGTTTAGGTAGTAGATGCATTAATTGGAAAGCTCTGCTTTGATAAACTGACAATTCGCCTACACTTATAAGCAAAAGTCATATTGCTTATTATTGGCTTAAGTCAACAGAGCATCCCTAAGAAGAGAAGTTAAAATCGGACCAATTATAAAACAGTATAAAATTTGCACTTGTTAAACCACTGGATGTATGTTAGTACTTTTTTATTTTTTTACTGATCTGAAATTCCTATTTTCATTATGAAATTACTAGGATCCTTAATTTATGACTGATTTTAAATAAGGTATTCTCATTATTATTATTATTTTGGTAATCATAATGTAAAATGCAGCATGGTTTATGCAAGCAAAAAAGCAAATTACTTGGCATTAAAACTGGCCTCCTTTTTGAGGGTGTTCCACAAACCAGCAATATCGTGAGAGATTGGCATGTACATACTGCTAGTTCTCCTTGCGCATGGTGTGACAGCTCTTCAACGCCTCACTGCTCTGACTTAGTCAACATTGCAGAATTAAAATTCATACGTGGATATTTTCAGAAAAAGTGCCTGATGTACTTCTACAGACACATGAGAACAATCCCTGACAGTTTGTTGTATAAAGCCATAAATGTATATAAATTATGTTTAAAAGGTTTTGTGTCCTTTCTTGTATACAGAGAATGAGATTTGTACCAGGATTCTACTTGTGATTAGTAATCCTTCTACTCAGACATTGTCGTAATCACTTTCCTTACTGCGTAATCTTTTTAATGATGATGATGATCCCATTTGGACAATCCTGATGGCATTAGCAATTTTATACAGAAAAATACCTCATGGTACCAAGTCTTGCTTGGCAAGACGATACCATATTAATGAGCAAACACTAACTGCAGAAAAGTTAACAAATTTTCCATTACTTGGTATAAAAGAATTTCTCTCTCTTGGCATTGCTTTTGGAATTGGAACTGTAGCAGGTACAGGAACCTGACAGGGCTGTGTTGCCAGCGTTTTATCACAACATAGTGTGCTAAAAGTAACTTGTTTACAAATATTTGAGACTAAACGCAAGAAGAATCCATGCCTGACTCTAAAGGCTTGTGAGAGATCATTGTGTAGAGGCTCTTTGTTACTGGAAGCTGCATTAGGCAGCATCAGACCATGTTGCCAGTGCTTCAACAAGCCTAGTTCAGAGAAAGTTACAAAAAAAAGTCCTGAAATCCTTTCAGAATGGGTATTTGTAAGTATAAGCTCTTAATAAAATTGCTATGACATGAGATGGTAATTAGTGTATCAGAATGTTATGTAATACATTATTAAAGAAGAAGAAGAAAAAAAAAAAGAGACGCTAACATCCATCAAACCGCAGGAAAGAATTAGTCTTTTAGTCCAAATTACATGTTAGATCCTAATGCTATTAAATGTGGGAGGGAGCTGGCTCTGGAGAGACATTTTTCCCTTCCCTCCACTTCCCCTGTTAAAGCGAGATGGTTCACAAAGTCCTCTTGGCCCTCTTTTCCCTCGTTTTCACCTCTTGCCTTCCTCTGCCTCTCCCGCCTTCCTGCAGTACGTACCTTTTCTCAGAGTAAGGGTTTTTCTTTGCTGAACATTTGGGCTATATAGGCCAACCTGTGTGGTGCTGCTCCTTCCGCAGCCGTGCTTTATGCTGTGGTGGCAGGAGTGCTGATGTGAGTAGAGAGAGCAGGAGTGCCTGATTTAATTATTTTTTTTTTTAAAACTTAGATTGTATTTCAAAACAGAGCTGGAAGAAAGAAGGAGAGGCTGCCAAAAGAGACAGCCAATAACACCCACGCCACAGTAGTCTTGTGAGGCCCAGATCCTTGCTTGCCTGCAGGTGGGGAAGGAGAGGAGTGGCAGAGAGCAGGCTTTTAATGAATTGCTGGCAAAAGTGCCAGTTTGATCTTAAAGTGAGCAGAGGTAGACCTAAAGAGCATGAAAGAGCACAAGACTATCATTGCACATAAAACCAGGAATATTTAAAGACATTAAAAAAATAACTTTCTCTTGTACTTTGCAGTTCCATCTTTATTTTAGCTTTGCCCTTTTTTCTTCAGTGTACATTTTGGAAGGGTTTTTGCAGGTTAGGGGAAAATGATGAAGCTGAGGATATCTTCACTGACGTTTTGAAAAGCCTGACTGCTGGAATGGGAGAGTTGTAAGATCCAAAGGTACTCTCTCTGGGTGTTCCGTGGAGCCTTTGTTGGAAAGGATGCGCATCTAATTGGTACATGACTAGTTACTGCTGTTGGGAGAGATAGTCAAAGCTTGTCTCTTGGGAAGGGACTGGCTAGCAATTTATGCCAATCTGGCAACAAGGGATTTGAATCTGCTGATCAAGCACAAGGATTGTGCTTGTGCTCTGAGTCAGTGCTGCATCAATGTAATAAACATGTTTTTGTGCGGAAACATCAGCTATTATGTCATGTCAATTGATAATCCAATTTAAAATACAAATAGCATTAGATGTTACGACTATTTATTGTGCAGCTGGTGTGCAAAGAAGACCCTGAGAAGGAAAAACTGGCACTGTGCAGTGCCTGTCATCATGCCCACTGCTGGAATGGCATGCAAATCCCTGTTCATTACCTGGTGATGTTTTGCCTGGGGTAATGTTCTGGCATGTGCCAAAATGATAGCTAAAATGAGGAGGCAGGGACAGCGCCCCATCTTAATTTATTTTATGTTTGTCTACTTACTGTTGGACCCCGGGGCATTCAGAAATTTTGCATGTATTTTTTGCAAGTAAACTTCTTGCATGGGCGTTTATTGCTGAGATGATGGGAAAAGGGATGAGGGCTTCGTGCCGTGCAGCTGGAGGAGCAGAAAGCTTCTGATGAGTATAACAGGGCTGTGGAGTGAAGCATCTGTCAAGGAGCTGGTTCATAACTTGGAACCTCAACATTTTACATCCTTGCTGTGTGCTCATCTGTAGTTGCTCATACCATCCTTAAATGAAGAATCACTTTCCAAGTGGTTGGGTTTCCTTCTTGGTGCCCTAGTGTGACACTACCTGAGCAGTCAACTGCCCAGACCTTACACAAGAATTTTGCTGGGTTTCAAGGGAACTGCGGAGTTTGGCAGGAATGTCTAAATTATTTCTGAAATATTCAATCAACTTCAACTTTGAAGTGAAGAGGAGTTCATGGAAAAGCCCATTATGAAAGTGCATGTATATGCATTAGAAAGGGAGAGGGGATGAGAAATTCTGCAGGTATAATGAGCTGTTTCTGGGATGATGAAGCAGGGCAAGTAGTTGCTTCAAAGGGCAAAAGGAGACTGGATTTGTCTGGGGTAATGGCTCAATGTACCAAAGAGCGAGCTTCCTTTCTGTTGGATTTTGAAGTTGTGTCTGGTAGCAGCCACATATGGCACAACATCCTGGGCTGATTGGCTACTTGGGTCTTTTTGACCAGGTGAAAACAAATGACGAGCTGTGAAACCCTGTAAGAGCTGGAGTCTCACTTCAGGAGTCCAAATAAGTTACCATTTCCTGCTCCACCCTTTCTTTCCCCTTCAGCACAGCACCTGAGAGCAGTGTTTGGGGTTTTTTTTATATATATCTTTCCACTGTGCTCAGAGGAGTTGAGCTAGACCGGGCCTTGTGTTGTTCTTTCAGCCTTAATGGTGATGGCTGAGCTGTGATAAGAAAGTTCTTTGCCTCTTCCCCCTTCAGCCCATACAACAGACCTCTCAAATTAACACCCAACTGAGCCCCAAAGCCAAAGTTGATTCACTCCATGGATGAGTCCAGGAGCCTTTTGAGGTGGGAAGTCTCATTGGCCTGTGGCTGTCCTGCTAGGGGGCTTCTACATTTAGAATAGCCTGAGAGTGGCAGGGGAAGTCCTGGGGAAGGGGCTTGTTTTGGGGGTATACAGCTACTCTGTCAGCGACCCTCTCCCACCCTGCCTTGGTGTCCTTTAATCCTTGCACTGAGCCTTGTTGGTCTGCAAGACAAGGGTTTCACAGGAGGGCTTTCTGAGCAAGGTTTCTAAAGCCCAGATATCTCATTCTGCTACAGGCAACCTCTGCTGGTGTAAGCCCATGTGTCTGGAAGTTAATTTTCAGCATAAAATAAGAAGTGCGGCCCTCCAGCCTACATCCTCCTTGAGCAGCTGGTTGATTTCCTCTCAGTGGTCCTGGTGTGGTAGGTACAGCAAGCTGAGAGCCTGCTGGTGACTGAGCAGCACGCCAGGCAGAGGAGGCTAGTATTGACTCAAAAAATAATGTTGAACAATAATATTCAATATAATGATGTTAAATATGCTGAACTCCAATGTAACAGCTCTGAGTGCCAGATAAATGAAGTAAAAAAAAAATAAAAAATTATGCTGGTCTTTGCAAGGGGCCTAGCACGATTGGAGAAGCTGGGTTTGACGTCCACATGGGCCAGCTTCAGAGAATGTGTAACACAGTCTCGATCACAACATGGCGTGATGGGGGAACAGTGGCCATGTCTCTGCTGGAGAAAGCTCTGCTTCACAAGTGTGGCTGAGTCATCAAGTGTGGGACATGGGTGATCAGTGTAACCTGTTTGGACTTTCAGTGGCTTCAGAAATTTTCCTCACTAAAGTTCCTGAGACAACTAGGGTGTAAGGGAGGTCCTTGCAGTGCCTACACTGCTTTAAAGGGTTCACCCTCTGAGTGCGAGCAGCACTTGACTCTTCCAAACTAGGGAAGCTGCCTGTGCCTTCCTTCAAGGACCTGTGCTGTTCAATGAGTTTGAACAATTATTAGCAGAAGCAGTTGATGACCTAAATTGCTGAGTGCGTCATTATACAGGATAGTGAAATGTCAGGCTGTGCCAAGAGCTGCGGAAGGGTTTCAGGGTGTTTTGTGAATAGCTGATAAACGAGTAGATATGATTAAGTGCTGATAAATGTGAAATTATGCAGGTGAGAAGTAAAAAGTGAGTCTAGTGCATATGGACGCATAATGAACCCTGGATGAGGTCCTACCACCATGAGAAAGATCTTGCAGTGGTTTGAAGGATTTCTTGCAAGTCTCAGCTCACGATCAGCTGACAAAAAGACACAGTAGAAATAAGAGTACACGAAGAGAACTGAAAACCTCTGTTGTGCTACTGCTTACATGCAAAATGTGCCTATATCATAAATATTGCCTGCTGCTTGCCTTTCAAAGAGGGTGTTGCAGGGCTATAAAGAGCCAGGAGCAGAGACTCAATAGAAGAAGGGATGAATGAGAGTGGTTATAGATGAGTGAGGTGGTAGAGGTTTTTAAAATTGTGGGTGCTGTGGAGAAGGTGGATAGGAAATGATTAATCAGTATTTCTTGTGACACAATTGGGGGCACCCAATGTAGTGATCAGGCAGCAGGTTTAAAACAAACAAGAGGAAGTACTTTTTCACACAGTACATAATTAAAGCTTGGAACTCATTGCCACGGGATGTTGTGGAGGCCAAAAGTATAAATGGATTCAAAAAAGGATTATACAAATTAATAGAAGATAGGTCCATCAGTGGCCATTAAATACAATGGTCCGGATGTGGCCTCTAGCTCAGGAAGTCTCTAAACGGCCAGTTGCTGGAAGCTTGAAGCATGTACCAGGGAAGGGATTACTCAGTCCATGGCCTGTTTCTTACGCTCTTTTCTGCTACATACCTGCTGCTTGCCACTATCAGGGACTGGACATTGGCATAAGTGGACCTTTGATCTGACCTCACAAGGATGTCTTCAGATTCTTAGTTGTGCTGGTAGTAAGTACAGGCAGAAACAGCTGCCCAGCACCCTTCTGTGAGGAGGTTTCAAGCATCCACTTGTCCTTTTCTAGGTCTCTGGCAGTGATTGGACTTGCCTGTCTCTTGTGTTGGGAGTCTTACTTGATGCCTTTCACTGGGAGGCATCAGTTATGTTCTCACCTTAATAAACTCCGGTGTAAAAAATGCAAAATACCTGGTTAGATTTGTAAGCTTTTAGGGCAGAAGAAATGTGCACAAGGAAGACAGAGCAGAGAGAAATAAAATCTCTGCTCTTCCCAAGCAGCATTTCCCAAGCAGCTCTATGGAGGCTGTACTCAGGGCAGGGATAAAATGGTGTGTTATAAATCCCAGCCTTTCCGCCACACCCATGACTAAATAACTACTTTTTTTTTTGCTTTTGTTGGCAGATAAGGGGTTAAAGTAGTTCATGTGGGCATATGAAAGCCCTTCAAAAGATAGTCAACAGCGATACTGGACAGTGAGCTTAGCAGAACCGGTCTAGAAGCAATGGTGTGTCAGTGGTATCTATCAGCTTCTCTGGTGCTGATAGATGAGGTCAGCCATAAGAGAAATGTATGTGAAATACGCAGTTTTATCTCTATCTAAATATTTTAATGATGTATAATGAAATTCAAGTGGAGGACAGAGCAGCATTTTCTTGCTGGATCCATCGTTTGAGCTCTTTCCTTTGTATGTTAACAGAATGACAGCAGGCTTGTTAACTCACTGTAACTCATTAAGAAATGCTGACCTAAAGATGCAAGGAAAGGCAAGGCTTGTTATCCTGCCTGTAGCTGAGAAGAGGCACCGAGTAGACATTGCAACTGAGTCTTGAAAGCCAGCAGCTATAAATACTGAGTGAGAGTGAATTTATTCTGTAGCTTACCAGTCAACATGCAGGAAATCACAGACTTCACTCAAGTGTTGAAAATATAATGCTAATGGACTGCCATATGCATTGCAAACCTAGCTTGCTTTCCTCAGATCTGTGTCCAAAGCTTTCCTCTGCGAAGCTTTGAAATGTGAGGTTTGATCAATACTGACTCTTCTCAAAACATTCAAAAAGAATTTTTAAGAAAGCTGTCACCTCTGTATGTTCCCCTTCAACAGTGAGTGGTGATTTTCTCTAAATTTCCACCAGTGAAAGGAAATAGAGATACCTAAACCTCCATAAATGCAACCTCTAAATTGTTCAAGTTAATTTAATGTTTGGCACCTCAACTGTTTGGAACCCAGACGTTTTAATGTATTTTGGATTGAATAGTAGGGAACCATGTGATTTTTAAAGCACTGATTAGGTTTTATTATCAAGCAGATCCATTCTCTCTTCCCTGTTTTTTTCTCACCCAACTTCTTCTTGGCAATGGGTTTGGCAATGGCTTAGTGACACCCAAATCATGGGTGCAATGTCAGAGACTGGGCATCCAGAACTCCTTCCTGTTTACATTGGCATCTGTTATTATTTAGCAGCTTCTCTTTTGCTTACTTTTATTAGTAGTGTTTGCAAGGTGTGAAGCACTTTCCAAACATGATGAAAATATTCCTCTTTCTGAAAAAGCTTGCAACTGATAATTTGTAGTAAGCAATGGTTTTGCATGACTGGTTTCGAGGGCTGCTGTGTCTCTCCTCGAAGTTTCCTAGTTTGTCCTGAACCCTATTTTGACTGCGTTAGCCATTAGCAACATGAAGATGTGTTGAGGTCATTATGACAGCTCCAGAAAGCTCTCTGCCCCCTACTCCAGAAGCTGTGCAGATACTTTGAGGCTATTGCAAATGCGAAAAGAAACATGTGAGCCTACTCCCTCTGAATAAACTTAATTTGGAGGTGATTTTTATCAACCTTTTTTTTTTTTTCCTTGTGTGCAATGGTCTGGTGGCATTTACACAGTCAGTGGCTTTGTGGAGAAATGGCAACTTCTATCAAGCAGAAGTTAGGACTTCTTGCACCTTTGGCTATGGAAATGGGACCCACGACCCAGCTGATCATGACAGCTCCAATATTCATCACATTTCTATGCATCCTTGTAATTTGACTGAGGAAGGCCTCATAATTCCCTAATTTAAGAAGCAATTGCATACCAACATTACAGTTGCCTTTTGCGCATTAGTTAACTGAGTGATGATACAAAGCTGTTTCTGGCAGCCAAAGGGATGAAATCCAGCTGGCAGATCTGCCAGCATGGGGTCTTGGTCAGGCAGCCCAGCTCATTCTGCAGTTCTGGTGCCGCCGTGCTAATTGCTGAAATGTGACTCCTACCCACGGCGAGAGGGAAGACCATGAACCTTGGCAAACGAAGGCTTGCCTACCCCACTGCCAAAGCCATAGCTGCCCCCAGCTCTGAAGATTGCCCCACTTAGGTAAGTCGCTCCTCCAGCACAAGTGCTCAGGAGCTGCCCCAGCCCTCCCTGCTGATGGCTGCATGAAGCGGTCCTTGCAGGGCACACGATAGCATCGATTTTCTGTTTCCTTTTTAAGGATTTAGTTTACCCAGTTGGAAAACACTCATGGAAGGCAGTAGGTAGGATAGTCTCCGATTCTGTGTGTTCAGATTCTCAGGGACTCTGGTGGTGCAGATACAATAAATCATGCTTAGCAGCTGCGAGAGCAGCCTCTAACTTCAGTGGCACTGGAAACCATGGGAAGACACCAGCTATGTTTACTCAGAGTGTTCTCTATCTGTTGAAAAAATGACCCAGTTCTCTGGGTGTCTCTCATTTGTTTTTTTTTTTTTAGGATTAGTGCTGTTTTAAAGCTTTAAAAGTGATCTTTAAGGTCAAGATGCATTTACCATGTTTGAAAATTATTTGCTTATTGCTCAGATGAGAATGGATTCTGATATATTGATAGGAACAAGTTTAGTGAGAAGGGAGGGGATTTTTGACTGTATTTTTGCATGCTCTTTTGGATTATAGACAACTCTGAAACACATTTTAGCTCTATATTTGAATAAGGCACATCTTAGTTATTAGGTTTGTGCAGAGAAATTGTCGACTTGCCTTTAGTATGACACAGTCTGAAATGAATCCAATAATGTAGAGAGCAGATATGAATATAGGCACTGACGGATGATAGAAATCAAGGGGTGCTGATCTTCTGGGTACCTGGTTTTTTTCCATGTTCCTATGGTCCTTCCCTCTTTGAAGAGATTTATACTGCTACTTATCAGTACTTTATATGGCAGAATGGGGCCCAACTGGGCTGGGTGTTGGAAAAACCTACTCCAGGAAATCATCTCTGATTTGCAACCTTTATGGTCTTTGTTGTGAAAAGGGAAGCAGGGTGGGAAAAGGGAAAACAAAGAAATGGATTGAGCTGCATGCTGCCAGCCAGTGTTATGATCTAACTCTTTCACATTTGATTTTGATGTATTTAGCAAGAGAGAAGCTAAGGGGAAAGAAAACCAGAAGGACATGAGTTACAGAAAGGAATGTTGGTAAATGAAAGGGAATTGGGAGGAGAGGTAAGGACCAACTGAAGAAACAAATGGAAAAGAGCAGACTCAGTTGCTGGTCAGTGCAGAATAGAGAGAGCTGGGGAGAACTACCAGGCATTTGATCCAGTGGCTGGGCAGGATGTCCCTGATCTGAGAGTTACTGTGGTGCAGAGAGCCAGCAAAAATTGCTGAGGGGGCATGTCCAGGAAAAGCAGCTTCTCAGCCTCTGTGGCCCATGTGGCAGTGTATGCTCTTTATACCAAAGCTGATAAAGTACCCAAAACAATGAGCTTAATGGAGGTATTCACAGCTGAATGAATAACTAGCATTATGGAGTGTATTAACAGTCCTGTGTAAAATGAACAGTCTAGACTATACATGGAGAGTGTTTGGTCACCATGCTGGGAACCATGGACTTCAAGCTGCTGGGGGAGTCATTAATGGTATTTATGTGGCTGTGAACCCTGAAAGTGAACACATGTCAGTCACTGGAAGAGTCTGACACCAGGTAGAGCCAGTGTCACCAGTGGAAGTGAAACGAGGCAGATGGCAATGGAAATGGAGACCATTCAGAACTGAAAGCCATATTTGAAACACAAATTGCTGCCTGAATCCCTAGGGCTACAAGGGGGTATACATCTTGAGGTTTGTTTGCAAGACATCAAATCTCTTCTCAGATCTTTGCTTGCTATATCAGCTTCTAATCCACCACCTACTTGCTCACAGAATCAGGGTGAAGCAGGTGAATTTCTGGTGTCTAGGGAGACAGTCTCAAGAAAATGGTGGGTGCTCACTCCCCTCCAAGACCTGTTGTCAAGGCTATGTGGGGCTAGTTTTCTTCCAGTCTTCATGGAAACTGGAATTGGGATTCATGTAGCCAAGTGCTGAGTTTTAAGATGGGGCTATTAGTGGTCTGTGCAAACTGGCACTCACCTGCAAAAACAAAGAGTTGAAACACACCTTGCAGCACCAGTCAAATCCAATGCCGTCTGTGGCTCCTCGTGTCGGTGGCTGCAGAACGTTAAGAGAGTCCACCTACTTGTCCTGGCCCTTTTGCTGACCACACAGGGCAGCTGCTTAGGGAACTGGCTGAGGGAGCTGATTAAGCCAAAAAATAACTTGCCAGAAAAGAGGTCCTGGGAATTAAGGAGCTGGAGAAGAACAGCTGTGGTTAAGAGATGGAGTTATGCTAGGTCAGCACATCCTCCAAAGCAAAGCACAGGGAAACCCAGGCCTTACTATCCAGCCTAAAAGGTGGGTGCTGAGATCTACACTGGTGGCTGTGCTCATGAACACAAGTGACAGACAGCACTGGCCAAGCAAGAAGCTTTCACTTTTGTAGAACTCCAAGAGACTGTGCTGTAAATACTACTTTTGCCATGCCTTCCACATTTTTTTCCTACACAAAGCCAGATCCATTTGATTAAGACAACTCCAAACAGTGCTCCTGGTGCAGGAGCTTTGGAGTCATTTGTTCTTTTTATCCTTTTACCAACCTATTTCAGCTGAGAGTCAGCTGGATGGAAGCTAAATAAATGCTGAAGCTAAAACCTTAAAACTGGAACACAGTTGTGAATCTAGCAGCTTAACATTTCCAATGAATGCAGTCAGCCCTGCCTGACTTGGGGTCTAAACTTACTCCTGGCATGGAAGGTCCCCAGTGCTTGGTCTTCCAGTACTGGTCTGAGAAGTCTGGTCCTGCTCATGGTGCTCACTGCCACTTCCCAATTGTTTGAGAGAACGGATGACAATCAACATGCCCTCTCCACCCACTGTCTCACTCTCTGATGGCTCTAGTCCACAGTTTAACCCCCTAGAGAAGCCAACAGATGCATACTTTGCAGTATAGAAGGATTTCCAGGAGGCCCTTTACTTTTAGACATGGATGCCTCTGTGCAAAATACGACTATCCATACATAATCTGATGTCCAAACTTACTCCCAGCTCCTCATAATTCTTTTGGAGAAAAAAGCCTGTTTGGAGAAGACTAAGGCTTTTTCCACCTCCTATTCCTTCTCCATCCCATCTTTAGACTGTGCGGTGTTGTTACTTTTTTGGAGGCTGTGGCGTGCAGTGGATTTCACTTTCAGAGAGTTCAGCTTCTCTTTGCAATGGTCAAGCCCTCCACAACCAGGTGTAGCAAGCTGCTGTTTCCAGTCCAACGACCTGTTCAAACACGGCTTTGTGATAAGGCATGAGCATGCCCATAACACATGGTACTTGGAATAGGTCACTGTTGGGATATTTTGCTGTACTTTTATTAAACTGGCTGATGTCCTCAGTTTGAACTGTCTGGTTCTAGCAATAAAACTCAGCAGCTGTGAAGTCTATCAGGTGCTGAGGGACCTTTTAGCATAGGTTAAGCCCAAGGTCTTTAGGTCTGAGATGTTCAGCTTTGGAGACTTCATGCTATAAAACCGCATTTGTTGGAAAATTTAAGCTGCTAAATCCACAAATGCGTTTCAGTTTTAAGGTCTCAGCTTCAGCATTTGTTTAGCTTCCAGACAGCTCACTCTCAACTGAAATGGGCTGGTAAAAGGAAAAAAAAAAAAAAAGAACAAATTACTCCAGAGCTTCTACACTGTGTCCCCAAAGCTCTGGGAGTACCTACCTATTTCACGGGATATTTTAGGATCTTAGTTAATTAATGCTTTGAGGTCTTCAGATGAAAGCACATATGTATGCTTATATGTTATTCCTACAGAGGCCACTCACTTAGGCTAGAGCTTCTCTCCCACCTTCATGCACGCAGTAGAGAGGAGGTCTGTGTGTCCAAGCACCTTGCCCAGGACAACTGAAGGAGCCCTTTGGCCATTCCCTGGTATTTCCAAGAAATTGAGTTGATAAACGCAGCAGATGTTTGAGCTGACTTCACGTTTTGGGCTCAGAGCAAACGTAGGGAAAATAAAAAAGTGCCTGAAAAACTTCTTAGCTTTCAATAAAGTATTTTTTTTGTCACCTGACAAAACACAGAAAGAAACCAGGCGTCCTCTGTTCTGAGCAACTTTGCTTGGTAACACTGTCCTCTCGCCCTGTGGTGGCTTGACCATTTGTTAGCAGACTGGATTCTTGTCGGCAGCTGCCCTGATTTGGGATAACAGTGACCCAATGAATCTGAGCTACGTGCTTTATTGACGCACAGATTTCACTTGGTAGTCTGAAAATAGCCATGTCACTTTCTATTTCTTTTCCCGTTGCTTTATAATCTTTGTTCCTAGGGCTGCTGGGACAGTGAGAGTCCCAGACCCAAGCTAGCGCGGGCAGGTTAAGCTGATTGTTTGCTTCTTGGTCACACATGGAACTGTAATAGTCCTTGGCTGGGTTTCAGAAAGCAAAGGTGTGCGATCCTGTGGTAGCTCCACCCCAGCCAGAGATGAGGGAATTATTCTCCCTAATTTACAATAGCAAAAGTGAGCATCCCCTCCCACCAAGTTGCAACACAAGACGTGGACTGGCCTAGGTAGCTCCAGCTTTTTATTTGGCTGCTGCTTCGCCCAAGGCGGAACCTGAAGAGCAGAAAAACAAGCAACTGGTGTGAATGTTGTTAGAGATACTAGGCGGGCCTTTGCAGGTATCTTCTTTAAAAACCTCGGGTTTTACTGAGAGCATGGACAAACCAAGAAATGCTGGCAAGTCCTTATGTCTAGTTACTGAGCCTAAACTGACAGTGCTTGCAAAACAATTGAAATGGTCTTTTTGGATATGTTTCTGCTGTTGCTCCTGCCTCTCTGGTTTGAGGGAAATGGTCACTGCTTAACAGGGGATCGATAAACAGTATCAACAAACCTTGCCTTTTTTTCCTTATACTGTGTGTCAGCAAGCTGATGACTCTTCACTGCTGCAAGTGTCC
Organism: Tetrax tetrax; assembly: GCA_009806455.1. Lineage (NCBI taxonomy): Eukaryota > Metazoa > Chordata > Aves > Otidiformes > Otididae > Tetrax > Tetrax tetrax. The sequence continues at coordinate 81,588 of WHYT01015845.1, forward strand.
GGGTGGAAACTGCTCCTGCTCGAAAGCAAGCAGCTGCTTGGTGAAGAAAGACACCAACAGCCAAGTGCACTGGAGTGAATGGGTATCTCTAGCTTGCTCATTGCTGATCAAGATCCAGGCATAAATGTAAAAACTGTTTGTGTGTATATACATATACACGTGTGTTATACACATATATTTACATATGTGTACACAAGCATGCATGCAATGTTTGTTTAAGTCTGCATAGCATAGCCCTTGTTACATGACAATAGACAGTCAACAAAGACTGATGGTGTAAGTAAACGGAATTGCTCATGTGAAAATTCAAACTGCCTTGCAAGAAATTTAGCCAAGCGTAGACTGATGGAGGGCCAGAAGGAAGCACGGCAACAGTGCTGCCTGGCCTCCTGTAGAATGCAGGCCATGGGACTTGTCACAGCAGCAATGCACCTTCTAACCCTGATTTAGATGCCATTCCTGAAGGAAAATCTACTTTGCCTCTTGGTATGTTGTCCCAGTGCTGTCAAAAGTAAATCTGACTTCCAGTTAGGCTAGGTGGGTTCTCTCCCTCCCAAATTCAGATCTCTACAAAAGCAGTAGCTAGGTTCAAACTTGTTTCCCTTCACCCCAGATTCTCTCTCTGGTCAGTGAAGAGATACAGGCATTTTTTGATTTATCTCATCCAAAGTTAGACATCTAAAATGGGTGTAGATGAACTGCATCCTGTAAGACTCTATTTCTGTCTGTTGGTTATAAAGGGAGTCTTAAGTAACCCACACCCACACTGCTGAAGATGCTGTACAAGTCACCTAACCTCCCTTCAGCCTTTCAATCTTGTCCTTATATTTTCTGATAGAGTGGTGAATTTCTGTTCCCTGGTAAAGTGCATTAGTATTCTCTCTTAATCTTCTTTGAGGAACAAATTGGAATGATTGGCTGGTATCTTCATATGGCACATCTCTAAAACTCTTTAGTCATTCTTTGTGTTCGTCCCTGGTTTCCAGCGTTCCCCTTGACATCAGACCTGGGTACACTGAACCAGCAGTAGTCATATGATTCCCACCATGGATTTAGTACAGGTCTGTTCACATACCCAAAGATTTCGTTTGTGTTTTGACCAAAGTGCAGCACTGCAAGGTTCCTATCAAATCATCCTATCATTCCTATCAATCTGTCATTTTCATGGATGCCTGACGGGATTCTCTGCCTATGGAGCATCCCTTAAGACAGTTGCTTGATGATTATTGCCATTGACATTTTAACAATACCAGTTTTTATTAAGTTCATCATGCATGTTATTGATTTCTTAATCTTCTGTCTTCCTGGTCCAAATGTTAGTGGCCCTCAAAATATTTTATATATAGTTAAGCAATTCTACCATCCCTGTTACTGCTATGAAAAACTGTCTCGTGTTAGGACATCGATTTAATTTGAGAGGATTTGTTTTCCATAAATTCATGTTGATTTTAATTAAGTATATATAATTCTACATTGTTCTCAATCCTTTTGTCAATCACTTAGTTATTTTATTAGGGTCAGTATCAGACTGATAGAATTTATTATTTACCCTTTAGCCTGGGGTACTAATATGACATTACAACTTGTCTGTGCTCTTCCTCTTTTTACAATGTTCTTCCACCGTTGATTGCGATGAGTTTTGAAGTCCTGACACACTTCTGTCTTAAGCTTGCATAGCACCTTGCATAGTACAGCACTAATATTCTGAGTGGAGTCACACAGAAGTTACGGTATGAAGGAATCAGAAATACAAGCTTTTGGACTCTTTTGATTATCTTAGTCCACAAATATAATTGTTGCTTAAGAGTTGTAGTGTTAAGGGTTTTCTTCCTCCGGTAACAGGAAAATGTTTGGTGGAAAGCCTGGAAACTAGGCTTTAGAACAGGAGCAGTGATTTCAAGAAGAGTTGTTGTTTGCGGATCCATAAAGGTGAAGAGTTTTGGCAAAAATTTAAGCCATGTATGGACTGTCTGTATTATTAAAACCTAAGTTAGCGATTCCTAAACTGTAGCCCTGGGAACTAGGTGTGTGGAAGTGCTGCTTGGTGGTTGTCCTAGGACCTGGGGATGAGCTCTTGAAAGGGATGAGTTGAGTGTCCTTAACTGTTTGCAGCCCAGAGACTTCTGCAAAACAGGCCTAATTGTCACAGAACAATCACTTAGAGGCAATGAAAGGCATTGCTGTTTGTTGTAAAAAAAAAAGGTGTGGACCAAGATATACAGCTAGATTTTTTGAGACATAATTAAAAGGCCATCTACAATGTAAACTGTCCTAATGAAGTTGGCAGAATCACTGCCAGAAGCTGGATAGTGAAAACCAACCTAGCTTACATTAGCCCACTGACTACATTAGTTTGTTTTCTTGAAGTTAAATCCTTTGCAAATGATTTAATGATGTGGATATTGGCTTTTTAGTTGTGCCTTTGGGTTATGAGGGTGTATCAGGCTAAAAAGATTTTGGAGACAAAAAAAATAAACCTGTAGACCTGTCTGACTGGTTGATCTTGGAGGAAGCACAACTATCTAAATGAAAAATATCCTTCTAAGGATATTTTATGATGGAAATTGAGCTGTTCAGTGGGAGGAAATGGATATTATCCAGTGGAAGTTATTGCCAAAGTCATTCCATTATTCACAGAATTAACATATTCCTAGCTCTAGGGAGAAATACTCCACCAAGCAGAGTTATAATCCAGGGGTTATTTCTCTGGTAACAATAGGAAATTCAGAAATGTCGAGAAACCTGTAGAGGGAATGGAGTATTTGCTCCCCAGGATAGTTGTTTGTGAGCAGGTTGGGTGCTCTCTGTGGGAGGCTCCAGGCGTGTCTCTCTGGCAGGATCCAATGCTCATGTCACCCTGCACACCTACGCAGCAGGATGCTCATGCCAGCTGGGGACTCCAAGTCTGGAGGGAAGCCACTGAAGCTGAACTTGTGTTGTGTGTGTGAATCAGGTGGACCATTGCCTCGGTTTGGCAGAAAGATTGAGAGCTAGCAGGGAGAGCCTGCTGATCTGCGATAAGGACTTGCACCACTTGGATCACTTCTAACTCGCAATGTACTATGTTGATTGTCATATCGACATCCCAAAGCAGCAGATTTAGCTCTGATGGAGAGATGATGGAAAAAGCCAGAAAATGGAAAGGGCCATTCAGGGGATCCAAGAGTAGCATGTTGGTGTCTTGCATCTAATACTTTGAAAGCCTTCCTTCACTCAAAGAGGGATGTAAGACCACCTTAGTGCTGATTTTCAGAGTAGCAGCTAATAGTGCATGTTGGGAGAGGCAAAATGGAAAAAAACCCTAAAACACACAAGCCCTTTAGAAACTGAGAGCTTGCTGGTGCACATGCAATTCTGTTGTGAATTTTATGTCTGCCAGTAGATCAGAACAAGAAGCAAGACTTTTTGAGAACTTTTGTCAGAAAACCTCAAAGCTTTTGATGGTATTATAAATGTCAAGTATATTTTAAAAAGGAGGAAAGTACCAGACTCTGTTCTGTACAAAACAATAGGGACTTTATAATACTACAGGAAGCTGCATGTGAGAATTACAGAGAAGTTAAGGTCTGTGGTATTAATGCACGGTAATAACTGAGCTCTCAACACATGCTATTTATCCTTCTTTCAGTATATTCCCAGGCATGCATTATCACACTGGTTGAACTATGGAGTGTAGACGTGTAATTTAAAAAGCACTTAAAGAGAATTTTTCCCCAAGTTCCGGTCCTCCTAGGTGAACAGGTTAAGACAAAACAATCAAACCCAAGCTCTTATGCTTGATTGTACATGGGATAAGTTGGTCAGTAGAGAGCATTGTCTTTAGCTGCTGGTCTTGAAAAAAAATGAGAGAAACAACAATGTTAGGAGGCTGGAAAGTGGGAAGGCAGGCTATTTCTGGACCCTACACAAGAGGTGAGCTGGTAATTGTTCATATCTCAAAGATGTTTGAAATAAGCAGGGGACTAAAAACTTCTACCTCAGAGCTGGATATGTGCTAAACATGAAAAGCTAAGATTACAATATGCTTGGACACACTGCAGGAAGCTCAGAAGAAGAAGTGACCCTGAAAATACTTCAGCAATCTGCCACTCCTTTGCTGCTGGCCTTGTACCAACCATCTATGATTCTGTCTTGGCTGAACTGAAGCAGAACCTATTATAATCCACCCCAGACTAAATTGTCTGTAGATAATTGGACAGTGGAGAAACTGAATTATAAAGTACAAATGTATCCATGGGAAAATATAAAAAACACATTAAGGAGTCCTGAATAAGTGTTCTATCTACCTTGTTCAGCAGCCTTTTAAGACCTTTTTTTTTTTTTCTTTTCTTACCATAGATTGTTGTGGGGAAGATTTCTGAGCTGATAATATACATGGCTGGAAAGCACTATGTTAAACCTTTCTGATTTTTTTTTTTTCTATTTTATACCAATTGGCCAATGCTGACTATGTATAAAGATGGATAATTAAAAAAAATCCCAAACATTCAAATTGTCTTTGTGAGCTGAGAGAGAGACAATATCAAGTGTTACGGACAGAGCCCACTGGCGCTATTTCTGGGCTTTATTTTATTGCTGCGAAATGTTTATCTAGTCTAATGAATAGTAGAGGGAGAAAGTATCCTGTAAAGTTAAGGAGCATCTTGCCATTCTAAAAACATTCATTTATGAACTCAAGAAGAAAACACCCTTTGTCAAGTATTTTCCTTTCCCAGTAGCCTTGCTAGAACATGCTAAATCCCCAGAACAATAAATATACGATAAGTCGATGTGGTGAAGTTAAAATTTCCTTGGTGAACTCAGTTACCTGCTCTGGCCTGCTCCCTGGGCACTTGTCTGTCCCTCTTGCTGTTTCACTAGTGACCAAAGCAAAGCCCAGAAAGGGACTGGCCAGCTTTTTCTGACGACTCTCTCAAAGCTTGTTTGTCCCTGCCTGAATTTGCGGTAATTTATTGTAGCCATCTTCCCAGGTCTAACCCCAGGCCTACTGCAACAGCAGCGAGCCTGTGGGTGTATTCCTGCTGCTAAACTGAAACGTGGGCATGATGGGTCAGGGCCTGGGAACCAGACGTGAAGGCAGCAGACGAAGGTTCCTGTAGGTCAGTAAGGATGGGAGTCTGCAAGAGAAGCCGTCAAAGGGGTAGGGTAGATTGGTGCAAACTGAAATTCGCTTCCCAGCTGATTCCAGTGGGACTTACTGGTGTGCTCATTGTACATGCATGCATAAATGCCTCTCTGAACTGTCTTCTGTTGGTAGGAAAAGAAGAGGAGAGAGTAGGAAAAAAACCCCATGATTTTCAGAAACTATTTTGAAACGTTATAAAACTACCCTCCTTTTAAGTCCAGGAAGTTAAACTTCACTGAGATATTTTAATGCTTTACACTTACAGGTTGAGATTTATCATATCAGGGACTCTCACTTGCTTAGTATTACTTTCCTAACTGTGCTGAATCTCAATATCTTTAGGCTTTATTGGATCAAATTCCTGGTGCCTGGAGTAAGATTTGTGTAGTCAAAGAACGAGGAAGATTGCAGTCTGGGTAATCATTATTGTTTCAGCTCTTTCATGCCTTCAGAGGTCATAAAAATCATCCCTTGCTGCAGATATTATTTTTCACACACTAAGAGGAAAGATTAGAATGGGTTTTCTTTTTTTTTTTTGTCCTGGACTTAGTGAAAGACTTTCAGGAAGTGTATTTCCCTTTCTCAAAACAAAAACATGGGGTGGTTGAAATGCAGGGAATCATTTTCATACTGTTCATTTCCCACTGCCGCTCAAACAGATCACACTTTGGAGCTCCCCACATCATAGAGGTTTTGATTATGCTAAAGATATGCTCAAGATCCCTTCACGATTCAGTTAAAAGTATGAAAACCGTGTCTAGCAAACATGGCATTTCCATAGGAGATTTGAATTGGTTTGCTTTTGTAGTGCTGTTGCAAAACAAGCACACAGAACCACCTCACAAGCAAAACAGAGGCATCAAAAAGACAATATACCTTCCTTCCTGAGGGAGATATTTCAGGAGTTGGGGAAACACAACTTCCTGTGTTCTCACACGAATTTAGATAATGAAATTCTTGACTGATTCAGAAAGAATGGAGCATTATACAGTCGCTTGAAAACATTGCTATGTTACTGTACAATGTGGGGTAGCACTAAACTGCCAGCTGTAGTGAAATCTTCTGTGTACATGTCCCAGAAAACAATAACTCCCAGCCTGTGACTGGTCTTTCCATAAGGTATTCAGGTTGGGATGGGAGGAGCTGGAGAAGATTGGCAGATGGGGAAAAAGAAAAAATGGCCGGTTTGTTTCTATTCTTTTAAGGCCTTGATTATTGAGGCTGGTAGCTTTGATCGTCATTAAAGTAATGTGATACTTGGCAGCTCAGTATTCTGTTTTTAATTATTACTCAAGCTGTCCAGGCTCAACTATGTTCTCTGAAATTTTCAATGAGGTGTACTGCCATAAGGTAAGTATAATAGGCAAACGAGACCAGAATAGGCTTTTTTTTTTTTTTTCCCCCAAAGGAGAGTTCAAAATAAAGTCAAAACTAAAAAAAAATATTATTATGTTGCTGGTTTTTTTTTCTTAATACTCTCATTTCCATGTTTCCTTCTGCTTTGTAGCAGAGATTCAAAATACAGTAGGAAATGTTTGCTTTTTTAATCAAAGATGACTCTTTTCCATCCTTGTTAAATAACTCTTCAGGCTTGATCAAATTATAAGCCATGTGAAATCTGCATTTTGCACCAATTTGAGGTAGAAACTTGCAGGTCCCTTTGGAGTTAAAATCTCCTGAAATTATCTTCCTCACTGGCCATCTTCCAGCCCTGGCAAGGTCCTCAGGTGCATGATCCCTCCCTGCAGAGAATCTGAGTCTGTGACGGGTTGGAAAGCATCTCCTGTGGCTGTGTCTTGAACCACTGTAGACTGACCTGGGAGCAGCTGCTGGAAGTGAGAAAGGGATGGAGAATAACTGTCTTGTTCATGATCTTATCCTGGCACTCCAGTAGTATGGAAGAGAAAGCTATCTTATCCAAACACAGAGAGGGTAAAATAAGAACTTCCGCAGCTAAAGGTGACAATATGGGAGAGAAACAGTGTTGGGAGCTTGAATGGGGGGAAATGTGTTTAAGTGGACAAGGGGACTAGCAAAGAGGGAGATGGGTGGGAAGGCAGCTGGGGTCAGATACGTGGCTAAAGAAAAGTGGAGGCTGGGACTGACTGAAGAAAGAAAACTGGAAACAGTAAAGGCAGGGAGATGGTCTGGAATATATCCTAGGACAAGTGGGATGCAGAGACGTCAACGCAGTAGATGAGTATAATGTAGCCTGAGCCAGGGCTGAGGAAGATAGATGGGGACAGAGGCATTTTGGAGGGGTTTGGAGGAAATATTGACTAATATATTCACACTGCCCTTCAGATCCAGAATTCCTGAATTTTATCAGCTCTCTTGCTACTGGCAGTTCATTTCTGTGCCATCCAGCCTGCATCGTTTCCATTCTGTCACAGTTCTTTTAAACCAGGTTTATACTGTTCAAAAGGAAGAAAGGTTCTACAAAGTTTCAGACTTCCTAAATCTTGAATTCTAAATTATAATGTCATCTGAAAGTTTATGGTGTGTAATTCTCTACTCAGCACACACAGACAGATGGGTCCATCTCCAAATTTCTTTCAGTCCACAAGAAAGATGAATTGAGGGGCTACCGCAATAAAGAGGATCAGAAAAGTACATGGCAGCAGTGGCTACGCACATGGTGATGGCAGAGGTTGCACAGGCCAAGTTTATTTTCTACCCATAAAAAGATAAACAAATATTTTTTTTTTTTTTCCCTCCTGAGTTTCTGCAAACCTGTTTATCTATGTGATGTAGAGCTGGAAGCAGCAAAGAGCACTTGCAGGCTGGCCGTGAGTCTTCGAGTCAGAGCAAAACTTCAAACTTGATGTTTGAGATCCATTTGTCTCTGATGCAGAAGAAATGTTCAGTGGCCAAGGCTGAGCGCATTCTTCCTCACATGAATGAGGAGAAGGGCAAGAGCCATTTTTCTTCAGATCTGAGCCTGACCCAGGAAATGTTAGCTCCTTCATGGGACCCTGATGAAAGATCCACTAAGCAGGCTTCTACTTCAAAATATCCACCCTTTTTTCCAAGCATGTGAGAACATGGAGAACCAAAACCACTCGTGCTAATGTGGATTTAGCAGTATGATCTCTGAACACCTGAGGGTTTCTCAGTGCAAGATGGCAATATTGCAGTACTTTGGGAGAACAGCTGAAAAGACAGGCTCTAACTGGAGATGAATTCCTAGACCTCTTGAACTATTATTTTCCTTACTGCTGATACATCTATGTAAGAGAAATGGAAATTTTTGTTTTTCACTTGATTCATGTCAGAACCTTGCTGGAAATCAGAACACAACACAGCTGTTGTCAAGGCACTTGAGTTCACATTCAGTTGAAATAGTTGGCGTACATGACGGTGAGCAGTGCTGAGCCAGCATTGCATCAGTGGGACTGCTTGTCAGGCTTGCCCACTGCCTCTCAGCATCAGGCCTAAGACAGCTTTTGGATAAACAATTTGTCCTATCTTTGAGGGCATTACCATGTCACGTTTCTACCTGAACAGAAACAAGATCTTGCTGAAAAAACCGCTATTGAGCTTGGGTTAACGGAAAAATCATGGAAATTTAAAGCAATTGGAATCAAAAGATTGCCCCTGAAGAAGTCAGCCAAGGTGCAGCCAGGTAAGGCAAGACTCCACCAGTGATTTACTGGTGGGAAAACGAGTCTGAAGGGGATGGGGTACCACTAATTTTAATGGGAGTTTCTGTTAGTCGAGTCTGCAGTAGACTGAGGGTTGCCGTTTAAATTTTCTTCTCCCATTTCCTTTTTCTCGGTTCAACAGAATTAGAACTGATGTGTAAAGTGCTCATATTACTAGGAACAACAGTAGGAAACCCTTTGTTAACCTTAATTTCCCATCTAATATTTCTCTGCAGCGTCAGCCAGTCTCCAAGGAGATAGGGTTGTTGACAATAACTCCAAATTGCTATGTAACTGTCAGATTGTGCAGCTTCTAAAGAGCAATTTGTTAATTTTGCTCCTGCTCATTTGTTGGTGGTTGGTGTTTTTTCCTTTTCCCCAGAGATCGTGCAATATCCAGAACTTCTCACATCTCTTGAATGTTAAGTAAATCACAGACCTGAGCTTCCTACCTAAGAAGCAGTATATTTCTATCAAGGGCTAAATCCAGCTGGTTGCTGAGATCCTACTATAAAGCACTGAGAATCCTACACTTTTTAGGAAGCCAGGAGAAGTTGAGAGAATCAGTACGCAGTTAGTGGCAGGATCTAGATTTTGGCTTTTAAGATGAAATCCTAAAATATGCAGAGATGTTACTTGACGGCACGAAAACCTGAAGGTGTCCAGAATAATACATGGCCCCATTTCTGGGCAGCATGGAGGTGGGTTTGAGAGTCCATGTCACTCTACAGAATGTACCCAGAAGAACTGCAGATATTCTGTGCCTGTGAAACTCTCTTGGTAATTACAACACTCCAAGGCGGTTGTTCAGTTTTGCTGATTTATACAGTCCCATTGATGAAACAACCTTGACGGTTCATGATGGAAACATTCGACTCAGTGAAACATTGACTTTTCTAAATGTGTTTTCTTCAACAGTTGTAATATTGCAACAGAGCCTGTGCCATTTTTCCTCACCACCTTTCTCTCCTGCCTGTGGTTCTTGCTTTCCAGGGCTATTGGTATGAATTTCATTCTCATGGCAGGCAGGAGGGTTAAGACTTTGAAACAATAATATTTTTCATTCAGGGGTGGTAAGAAGGTGGTCCGCTCAGGCTATTTTACCCAGAGGCCCAAAATAAGAACAGGTCTTACCTCTGTCATGGAAGAGCTTTTCCACCCACTGGAAAGGTGGCAGGTGAAAGAGGAGTAAAACACAGGTCTAAGTTGTCATTCAAACTCCTTCTAACTCCATTAAAAGAACGCAGCTTCCCAGGAGCTGCATTTTATGTGAACGATAACACAGTCAGGTTTAGCATTTTGGTATTTTAGCTGCTCTTAGCCATTAAATAGATTTATGAAGACTGGAAAATTCTAACATAAGTTTTGGAACATCAACATACTCTTGACAAGGAGGAATAAAATACATGAGAACATGAAAAGAAAAAGATGCAAGGTAAGGAACAAAACAAGGTCGAAATATTCCTTTGCTTCACTCCTAGAGGGAAAAAAAAGTGAGGCAATTCATAGAAACGGTGACTCAGAGCAGTAATGATTAGTGAAAGAAATAATTAGTTTATGATTAGCCTTTTTTCCTGTCTGTTCTCATGTTTGGGTAAAGCATATTGTTCTTACAAATGTTGAGCGGACATTTATCACATCCTCTGTCATAATTATTAGTGACAAGTCCAGTTTGAATGAAAACAAATGGAAGAAGTAAGTGTTTATCTCACCGTGAATTCTTTCTGATAATGTCTCATGAAATTCTTTCCATCTTGTACTTGCGGGAACTGAAGGAGCATTTTGGCTCTGGGACATACTGGGTGTATTACCATCATTAATTGAAAAGAGCATCCCACTTAACTCCTCTACCAGTAGAAGAACGTGACCAATTTAATTTGTGGGAACTTTGCACTTCTATTGTTTTCAAACATTTTAAAAATTTCAATTTCACTTAGTTGAATTGTACGAGGTACACATTTAATCACTCTGACCTGCTCACAGAACACCCAAAATGGTTGCCAAGTTTTCTTCTGGGAGAGTTAAGCCTGGATGAGTTTCCTCCCGGTGTGACCTGGTTTTCCAGAAGGAAAAAAACTAAGAGAGAAGCTAGGAATCTCTCTGATGGGTACTCAACCTGGGAGGTATGGGAGCAGCATTTTGAAGAGTTCCTTCTTGTCCCAAAAGGTGAGAACAGATGAAGTCTCTGGCACTACTGCACGTTCACAACCTTTCCTATTAGTGGTGCATTGGGAGTTGTACTGGGTATCCGTGGAGGAAGGAAACAAACCTGTTCAACAAAGTACGAAGTTAATGCTATTTCCATGTGTCTGGTCCTAGAGACTAGACTGGACTAAGACAAAGAGGGCTTAAAGGAGGAGATCTTCAGAAGAACCTTTTAATGGTCACTCCTTTTGACCCTTGAGGTAAAATGCTTGTGGATTTCAGTGCCAGCTTTATTCTAAGGATCCTGAACTGATCCTTCATTTCTGAAGACAACTGGCTCTAGGGCAGCCAAAATATCACAGGAAAGGGCTCCAAAGTTGCCTGAAAGAGAACTGCTTGTTTTTCTTAATGTTTGGATAAAATGCTTGAGGATTTTATTTAATATTTTGTGGGTTTTTTAATGCTCTAAGGAGTTCTTACATTAGGTACAGACTGAATCAACATTTCCCGTAGGTTTAAGTACGTGAGCATGTACTGCATGGTAGTGTGTCTGATAACGATGAAGGGACTTGGTTGCTGTTCTTGCTGTTGCATGAGAACCGCTGGAGACCACTGGCTGAATGGCAGGGCTCAAAGCATTGTAGTGAATGGGGCTACAACTGCACGGCAATCGGTCACCAGCAATGTTCCTCAGGACTCAATTCTAGGGCAAGTTCTGTTCAATATATTTATCAACAATCTGGATGCAGGAGTTGAATGCACCAGTAACAAGTCTACTGATGGTACCAAACTGGGAGGTGCTGTTGACTCTTTTGAGGGGCAAGTTGCCTCACAGAGGGATCTAGACAGATTGAAGCATGAGCAATAATTAATGGGAAGAAATTTAACAAATTCAAATGACGGATTCTGCAGTTAGGATGGAGCAATGCCAGACACAAGTATAAATTTGAACAGGAATGGCTAAAGAGCAGCCCTGCAGGAAGGAATCAGGGGATGCTGATTGACAGCAGGCTCACCGTGAGTCAGCAGTGTTCCCTGGCAGCCAAGAGGGCAAATCGCATCCTGGACTGCATCAAATACAGCATAACTAGCCAGCCAAAAGAGGTGATTATCCCACTTTATTCAGTGTTGATGTGGGCTCACCTTGAGTATTCTGTGCAGTCATGTGTCCCACAATGAAGATCCTTGAATGTATCCAGAGCAGGACAACAAAGCTGGTGAAAGGGCTGGAAGGCATGTCCTATGAGGAGCGGCTAAGGACTTGGGCTTATCTAGTTTGGAGAAAAGAGACTGGGGACACCTCACTGTTGTCTGCAGCTTCCTGAGGAGGGGAAGAGGAGAGGGAGGTGTTGATCTCTTCTCCCTGATATCCAGTGATAGGACAAATGGGAATCGTTCAAAGCTCTGCCAAGATAGGTTTAGACTGGACATTAGGAAGCATTTCTTTACCAAGAGGGTGGTCAAACACTGCAACAGGCTTCCTAGAGAGGTGGTTGATGCCCCAAGCCTGTCAGTGTTTAAGAGGCATTTGGACAATGCCCTTAATAACATGTTTTAACTTCTGGACAGCCCTCAAGTGGTTGGACTAGATAACCATCATAGGTCCCTTCCAACTGAAATATTCTATTCTATTCTATTCTACCCTTGCACCCCAGAAAGCCAACTCCATCCTGGGCTGCATCAAAAGAACCATGGCCAGCCCAGCAGGTTGAGGGAGGTGATTCTGCCTCTCTACTCTGCTCTCGCGAGACCCCACCTGGAGTACTGTGTCCAGCTCTGGAGCCCCCAGCATGAGGAGGACATGGACCAGTTGGAGAGAGTCCAGAGGCGGGCGATGAGGATGATCAGAGGGCTGGGGCAACTCTCCTATGAAGACAGACTGAGAGTGTTGGAGCTGTTCAGCCCGGAGAAGAAAAGGCTCCGGGGAGACCTCGTAGTGGCCTTTGGGTACCTAAAGGGGGCTTATAGGAAAGATGGGGAGAAACTCTTCAGCAGGGCCTGTAGTGATAGAACAAGGGGTAATGGTTTTAAAATGGAGGGAGGTAGATTAAGACTGGACATAAGGAAACAATTATATACAATGAGGGTGATGAAACACTGGAACAGGTTGCCCAGAGCGGTTGTATATGCCCCATCCCTGGAAAAGGTTGGAAGGGGCTCTGAGCAACCTGATCTGGTTGGAGATATCCCTGCTTCTTGCAGAGAGGTTGGACTAGATGGCCTTTAAAGGTTCCTTCCAACCCAAACTGTTCTATGATTGTTTGGGTTGGGGATCTGGACATCAGCATTGCTGGAGTCTAAAAGTATACCAAAGACATTTCTTAATATGCTCAGGAGATAACAATCACTTTAAAAAGAGACCTTTCTTTACTGTTGGTGCACTCAACTTTTAGGAGCCCAAACCAAGCCGAAATGTCTAGTCTGAATATACCTCCTTCTATTTGAAAACCATTGCCCCTTGTCCTATCAACAGGCTTTGTTAAAAAGTTTATCCTCATCTTTCTTATAAGCTCCCTTTAAGTTTTGAAAGGCTGCAATAAGGTCTCCCCAGAGCCTTCTCTTCTCCAGGCTGAACAATCCCAACTTCAGAGGTACTGAAGCACCTCTCCTTTGAAGAAAGGTCCCTTTCAACCCAAACCATTCTATGATTCTACGATTATTGCAACTGGTTCCAATATCTTTTCTTGCATGTTTTTTTTTCTGGCCCTTCTTCTTGTGACCTTGATTGAGAGCTGCTTAGAGATTCCTGCCCCTCATTCATTTGCTCCTATATTCAGCATCTTGAAGGTGTATTTAGGTGACAAGTCATGTGGCTTTGCCAAGCAAAGGCCAGGACCTGTCTCTGGCCCATAAAGAAGCTCAGGGGAAGATTATGAATGCGCCCCTAGATGCTGGTATGGAAAGAAGCCCTCAAGACTGGCAGCCAGCAGTTAGAGAGTGGTGCCAACCAAAGTCCCAAGCAGTCACATGTCCATGGGCATGAACAGAGGCTGAGCATGAACCTTTCATCTTCAAAAGCCAGCTGCTATTTAGTTTGCTTACTTTTGGAGAGAGGTTTCCTCAGTAGATGAATTGAATTGGGGAAAAAAATGAAGTCTTCTGGTTTTAGGCCACAGCCTCTCTGAAAAAAACAGAGGAGGGAGAACTCTTTGATGGTGAACTATGTGAAGCTGAAATCAAAGGAACTTGGGGAGCAATGAATTTGGCCATAGCAGTGGGTGATCCTTGGTCAGTCGGTGTCGTTGCACCAGTTCCAAATGAACAGATCCATATTTCAGATAATACATTACATAACGGCCCTTAATCAGACAACTGTCCTGAGGTGAACGAACTGAGATTGCTTTCAGGTCACACTGCTTTCTTTTTAATTTCCCAGTCCTTGCTGAGCTGAAAATACAGTAAAAAATATTTTTTTTTCATGCAGTATTTCAGTATTTTCCTCCTGGTCTGAGCAGAGGAAGCAGAGAAGAATGGGAAAATAAATAAAATCAAGTAAGTTTTTCTGGAGGATCAAAAGAGTTTAATTTGAGTTTTTGGGCAGAAGTTTGAATTGCTTTTTATTTTCTATGAGTTTATTTTCCTTCCACTCTTGCTCTGAACACTGTGTACTTTCAAGATAACATTGTTCAAAATCTTATGAAATTTACACATAAAATGTCTTAAATGAAAGGGAATATTTAAGTTTGGAGATAATTGTAAACTGTCATGATCTAATTACAATAGCATTTTTGAAGGATAACAAGCGTCAAAAGAAATAAGCTGCATGTTATGGAAAATAAAAGTAGGGCCAAGATTCTAAGGCTAGCCAGAGAAATTAAACATTGAGGCTTTTCCTTTGGAAGGTTTTAAATCAATTTAGTGTTGGTAAAAAGTGCCAGATTCATAGCAGAGGAAAATGATGCCTTTTATTTATTTACAGGCGAGGCTGGCATGCGCCAGTGGCAGCATCTCTTCTTTAGACTATCGCTGTACTTTGACACTCGGCTGAACTGGCCACCAGGAAAAGCAGTTGAAAAGTCCTTCTGTCTCTCTTCCCTTCTGTCCTCTGAGCCTGCCAGCAGCCTGACTATGCTTTACTTTTGAAAGTGATTTTGATCATGTGGAACTATCCATCAAGAGCTATGCTGAGACAAACGACTCCTCACATTCAAGTCCAGGAACAGCTGTCAGAAGGTTAAAAAAAAATCACAACTGAAAAAAAAAATTATTTGCACGCAAATTTGAATGCACATGGATCAAGAGATAGACTGGGGACAGAGTTTCTTTTTTTGGAGCACACAGTTCATGCCTAGGTTTATTCACATTGTATTTCCTCCATACTTTGGTGATAGAAAGCACGAAGACCTTCCACAAATAATAGCCACCCTCCAGTGAGGCAAAATGGTGAGGTGGCTAGCGAGAGAAAGCGGAGGTGTCCAAACTGCTTGTGAAGAGTACAGATTTTTGATGGCAATAAATGCATCTTTTCTTAGTTCATCAGAGCAGCTTTCTTTCAGAGCTGAGCCTTCAAAATTGGCTGATACAGTTGTAGCTGCAAACTTTGTACAATCCCTGTGGGACTCCCTGTGGGAGTCCTCAGGTGGTAAGTTAAGTTGGAAGATCAGGAACTGTTCCATAAAATACAATTTTTTTCATGAGTTTTTACCTCCTACTGAATGTAGAAGTGTAGAAGGAATTCATTTTTTGTTGTGTATTCAGTGAGTAGCTGAAAAGAGAGTCCTTTCATAGGGCCCTGGTTTCAGTGGTGGGGCTTGATTGCACGGTAAGGAACGCCCGGCTGCCTGGCAGCCTCTTTAAAGCCTCTCTGAAGCACACAGTTCAAAGCATTCTATGGCTCATGCAAAAGGTGTTGAGGTACCGAGCACGTCTTATTTTGAGGGAGATTCCCAAGCCTTTTTAGGCTCAGACTCCATGTTGCTGGCTGCTAAGAAATCAGGCCAGAGATGCTTAATGCCTTCACGCCATTTAGAGTTGCATGAAGTGGAGAGGAAAAAGGCAGTGCCCGTCTGCAGCTGCAAGATGACGCAGCTTTGAATCACCAGGGCTAATGGGATCCACTGACTAACTGGGTGTTTCCAGGAGGCAGCCACTTGCCAAGGAGATGAGGGAAGGGAAGGTGTCTCTCAGGAACTTCTCTCTCTCTCTCTCTCATACTATGGATGCTGCAAAATTTGGCAGGGCAGTTGCACAGACCCTGTCTCGTGTCTGGGAGTCCAAGGTTTGGGTATTAAAACAAAGGCTGAAAAGGAAATAGTGATCTGGTTTGAAAATTAAACATCATAAGGCATTGCAACGAAAGACCAGAGGGGAGACTAGTGCTGAGGGCTGTTTTTAAACATCTAAAATCCCATTCCTAGGAAAGGGACAAAAGTAAACAGCAGAGTGAGGGAGCTCCAGGAGCTGTTGCTGTCCTGGTGTGGACGAGGGAAGGGAGATTGGGGTCAGCTTTTGTGCTGCCCACTGCAGCCAGTGGTGGGGGGATCCCCACTCCCCATGTGAGCATCCTCCTTGGTTCACAGCCCCTTCCTGGAAAGATTCTGCGTCACAGCAACCCTGGCAAACTCTCTGTGACTCACAGCTTTGCTTTCTTGAGCAGAGAGAAAGATTCGCTGCGGGCAGCCCCTGATTCCCTTGGGTGCTGTTGCTGGCTTGGGATGCTGTCCCGGGGCAGCTGGCCGGTGAAGGCTGGTGCCAGGAGCAGGAAGGGCCAATGGCCAGCAGCATCCCATAGGAGAAGAGTTTTGATAAAAAAAAAAGTCACCAATGGGTCTTTCAGGAGAGAGAGATTGCTCTCTGCAGAATTCAAGAGGAAAATGTGAAAGTATTTCCCCCACCTCCAATAATAAACATGAAATGGCCAAAGGAAGAAGTACTTAGCACTCACAAAAATGTTTGGCTTATTGAAAAACCCCAGAGACAACAGCACTTCACTGGCTGTATAGAGGCTCTGCACCAGTAAAGGGCTTGCCAGCTTTTATTCATTGCCCCACCAATCTAAATTAATTTGAGATCTTTGGGGCTGACTCCAAAGGTGATAAAGTCGATCAGCTTTCAATTTCCTCTCATTCTTTGATCTCTCTCCTGAGGCTGCCTTCAATGGGACATAATGAATTGATTTTATTGTTATTCTTGATGATGAGATGACACGGTCCTGGTGGAAATAGAACAGAAATCATGGGAGTTTTTTGTTCTTTTTCTTTTTTCCAAGCACGATTTCAATAATTTTAATTTACTGGGACTGTGTTTTAGGGAGGCTGCATTGCTGTCTGCCGATCTCTCTTCATCCATGTGGAAGCTGGGGCTTCTTTGTGAGATGTCTATAGCTGGGTGGTGTGAAGCTGGACCTTGGAAAATCTGCAGCCGCCATTGTGATTCACCTCTCCTCTACTCTTGAAAGAAAAATACAGAGAGTGGTTATCAAACCCACATTTGTGTGTTTCTGTGATGGGCAAAATATATTTTTGTGGAGAAAAGAATGTATTTGTGCCCTGCCCATATACATCGAGTAATCGAATCAATAATTTTGAACAATCTTCATGTGTATTTTTTTTTCCCACGCACCTTATAGAAAACTTTCATTACTGTTTCATATTTCATATTTTTATGTTTTAAGATTAACAAGATCTACCTGTTGTCAGCTCTAAATCCTTGTCCCTCTGGACACTGGATTTTGGCTGGATGACTTTGGCGCTAAAGCCCAGCATGATAACCAGTGTCACTAGGCTGAATATTCTGAGATTGTCAGTGACATTAAAGAGACTGGCAGCTGCTTTGCAGCTGAAGTGAAGAGATATTTACAGGACTAGTCTCACTCTTTTGAATCAGGGTTGCCATCTCTACTGGCAATTTAATAAGGAAGGCTTTTACTGTTCCTGCCTGCGAGACAGGATCTCTTTAGGCATACGGAAATGTCTCCTCCCAGTTTTCTGACCTCTCAAGAGAAAAGAAACGCCTTAAAGTTGCTTTACACTTCTCTGAAATGTACCTGCATTATGCCAGGGTATTCAATAATACCCTTGACTAGTTAATTCTCTCACATCTATCCTTTACTGTTTTGGTCATACATCGAGTGATAAGGAAAACAGTGAGCCTGAAGACTTGTGCAGGGTATTTTTTTTCTCTTTAATGTGGTGATAGTCTGAGGTTTTATAAATGCTGAGGATGGTGAAAAAAAAAAACCAAACCCTACCAAAAAGCCCTGTATACCAAACCAAACCAGTTTCTTTGTCCACCCTGTGCCTCATTCCACATTCCTGTTATCTGACCTACTGTAAGCTCTGGTATTTGCAGTAATGGTTACTCTGAGATTGTCTGCACAAGGAGCAATAAATGAGTGGATTAGTCAATCCATAAATAATTGCTTAAATGATTTAAGTATTTAATAAGTATTGAATTATTTAAATGGTTAGGAATTATGTAACTTGCTCCTCCCACCACTTTGCTCTGTGGTAGAAGGATTAATATAGGTTTCTTACTCCCATGTACCTGCCTAAGCTAATTCTTCATCTGTTAATGGCTTGTAGCCCTAACTAGCAGCAAGCTTTACAGCCTGTCTTGCTTCCTCTGCCTTCACTTCTTTGTGAACACTTTTGGTAGATCTCTGGATGTCTAGGTGCAAAGAAATGTACTGCATCCTAAAAGAAAAGCAAGCAGCATCGCCTTTGAGAAGGCCTACATGGAGCCACAAAGGGAGCTGATGTGAAGCACCTCATATGTTATTAAATGTGTACCTAGGTGGGGCCTTTCTGTCTTACGAAACCCCTGGTACTGCAGGCAACCATACTTTCACAAAACGGTTGTGCCCCATCTTGGAACTAATTTCATTTTTTTACCCGCTTTCTGTTCAGAGGCTGTTCCAGAGTCTCTCAGTCTCTGGCTTTCATCTAATCACTAGTTTGAATATATCCAAGCCTGATTTACGTCCAAGCCCAATTTCCATCTTCGTCCTAGCACTGTCTTTCATCCTTAATAACTCTGCTCCTTGCCTGGTGCTTTCAGTGATATGTACAGAGAGGAATTGTAACTTTTCTTTTAAATTCAACTCATATGATGGACTCTTCAAGTCTCTCGTTATCGTAGCCTGATTTTGTACTGTGGGACCTCTTCAAGGTGAAGCTAATGTTTCTTGGGCATGGAAGGCTGAATTAGACAGGCAAACATCAGGTTTATACTCATCAGAAAGCAGAGAAATCCCTATCCACATAAAATGTAGGAAGAGTTAGGAGCAGAATAGAGAACACAACATCTTTATGCTGGTGTTTAAACCCATGACTTGACCATGCCTTGAACACTCAGTGTAGTCCTGCTTTCCTCAGCTTACAAAGGGTGTATTGGAACTGAGAGTAGGGCAGCAGGGATGATGAGGGATATGGACTTACTGAATACATGGGGCTTGTTCGGCCTGGGAGAGAGGCCACTTGGGAAGATATGGTAGAAGTTTACAAAATTTGGGCAAAGGTTGATGTGGATTGACTGTTCCTTGTTTCATCCTGCACAAGAATTAGGGACCACATGATGAAATTATTGGGAACTAGGTTCAAAACAAAAAAAAGAGGATGATTCTTCATGTGATAAGCAGTAAACGTGAGGAAGTCCTTGCTGAAGGACACAGTGGATTCAAGGAATTTACACTGGCTCAGGGGTAGATTGAGAATCATTTAGAAGAAAAATCCATTGTGGGTTGCTTAATAGTCAAACCACAACTAGTGAAGGAAATCCCCTGAGCTGAAAATGTTTCGAGCCTGTAAGAGTATTAGAAGGAAGTCTTACTTGTGCTTGTCCTATTCTTATTCTTCCTCTTCTTACTCTGGCCACCGTTGAAGAAAGGATAATTGGCTAGAAGGACCCTTTGTCTGAACTAGTACAGCTATTTGTGTTCCTTGTTGCACCACTGCTTTATGCCATGACAACAATTACCTGTCTCCTCTGGAAATACCTTGTCTGACATAACCTAGGATCATATTTGCTTTTTCTTGTAGTTGCATCACTTGGTAGCTTAAGTCATCCTATAATTAACTAATACTCCCTGCTTCTTCTCCTCAGTCATCTCCAGTTAATGAGCTCTCAGTTTATGGTAGCAGTTCTCGCTATTACTCCATGAATATATGATCTTGTGTTGAGTACCTTTGAATTTCATCCCATTTTTGTGTCTCCAGTCACCTTGCTCCTCCAGTTCTCGGCTTTGCAAGCCTTCCCTAGAAAAATGGGACTTATTTCCTTTATGCTACGAGCAACTATCAGCAGCATACTCGCTTCATATATCAAGGTCACTTGCAAAATCATTAAACAAGATGGGGCCAAGGCTGCTGCCTGAATAAATCTATTAGTAGCTTCTCTATGGACTGATACTTCCCCTTTTGTCAAAACTCACTGCTGCCTCTTCTTCACCTACTTCCTTCCCATATTGAAGTTCTGCTATTAGGGCTCTGATTTTGCACAACCTGTGCATATGGAGGACCTTCTGGGCTGGGTCTTCAAAGACAGGTTCACTGAGTTAACCCCACTCTACTGAAACCAGCTGCGGTCTCCCCATGCCTTTGACTTCAGTGCTGGTGATGATGGGCCAGCATTAATATTGCAAAAAAAATGCCACTCTGGTCTTTTTTAAAAGAGCAGATCTACTTTCATAGCCAAATATTTGATTTGTCATGACAAACAGAGAAAGCTACATTAGATTCAAATTATGATGTTCACTTCTCTCCCATTTAGAAAAATGACAAAATGTCACCTATAACCTTTGTCTAAAAATTCATTTGTTTCTGATCTACATTTGCCTACGCAACATTAATTGGCAGGCTGTGGTTAAAGCCAGAAGGCTTTGCTATCGCATTGCTGTGGTTGCATGTAATGCGAGGTAAATTACAGGGACATCACTATATTCCTGCAAATTAAGGAGAATACATGACCCTTATAAAAAGGATGAGTAGAACCTGATTATTTTGCAGATGAAGATGAGGGCAGCACTTGTGAAGATGTCATCCCCAAGGACTGAAGTTCTTTTTGGATTGGAGTTGGAGAAGTATCTAGCACCTGAGGGTGCACTTAGGTGTTAGAGATGATGGTTCCAGGGACCTGATTTCACTGAGAAGGCAACCTCCCCTATGCTTGGATACTCGGTTCCTTCCTTCCAGTCTTTTGGGTGCTGGAAGGAAGGAAACATTTGAAATTGTCTAATAGGTCTCTGTGTAGGTCCTGCATGGCAGTTATTTCTGTGCACATGGAGTACTGCTACTCAGGGACTGGCACTTCAGGGACTTGTGTTAGAGGAATGTGGCAGAGTAGGCACTTCCAGATGCTAATCCAGGTTTTTCTGGATGCTCATTTCCATGTGCCTCTCTTGTGGGGTTGCCCCTAGGTAAACTGCAACCCATCTTTAAGACCTGGTTTCTTAATCTGCAAAACAGGACCAAGAAGTAGTTTCAATATAAAGAAGTCAGTCAATGTCGCTCTTCGTCTCAGCACAATGTTTCCTGTTTCTTGAAAATTAGTGCTTTAAAAGAAGAAAGTTGGCAGACCTAGGCCCTTCAGCCAGGTACTCACTCCCCAAATCCTTATTTACTGGAACAAGCCAAAGAAAAATTGACTTTCTATGGAGTTGCCACGAGAAGTAATGTGGGGCAGGACAAGTGCTATAGTCAGAAAGCAAATGGAATTCTTTAAAATTTCGTCATGTGTCAGCTGCTTCTTTGACAGGAGCTTGTGACATAACTTTAAAAAGTGAGCTCGGTGGAAGCATGGTTGAGGAGGTGAATGTTCCAGAAACTCTGTTTACATGCATGAGCGGAGCTGCAGGATGGCTGCCCTCCCAGCCAGCCCCTCTCTCTCTTGTTGGCGCTGCTCACTGTATGGGCTCACCAGCATGGCTCCAGGGGAAACGAAATTACTTGGAACTTATCAAGAGGTTGCTCGGTTACTTAATCATTATAATGGCCCACTTGTAATTTCCTCCAACCCATGGCATGTGTGTTTGAGCTTTACAGAGACTCAATGATATTCACATTGATTGTAATTGGATAGAATTTCCATTGGCATAAACAGAACGCCGCAGGTCTTAGGATGTGCACCTTCAAGGAGCAGTGCAGGGTCTATAGTCCAAACTGTCTGCCTGCAGAGAAAGGGAATTTTTCTACCGTGTACGCTTAGTAATTAATTGCCCTGTGGCTGTTCATTGATTGAATACAAACCCATCCCTTTGAGAACACTTGCATTTAATTTGCAGGACTGTGATAGAAGTTGTTTAGTTACATTATCTGTCATTGTGATGTTCATGGCAAGGACTGTAATTTTACTGTCTCCAGTTTAAAAACAACTGTTTGGAGCATTTAGTTGTAGCGATGCTTTTTCTAAACAACTTTAGAGACAGCATTTCTTCCTCTCATACTGTCTGGTCAAGGGTGATTTACAATTATGCTTTCAGTGAGTGAATGAGAAGGAATTATGTTTTCCTCCTCCACTCATGGCAATGTCTTTTCCTCATTGCTAAAGGAAGTTCCAGCATGGTGGCAATGTTTCTTTGAAGTGTTATAATCCCTCAGCTAACACTTAGTACTTATCTCATGCTTTTGTGTTTGTAGATTTCCAAAGAGGGTAAATATTTTCACCTCTGTAAATGAGGCTGGCAGAGACCTAGTCAAGTGAAGTGATTTGTGCTGGAAAGAAAACACACTCTTCCTGATGTTTATGCACTTGCCATCACCTCCAGCTTATTGTGAATCACAGCTCAACTCCTTCTAAGTGAATTAAAGTGGATGGTGCTCAGCACCTTCCTTCTGAGGTCCTTTTTTCTTAGCTATAGTGAAGCAACATCTAATGGAAACAAGCTTTGCAAGCAGGCACAGAACTAAATTTTGCGTATGAGGTAATACATTAGGTTTACACATCAAGACAATTAGGAAATAAATGGGAAACTTTAGGAACAGTTGCAGTTTGTCAACATGCTTGAGCTGTAACAGCTGAGAAACAATGGCCACATGTGCACTGCCCTGTTTAAGGTGTTCCCAAGGACTGTCCCAGTGCCTCACTTTTCCTCTCCTCCTTCTCCTTCTCCTTCTCCTTCTCCTTCTCCTTCTCCTTCTCCTTCTCCTTCTCCTTCTCCTTCTCCTTCTCCCTCTTGGAGCAGATAGCTCTAAGAGAGACCCTCTGAGTCCCCATGGCAGCCCATCTGGTGATGTCTGCTGATTTGTCAGAGGACCTAGGTGGATCTGGGATCATGCTACTTGTGAAGGGTAATTCCTGCTCTTTTTTTTCCTGATGCAGCTGAGGGGCTGGGATCCTGC
The DNA here is from genome assembly GCA_009806455.1 of Tetrax tetrax. Taxonomy (NCBI): domain Eukaryota; kingdom Metazoa; phylum Chordata; class Aves; order Otidiformes; family Otididae; genus Tetrax; species Tetrax tetrax. Next base: position 104,777 of record WHYT01015845.1, read on the forward strand.
TTGTTAGTGGTCTACTGTGTAGATTTTGCCCTGTAATAAGTGTGCCTCAACATTTCCTTTTACCTTTACAATCCCGTCTTCCCTCTGTATTCCACTGTGACACGTAGGTAATCTCGTTGCAACACCATAGTAGCTGCAAAGGGCCTTCTCAAAACTGTGATCCTATGTATATGTTTTCCAGATGAAGAAGAAGGTATGGGATTTCTTGTGGGGCTATGTGACTCCCATAGATGATGGGCTGCTTCGCATGTTCTGAGCAGCTCACTAAGGGTCTGACACCAGAGAGCTGTGTGTCATGGGAAACATCCTAAGAGTGTCTGTAGGGGTAACACCAAAGGTAGGCAGTCAATTCACCCCAGCAGGCTCAGAATGGGCACCTAGGGATCAGGATAAGAGGGACAAGTGCACACTTTCCTGGGAAAGTTTTCCCAGCTTCCAACAGTTACCTAGGCACTTCCTCAGATGGGAGGGAGGGCAGTTGCCTTGTACTTAACATCTGTCAATAGATTATTTCTTTTTCCCAAGCTCTCAAAGTTTTCACAAGTTTTGTGAACTTGTTCAATTCATTTTTAAACTGTTTAGCACCACAGTAACCAGTTGTGAGGAGCACAGCTGAACCCTGTGTGTGAAGTGTTTTCTTTCGGTTTTTTTTTTTTTTAATCTGCTGTCTGCTAGTTTCATAAAATGCTCCCCAGTTCTTTGCATATGAGGGGAAAAATGAAGAAAAGTTCCCTGTTTTCTCCGTACCACTCAGGATTTGATACCTATCATTATATGTGATGTCATATTCCACATCAGTCTGCGTTTATCTGAACTGAAACGTTCTTGTCTCCTTGGCTATTGCTTATACAGAAGTTACTTCATTTTTTTTTTTTTGCCTTTACATCAGTTCTTCACTCTACCCTTTCTAGTTCTGCTGTATACTTTTTGAGATGGAAGGGCCAAAACGTGCCACAGTATTCAAGATGTAGCTACACTATGATCATGTCTCGGCTGTGCTAAAGATATTTTGCATAGGCCTGAAGCCATGGGGTTCCTGGCCTACAAGATATTCACACAACTATGAGCACTATGCTGCACAGCCCTGCGTGGTCTCTGTTGGAGATGCCTGTGTGAGGGTAGATGTGACCAGAAAATAAGAGAACAGTGCTCGCAAACTGTCCCACTTGGTGTAACATGGGACATGCTCACTTGGTAGGCTGAGGGATCTCCAGAGACTGGCTAAGTAGGGGGGTGCTGCCAGGGGCATCATAACAGGAAAGTGCAGCACAGCTGGGGATACCTTCTTGCTCTGAGCAAGAGATCATCAGCAGTCTGTAAATCACGGCTGCTCCTTTGCTTCCATTTAATCTGTTGGCTGAGACAGATGAAAACTGTGCTTAGAAGTAGATAAAACGATTTTATCCTCTCCACTGATCATGATGTAATGAAGCCGGATTCTTTGCTGTCCCTGAGTGAAATATAGTGCCCATTGATATGTCATATAGAACAACTTCTTATTCTTTCAGCTAGTTAGAAGAGCATGCTGGGTTTGCTTTCTTTTGAAAAAGATAGGTTAAGAGAATGAAAATGTCTCATGCCCATGCATAACACTGCCAGCTCATCTTGCTAGCTTAGATTTTGCTTAGTAAAACAGACATTGCTCTGCAGCCCTGACCTTGGAGATGGGGACCTCACCCTCTGTGCCTTGATCTCATTAAAACACCATTTTCATAAATACTTGTACTAATAACACAAATTAGGCACACCATCTTTTCTGCAAGGCATAGTATTAACTGGGGAAAAAAAAGATTAGTGATTGAAAGGAAAGAATGAGCTCTGTGGTGAATCAACTGGAACTATTTAAGGATATTGTAAGAATTATTGTTCCAGATTAGGTCTATGGCAAATCGTTGTCAATACTGTGATCATTAATGCCTATTGGCCCTATGCAGCAAGAGGCCTATGTATGCAGAAGAGAACATGCCCTTCACATTTCCTAGTTATGCAAAGGAAGAATTTAATGGAAAGCTTCATTTAATAAAGATTTTATTTGATTGAGTATTTCAGATCACTTAGCAGAGCCCATTTGGTAGAAAATCTGCAGTTTCAGGTACTGAAAAATATGTCTGTACGCATTCACCAGAGAATAGCTGCTGGCTGACACTATTAAACTTCATTTTGCTGGTGTATTCCCTCGAAGAGAAAGTCTTGGATCCTGGGAGTGGACAGTGCAAGCCCTTGGCCAATTTGGATGGGTGCTAGGCCTGACTCCAGGTCAGGTGGATCACAGCCCTTTTCTGTTTCTTTGTTTCTTAACCTGTAAAATGGGACAAATAAATTTCTGTGCAAGAGAGAGTTAGTGCTGTTGCTCATACCAGCAGGAAACAACTCCTTTCTTGACAGTTAAATCCACCCAGCTGAGGCTGTTCTTAGCTAATCCCCAAAGAGCTGCTACGGTGAGCAGCTGGTGGAGGTGGAAAGCCTCCTCCAGCCCTGGGGTCTCTGCTTTCTGCGTGCCTGGGACACACAAAGGTTGGTCATGCAAAGACACAACATCTCCAAGGGTTGTTTCCAGCAGGCTGGAAACAGGGCCGTCCATTCCTCTATCATGGCAAGGAGTGGGGCTGTGTGTGAGTGTGTAGCTTCAATTGCACTTTTTCTGCCCAAAATAATACGATACTTCTTTTTCCTACTATCACATGTGTTCTCTATACGTATATATTTCTATATAAATGCAATGTGGCCTTTCTCACTAGTACAAACCTTGAAAGTCAAAGTGGTAACTAGGAATAAGTCACTGGGAGCTGCACTTTATTTTTCAGCCCAGATGACACCTGCAGACCGTGCCCTTCCTGGGTTAGAGGCAGGAAGTCTTCATAACCCAGCATACCAGATACACGCTCATCCGTTCTGCACGCTATTACTGTGACTTTCCTAAAAACATGTCGTATGGTTGTTTTGTACGGAGACGGTGGGGAGGATCTGGCTGTAGGCTGCAAACAGCAAGCGTGAGATGGGTTTGTCCACAGGGCTGAGGTTTGCACCAGTGAGGTTAGCAGTCTTGCAACCTCCCTTCTACGTTACAAAAGGTTTTGTCGTGTGAGTTTGCATTGGAGCTGATATGCACACAGATAAGTCTACCGCATGCAGAACCAGGTCCTTCACTAGACGTACTCCTGTAATGGCCTCATCTCTACCGCTTTTCCCAAACGTGGAACTGGCTTCTCAGAGCAGTTTTGTTTCAGCATCATGCCATTCTCTGACCAGACCTTTTAATTTGTCAGCATCAAACAGCTGAGGTCTTAATGCGACCATGTCCTAATTTTCTTTTATTGCTGCTTCTCTTTTTGCTCCTGACAGCAGCAAAGGTGCTTCCCTCATGTATTTCCCCTAATAGAAGTGGCTTATTTGTAATCTCAAGAGATTCAGACCCTCAACAACTGATGGAAATACATCTTTTAAGTGCCCCATGTGATGGTTCTCACAACTCCCTGTGCAGAAATTTCTCTACCAGATGACCAGGGTAGCAAAATTTGCTACTGCAGGCTGCTGTCATATACCCGTGGCCTAAAACCCTAAGGCAGCCGCTGACAATTTGATGGGTCAAAGCACAGAACTGGGATCTGCACTAGGCTGCTTCTCTTTTGTTATTTCACAGGGATATGAAGCAGGAATAATTCGCCAGGGGGATGAGCCCAAGTGCTGTCAAAGCTGCAAGAGCACAGACTGCTCTGTCAGAAACTTTTTGGCTGGTACAATCTCTTTCAGGAGGCTCTTGTGTCAGGCACAGATGCTGGACCACTCTGTTGTGAAGAGTTTGCTCCCACAGCCCCTCCCAGCCCTGCGGTTTGTGGTTTTTCAGGTCTGCTGACAGCGGACGGGGGGGGAAGAAATGCACTTGCTGCTCAGCTTGCCTCCCTGGCGCTTGCAGACCTGATTCTCAGACTTGAAAAAGCGTATGTGCTCCAGACAGCACCTTAGAGGCTGGGTCCTTCAAAACTGGCCCTTCCAGAGGCCAGGGCTCACGCTGCCCTTTGTGAGACGAGGCTGATTTTGTCATGCGGGGAGGGCTAGAAAGTGTGGCACAGAGCACCCTGGCAACTGGCAGCATTTGCTCCTGAGCTCCTAGGATGCAACATCAGGAGAGGCAAAGGCATGACCTTAACGTCAGGATAGTCTTCTGCTCCACTGCCCAGGTGCTGGGGAATCTGTATTTACAATGCGTTTATCCTCTCCCTTTCCAGCTCCCTGAAGTTACCTGGAAAGGTTACTGCTGCTGAGAAGCCTTTTGCTTTACCTGTGGAGTTGCTGCGGGTTGAAGAGCAGCAGTAGATGAGAGATCCTGGACATCACGGGGATATAGGGCTGTGCCTTGGGCACTGCTGGGATGTAGGGCTGCTCAGAGATAGGGCCTCCCACAGGTCCACGAGCACCACATTTGGGCTCAGGCTTCTAGTTTTACAAGTGGATAGGAGATCTCTTCCTTTTGCCTGGCAGGAAAAAGGCAAATTTTTCCTCACCCTTCCATGAGGAAAAATCCATAATGTGCCAGGTAAATTTCTGTATATGGAATACAGTACAGATGTAATTTCACCCTCAATCTTTGGGTACCAAAAGGATATGTTCACCTATTATTTAATTTTTATGTGACATCAGCGTCCAGGATCATACTACGAAAATCAAGGAAAGCAAGGAAGAATAGTGGACAGGACTGGAGGTCTATCACATTGTCAGTCCCAATCATACTGGGGAAATATGACCCTTTTGTAACAAGTGGTGCCTTTAATCTGCCCTGGCAGAAGAATCTGGTCATTAATTTTTACCTAACAGTAGTAGCAGTGTGGTGTCTGGGGCAAAACGGGTCTTCAAACTGGCCTGCCTCTTGGCAGCAAAGAGAGAAAGCGTCACAAATCAGAGGACGCTTTCCTAAAGACTGCTGATTTGAGGGACAGAGAGAGATCTTCACGGAGATCTTCACTCTGAGCTGGGAACAAACACTTGACTGAAGAAAGGGAAGAGGTGGGTTGTTTGACTAACACAGTATTTTGTACCGAGCAGATTGCTTCCATGAGGGTTCTATTTGCCATGATCACTAGGCTTTACCATGCTCTTGCTGTAGGAATGAATGGGTATGTTTATGCTAAGATGCTTAGCATATTCTAGCAGCTCTTTATAAAGATCATTATCTGTAATTAGGTAAGTGTGCGTAACTGTTATTGCTCTTGTGCTAAAAATTGCTGCAAATGGAGCTGAGGAGAGAGAGAGGATTATAATTTAGACATCAGATAATTGAACTTAATTTGCTTAAGAGAACTACTAGTTGTGGCCACTTGAAACAGTAGATCTTAAGCTCAGGAATAAAATGCTTTTCTAAAAGTATTTAGTGTTGCTGTTCATATCTGTGTCAATATTTCCACTAGAGATAAGTGTTTTTGTGACTGAAACTTAGCGTATGAAAATGTCAGTCAGTGCACTGCTGAACGTAATGGTCCTGATTTTGCCTTTTCTCACAGACGTCTGAAATTAGAAACAGGCTGCCGTTTCCTAAACTTCAGTCAGTTCTGCTGAAGGTCATTGGTCCCTTTCACACTGCTCAGATTTCCAGGCAGGGTTTAGAGGTGCATTTGCTGCTCTTGTGGTCATAAATGTGGAAGCAGTGGATTCAGACGTGGCTAATAAAGGTACCTATGGAGTAAGTGCCTGTTCCCTAAAGGCTGAAATTCACCTTTCTGCACAAGCCTGGCTCTAGGTCTAGGTTGCACTAACTGTTTTGTGAAAGGCAGTGCTGCCTGTACTTGCTTTTGGAAGGGAATTGCTAAGTGAATGTAACCATCCATAGCAGCATCTGCTGCATTGCGTTGGTACCCAGCTGCCCTCGCATTTCCTGAATCTGCTCTGGGACCAGCGCTGCTCCTGTGTGGGGTGGCTACCACAAGAGCAGCATGCCTGTGTGTCATGGAAAGAGTCCTCAGGAATATGGGAACTGTGGGCTTCAGTGCAGCCCAAACTTGCCACAGACATGTGCGTGAGGATGAATTTTGCCCTTACTCTCTGTATCCCAGATCTGTAGCCTGTTCAAATGCCTTTTTGAGGATCCTGATATACTTCTCACTTCCAGAAAGAATGGACCCAGCTCCTGTGCTTTCAAAGCAATTATTTTTTAAATGCAGGTACTGCATTCTCAGTTTTGTCACTGAAAATTTAGCTGGCTCTTTTTTTGCTTTCTGTTTTGTTCTGGCAAGTCTGGAGTTGGAAATTGACTGCTTGGCTTACTAGATATGTTAAATAAATAAAAATTTAGCTATGCTGCTTTTACCGAGCTGACACTGTGTAATACTGGGGGCTTAGTGTTATCCTCCGAGTGTGAGTCAGTGCTGACTAAATAGCTGTTCATTTTCTTGGGTTCCTGTGCTGGACCCTAACCACTGGAGTGTGTGGGCAGTATGGGTTGATGGGCTCCATAGATGCAGAAGATGCCAGTGACCTGCTGGGATGCTGGCCTGCTGCAGGCTGAATCCTCTGTAAGCCTTATGGCATGCTCCTAATGTCAGAATGAGTGAAAAATCCTGTGAGCGTGAACCCAGAGTTTTCATGGGAGATTATTCCAAGGAAAGGGCCTATATGGACCAAAGCTCTGTCACTGGGTAAGTAGGCAAGGCATGGCATGAAAGCCATGGAGATAGGAGAACAGTACTTGCCACAGTGACTTTCCCACAATTACTGCAATTGTGCGTGAGGCCTTGAATCTAAAGGCATTTCGAGAAAGTTCTCTTGCTTGTCTTGGTTACTGAGCTCAGAAAATGAAATCCTAAGGATGCCCACAGGATGGGTGCTGAGCTGGCTCCAGTCATGGGGCCTTAAGTGTGTCCTCAGAGCATGTCTTGGTGAAGGCTACTCATCCAGCAGACAGGAACAACAGAACCCTCACAGTCAAAAGCATCGTCCTTCAGGTTCAAATCTTTCTATTTAATCTAAATACAAGGTGAACCGTTGTCTGTGGATAATTATGGGGTTTAAGACTTTCTTAATCTTGCTTATTGAACACGGTACAAATGGGTTATGAGGAGGATCTGATCTTCAATTTCTTGTATCTCAGATGAAAGCCCCGTTGAGCGGATTCTAGAACCAATCACCAATTGACATGGAATAAGGGAAGGAGTGAAATAGCTCTAGCTAGAAGCCCACTTCAGAATGTCTGACGTGATATATTTAATCTGCTCCATCTCAGGTAGAAGAATCTCCTACAAATCACCAGGCAAGTAACCAAGGAGATTTATGTGCAAAAATAGTTTTTAAAATACTATATTTGGAGAAAATTATTCTTCTGAGAATAGACTCTGCATGCATGTTCTTGCTAACTCCCCTTTGCCCCAGCCCCCAATAAGTTTTAAATCCATTATCTAATTTCAATCAAATTCAGCAAATGTAAAGAAGTCTCAATGATACCAGGTATCTTCAATGGACCTTCACACTGTACAGCCTGGAGACCATGTGTGGCAACTAGAGCTCCACAAGAACAGGCTGATAGGCTTAGATGGAAGTTGTGATAGAGCAGCTGGACAGCTAGCGAGTGTGTGAATGCTAACTGGCCAGCAGACACACACTGCTGATCCACTCAGCCTCGTAGGCTATGTCTGTCCTGCTATTACTGTGTTCGTGTTTTATCTTGTTGACTTCTACAAAAAAGATCCCAGGTGTGAAGTAGTATACATGTGGTATGGGTGGCAAGGGGACCAAGACACAGGAGTAAGCATGGAACCTACCCTATTAGATAATGGAAACAACCCTTATATATCTTAAGTACCATCTCTTTCCTTTGTGTCTTTGCAAACTTAAGTGAATCCCAGCTTGGCTGGTTTCCAGGACCTCTTTCTTTAGACAATCTATACTCCTTGGGCGTCACATGGGGGATGTTCTTGGGAATGAGGATTCCACTGGAGAGTGGGGTGCTGTGGGATCAGACATTGCAAAAATTTAGTACCTTTGAGGACATAGTCTGAAATGAATGGTGGGATGAGGGATGTGAATACAAACATTTAAACTAGAAAAGATGCTGCATACTTTTTTTTTTTTTCAGCAATGATTTCATAATGAATTTTAATGCTCTGATTAGGTGTAGGTGTGGCATGGAATGCTTCATCAGCCAGCCTGAGCTATTGCAGCCTAGCAGAGAAATGACTGAAGATGTATGATAACTGTGTACTCTAGAACCAGTGTGTGTTACCATCACCTGGGGAGAACGGAAATACAACTGAGTATCCTTCTGCAATAGTTATCGTTGGCTTATTGGCTTGATTATTCTCCTTGGATATGTATTCACTCAACAGATCACAGCAACCCCAAAGAGATTAATTACGTGTATTTTTAAATTCCCTAAGTGCACATTTGCATAACTAGCATTTTAAAATATTCATAAATACATATTTGCTTGATAGATTGTAGTGGCATCATTTGCAGCTTCAAAAGGGAGCTTCACTTAATCAAACCAGAAATGTTAATCATTTCTTGAGGCTCAGACATATGATCAGCATATTTTAGCACCATAAATACATCGAGCATCAGCTGGGGCACGGTAGCTGAGTGCATGCTCCTACCCTATAGCACATGGAGAAAATGTCACCTAGCTTAACCCCCTATCACAGTGGTTTAGCCAGGCCCTTTTTGCGTTTATGACAGAGAGAAAGAAGACTCACACATAACTGCCATGGATGAGCTCTTTTGGGTTAAGTGCATCCTACACCCTTGTGAGCTCCACTTTCCCGGTGACAGAAGCCTTGCAGGCATGCCACTGTGGACATTTCCAGAGAGGGTGTGTCCCCGCATGGCACTCCACACCCTCAGCCTCACAGGGTGCATCCATAGTGTTAAACAGAAAAGACCAGGAAAGATTCCTGAGCGCTGAAGCCATGATTGACTCTATGGCTTAACTAATTCCCCATCTGTCTTTTGAATTTTTCCAATGATCTGTCTCCAAGATACAGCCTCAGCAGAGTCCTGGGAACAGCTCATACTGCCTACCAGGATGGGTGCCTTTGTCCTGCACAGTAGTCCAGTACTTGCTCAGAGGGCTGTGTATTCTCAAACATGTCCACATACCTTCTTGCCACCCTAGGAGTATGCAACGTGGACTCTTAGGGCCATAACATTATGCTCCTGGGGTGGAGCCAAGTCCTCACTGCTTCAGACATTTTCAGTCGAGAAAAGCATGAAAAATAGTAATACTTGCTCACTGGAACAATCTCCCCAGATAAATGGTTGTGGCACCGAGCCTGTCAGAGTTCAAGGAGTGTCTGGACAATGCTCTTAGTCATATGGTTTAGTTTTAGGTAGTGCTGTGAGAAGCAGGCAGTTGGACTCAATGATCCTTATGGGTCCCTTCCAACGTGAGATATTCTATCATTCCGTGAGTCCTTGATACTGTTATTGGGGACAGCAGTGACAGAGATCCAGGGTCAGGTGTCATGCAGTACAGACACAGCCTGTCTGCCATCGAGGGGCTGGTCTGAAAGCACCATGAGCGCGAGCTGCTCTGCACATCCCTCCACTGCAGTGGTATAGACAGAGCCTCTGAAGCTGATAGCAGCTGAGGGGGCTTTTATCTCAGACAGACTGACGTGCAGTTCCCCATTCCCCGCTCAGCCTGGCTGTATGCTTGTTTAATTCTGATTGCAGCGATGTAGTCTTCAATTTGAGAGAAAGAGGAGTGCGATTTTTATTCAGCAAGTAGCTCATGACCAGGTGTTACAACCAGAAGGGCTTCCCCCCTCCTTTTCCTTTTCGTTGCTGTATGAAGAGCCTTTGCAGTATCAAAGCAGGAAACCTCAAAGCAGGGCGGTAAGGAAGTTAACTCCTTCTGGGCCTGCCTGCGAGGTGGTGAGTCAGACGTGAAGGGTGGTCCCTTGGCAAGCAACTGAAAAGAAAAAATAACAATGACAGCTGTCCCCACCAGCTGAGTTTTGAGCTCAAGTTCGGCAAGAGAAGAGCATGAATTCATAACACGCAAGAAATGCCAAAGTTTGCACTTTGTGCAAACGTAACAGTTCATGACTGGGAGCTGTGGGAAGTGGAGCTCCTAGAAAGGACTGAGAAGTACCACTCACGACGTGGGTCTGGTGGGAGCAGGGTGCAGGGGGAAGGCAGAGGGACAGTGATTTCAGGGGAGGGAAGGGATAAACCAGAAAGAGGGAAGGATGATGATTCACATGGGTCAGCATCCCTGAGCTCACAAAGAGGGTCTCTGGTGTCTGGGCTGTTAGTCCCACGCCCACAAGTGCTTTTTGGGGGCAGCAGTGATTGGGCGCTCTCACATCTGCTGTGCTGCCCTGTCTGTAGGCTACATGGCACCCTGAGGAGCTGTCAGCTCTCAGGGTATTTGCCTGGGAAGAGGAAGACCACAAAGGGGGAACCAGTGGCCTGAGCTTGTGCGTGATCCCTCCTCACCAGACCACATCCCTGTAACCTTGACCTGCTGAGTCAGTGTGGGACACATGCATTTTAGTTTTCTCCTGGGTGATATTGCATAAATGGTGACATCTACACCAAACCAGATCCTCCTTGCCTTGGTAAGTGGGAAGTGAGGCTTTGAAAGCAAAGCCTGCTTGGCAGATTGCCCCATAGCCAACCTTATGTCCTAGTGCTTGTCTTTTGAAACACTTCATAGCATCACATCTTAGCAGAAGTGATCTCCTGGCTTTAATCCTTCAGGGCAAATTCATTTAGGGGTCCAAGATTGTTTGGAGCTCAGTAGTTGATAGCTGAATTTCTTGTTGAGAGATTATTGTGGTTTAGTCCATTACAAATAAGAGCCAGAATGCAACTACAAGTATATAGTTTTATTTAAAAGTGTAAACTCCTTTATGGTTGAATAGCAGCCACTGCCCATTAGAGCATCCCCAGTCATTTATTTTGCAAACACACAAATTCCAGCCAATCATAACAGTAGTTTGATCACTGAGAAGTAAATATTTTTTTTTTAATAGTAGCTGAAAGCCAATCTTAGCAAGTATCTGTGTTTCAATACATTTTTGTCAGGAACCTGCTGGCCTTTTGAACTTCACAACAGGGAATGGTGAAAGATGCCGAGGCATCAAAGTTTATGTCATTTGTATTTCATTGCCAACTGTTCCTTTTTAGAAGGATAAAGCCACCTCTATGTTTAATTTGAGCTGTAAAGAAAACCTACCCCTGCAGTTTTGGATGAGTCAAGATTGTGGTGGCAATGAATGATTAATATTAGTTTCTGCTTCAGTGGTACTGAAATAAGCACCTTACATCAAACAGAGAAAGCAGCCTCACATGGAATAAGCTTATCTGACCTGCCTTCAGTGAGGAGCAAAGGGAGAAGACAATAGGTCTCAAGTGGACATATCTTTTATAATTTTGATGTGGTTGAACTCATAGGGGACCATAGAGCTCTGACCCACCTCAAAGTGTCAGATCTGCGGCTGGGCTGGTTTCACCAAGGATTTAGGAAAATAACTTAATGACAGTTAAGTTATACCCTTTTGGGAAATGGTGACTTTTTTTGGCCACTCTAAACCCTCTTAAGTTCCTGTTTGAATATGTTTATTTTTATCATAAGCAGGTAATCAGGGTGCAAGATGAAAGTGTGCATACTTATTTTTTCTAAAATGAGTTATTAACTAGCCCTTATTAGGATAAAGGCCTCGCTCTGGATGACTTCATGGTGCTAAGGAAAAAGAGAGACAACTTCAGCAGTTTCTTTTTCTTCTTTTCCCAGCTATTAGTGCCAGGGTAATTTTTGCTGTTCAATACATGGGAGACAGACCAATTAACAGGTCTAGGTTTATAATATTTGGTTATATTTTCAACCAATAAAATTTAATATCCTTGTCTAACCATAATTTCTAGGTCTGTTTATTGTCAAGAAAGAGGATCTTGTGACATTGGTAATACAGAGCCTTTCTTAATTACTAGTCATGCCCAAACTAAGATTAAATAATTATTCTTTCTAATTTTTTCCTTCTTACAGGCTTACTAGTTTGGGCAAAATAACGTCTGTAGAGAGCTGATGACCCTCTGCTTTTCCTACATTCACATCTAGTTGCTAGTCCTTTTTGTGCCTAAAAGTGGTGACTGGGGTGGGATGAAGATGGGTAAGATGCTCCAGCTCTGCAGAGCTGGGACCACCCTGGTGCCTGAGAGGCTAAGCCCTTTGGCTCGGGCAGATGCTTTCTTCCCAGTCGGGCAGGGGTTCCTTCAAGGCCAGGCTGCTTGGCTGTGGCAGCAGAGCCCACTCACCCAGAAACCGGCTGTCCCGCACCCAGGGCTGTGTTTCCTCCCAGGCCATGGTGTCCTGGGGTATTCTGGAAGCTGCTCTCTTGGCAGCCCTCTGTGAGGTAAACATCAGAGCTGCTGCAGCCTGAAATATCAACCTTGGGCTGGGGACAGTGAAAAAGAGGTAGTCCATGCCTGAAAAACCACAGGCTGAACCACACCAATCCTGTGACCGCTTGTCATCAGTAGCCAGGGAAGGCTGAGTTTAAAGGATTAGGGGGTGCTGCCACAGCCTCTCCAGGACACTGGCTCAGCACTGCAAAATGAAGAGGTCTAACAGGGAGTCTTGGCTGCAGCCGACCGTAAGCCTTTTTTAATGATCAGGTCTGCAATGTGTGAACACTACCAAAATGCTGATTAAGTTCCTACTGCCAGAAAATGAGAGGTTCGATTAAAAACCTGGGATACATTATTTGGGGACAGTGTTGGCTTCAGTTTTTTAGGTCTTTATGAGGAATCCACAGGGATTTGTGGATGCAGACACGTGTATGCAAACACACATGGAGCCAGAAAGCAGACCCTTAGCTATATATTATTTCAGTTTTGCTCTAGGACCTACCCTATTGACGTATTCTGATCACATCTACCAAAACTAATGGATTTATCAGCCTGCCAAGATGGTGACAGTGACTATATTGCCAAAACTAGACAGAGCTCCTCTGAATGCCATGCCTTCGTGGCTACAGCTGTCTTGTAGGAGATGTGGTCTGAAATGCCCTCAGGCAGAAGGAGGGCTTGTCCAGGGGTTCTTGTTTCCACAGTGAGCATTCTGGTCAGGGCGCTCTGAAATCGCCTTTCTCCAGTTGAGTCCTGAGGAGACAGGATTGCCATGTTGTCTAAATCCTGAAGAATGTCAAAGGGGTGAAAAACCCTTTCTGCACTTTGGAGTTAAGTTCTAAACTTTCTTGGAGGTTACTTCTTAGACCAGCTTACAGGCTTCCCCACTCTTTCATAGTCTCCTGAGTTTCCGCAGTTGCCATCATACATTGCAAAAGGCATTAAGTTGCCTAGCTAAGG